>CM026431.1:0-409738 GCA_014871385.1 Ceratodon purpureus
ACATGGTTGTCATAATGGACCGACCGTCCGTTAGTCTGTTAGTCCGTCATGGTGACAAGACAGACCCCCGTGTCCGTCACATAAGGGCGTTGACCAGTTGACTCACGGTAAGGGTAAAACAAATTTACCTAGCGCTGAATTAGTGCGGGCGCGAGCGCGATTACGGGCGCGAGCGGGTGGGCGCGAGCAGGACGACGGGCGCGAGCGTCCGCGCGAACGCGATGTCACGGGCGCGCGCTGGAGTGCGCGAGAGCGAGGGCGCGTGCGTCGTTCCGGCCGCGCGCGTGCGCCTGCGAACGGGCGCGAGCGTCGCTGCGGGCGCGATCCAGTTGACGGTCGCGAGCACACTTATCGGGCGCGGTCATGTGGGCGCGAGCCTGGATCGGGCGCGTGCATTTGGGCGAGTGCGCTGCATCGGGCGCCGGCGGTCGGGCGCGAGCGCTGCAGGTTAGTAGGGAAAGAGCGACATCGGGCAAAATCATAAATGACAAGAGAGGGCATGTATTTCAGAAGAGGGCAATTGGGAAGTGCAATGTTTATTGAAAAGTTTTGCAAAATTGTGGCAGTAAACCACTTACAAAAAATGTCCCCTCTTATGGAGAACTGAGAATATCACATTGTTGTCACTACTTGCCTACTTCTAAATATGTTTGCGATAACAACACTCTGGGATTTGGAAATTGTAGGGAGGGGCTGTTAGAGTAGCGTGGACCAAACGCAAGGTGGAGCGGCTCTTGGGATCGGGATTTGTGAGCTCCTTCAACGCCACCGCAAATCTAGCCTTCCCCGCTGTATCCTTGAAAAGGTCGAAGTCGTCCTCGTTATCCCAAATCTTATTTGCTACCACTCCAACCGAGTACGCATCGGCAGCCTGCGTATATAGATGTCTCCTCCTTACAGTTTCATAAGAGGTCTCCGAATTTCGCTTACCATAAGTGTACCACAACTCCGGAGCCACAAAACTACCACGTTCCTTGAAGGCTTCCGTACGCGCCTCATCACTTGGGTAACCGTACCTTGAAGGAGTTGTCTCACACACCCGACTTGCAAGGCCCCAGTCGCATACTCCAATGTAAACCTCGCTCACTTTATCCTCTGGGAAGTGAAGCAAGACATTTCCCGGGGAGATGTCATTATGCTGCAAATACCCCTTATGGACCCGGTCCATAATACAGATGAGTGCCCAAGCTAGCTTGGCCCTATGGGTGCGGAAGGCCTTAACACGGTCACGTGTTTCCATGGGCATATCGATCTGCTTGTGGATGTTACGGTTCTGAGTACCCTCACCGATATTTGAATTGAACTTGTGCAGAAAATTCTGCAGGCAATCCCCATTCCACCAAAGCGTGTAGGCTTCCATCGTCCAGTCATTGACCGCAAAAAACTTAATAACGCCGGGATGGTCAATTCTGCAAACCATGGCTTCTATTGATGTCTCGTGCCGCTTCTGGGTCTCGTCAGGAGCCTTGGACGTCTTCCCCGCAAAGACACAAGTCTCAAGTATGGTTTGCATGCCAACAATACGTAATTTTCGGACTTTACCATAACCGCCTTCCTTTGTGCCTGACAGCGGAACCAACTTGACCCCTCTCGGAACTCCAACCACTGCTCCCCACAAGTACTTCTCCATTGCGCTTTTCAATCCAGCTTCAAGCCATGGCCTCGCCCTCGTCTTATTATTCGAGAATCTCGCGCACGAATCCTGGACATATTTGAGCTTCTCTATCTCCTCCTTCTGCGCCCGCGAGTAGCCCTCCTTTGGCTTCTTGTTGACACACTCAAAGACATGCACAATGTTCGTAGTGTTTGTTGTTATTTGTTGCTCCATCCACTTAGGGAAATGAAAGTAATGAATACAATCATTATATCTCTCGGAAAGGTCCAGCTTCTTCCACAAATACTCTTCCAAATGGGTCTTCAAGTCCTTAATTCCGGTCTCCCCCTTCTCAACGTATGTACGGGTAATCATCTCCCGTTTCCGACATCCGTACCACTCCAATGCTAGCTCTCTAACGAAATCCTGGTACCGAGGAGGTGGGTAGTCCGGGTCCCTCTCACTCGCCGACTTCCGGTTCTTCTTTTCCGATGAGCTTGATGACGGGTTTGAGCCTGTAACGGTCGGTGCTGTGGAGGTTGCCATCACATCCTCTACAGGAGCATCAAGATCTACGTAGGCAGGGCGTTTCCCGGATCCGCGAGAGACCGACATAGTTGGAATAATGAACTGGACACACAATAAAAAAAAAACCAAAAGATCCCCCCCACCCAATGTGGTTGCTCCCACTTCCTGCAGTTCCAAGCAGAGCACGTGGAGTCACGGGCTAGGACAAGGAGCCACCTGGAAGAGGAGACTTTGAAAAGTAGAAAATAAGGGTTAAGGGGCGCCTTTTATGCTCCCCTCGGCTGTTCGCGCCCGTAAGCGCGTACACGCGCGCGCACAGGGCCTCCACACGCGCCCGTCTGCACGCGCCCGTCCACCGCGTTCGCGCGGGGGACTGCCCGCGCCCGTGCCCGCCTGTGCGCGCCCGTGCCCACGTGCGCGCCCGTCAGCCCACATCGGGCGCGCCCGATGCCGCAGGCGCCCGTGCCCGCGTGCTCACGCCCGTACCCCTGCGCGCGCCGGTTATCTGTACGCGCGAGCACGCTGTACGCGCCCGTGACCGTGCACGCGCCTGTCCCCGCGCACGCGCCCGACACCGTGCACTCGCCCGCCTTCCTGTACGCGCCCGTCCCAGTGCACGCGCCCGGATAGGCAGCGTTACATACACTGTACAGGTTCGGTTACGGTATACTCGTATATTGAACAGAATACCAAAAAAATTCACTGTGAAATTACTCAATGGAGATATATTAACCGCATTTAGCGCACAAAAATTAATACAGAGCACAACCATACAATTCCTTCGAGTGTGAGATAATGAACTAGGTTGACTCTAAGTAACAGTATAAGCCTACGTAATAAGAAGGTGCTACCAAAAAAAAAAAAAAAACATTAAGAATAACGTAGTATTTTTTTTGGTTTTTAGCCGGTAGATTGTATGTTTAGATTTACTGCTACTTCATGCGCTAAAAAGGTGACCACAGTCTAGACTCTCCTTGCTTTGCGGGGCTTCTTCTTGCGTGAAGATTGTCTTTTCCGAGCCACAGTGGGCCCCAATTCGTGCCGGATTATCACATCTTCGTCATCTGGCGCCTCATCGCAATCGGGGTCTTCCTCCTCTGAGTGCTCGTTGTCACCTTCATCCTCAGGAGCTCCGACCACTGGAGCTTGTACCTCTCCTTCCACCTCCGATGTAAGATTGCGCACTTGCACGGAAACTTCACCCGTATTGCCATCTCTGGCACTTACTAGGCGCTTCATAGGCCTCTCCTTTCCGGAATTACCGATGGCTGTGATGCCATCCTCAAAGTTTATGCGTGTGCGAACAACCCCAGTTCCAGAAGAAGGCCCCCCTTCAGTGTACCCTGTATAGAATGGAAGGGGATCAGGTCCAGTTTTTTTGCTTGACTTTCGTGTTCCTCCACGGGGTTCTTGTGATGGTGGTTTCCTAACAACCTTGGCTGTGGACTTCTTCGCACCACGTTGGGCCACATTCTGTACGGCTTCGTCTATAGCTGGCGCCACGGGGACTAGCTTGGCGGTGGAGGCACCACGCCGACTACCACTAGCTCGATTGAGTGGAGGCCTCGCCGCTGCTGATGATCTAAGGAGTCGAGCTATTTTTGCGCCCATTGAACTTGTGGGCCTCCGAGCCAGGCTTCCATCCACGATTGTATCTGGTTCGATACCCCCCGTACCAGTGGGTTGCGATGGAGCCACAGTCTGTGCGGGGATTGCGTGCACAGTCCTTCTCTCGTGAGCAGGAGGAATCTCTTGAAACAAGCTTGAGTCGCCTTGTGCCGGAACGGTTCCCCAGTTGCCCTCCCCACTAACGAGGCCGGTCCAATGAGGTCCATCTACAGCCCGTCCATGACTTCCATCACCCCCTTCGTCACTGTCCTCATCATCATCGCCAGCATGGATATCGTTGCCTAGATGGTCCTCGCTGGATGAATCATCTGCAACCCCGTCATTGTTCTCAGGATTGATTTGGACTGGAATAGCATCTCTTTCGTCACGAGCGCCTCTTCCTTCTGCATTAGCCGCTTCATCAAATACCGGGAGCGTGGGTAATTCGTCTCCATAGATGTTCATGTCCGGGTTTCCCTGGTTATATTCTGGTTCATTGTTGAAGTCGTACTCATCACCGTTATCATCGTGGTTGTTGCGGTCACGCGGATTGTTTTGGTTAGTGTCACCGCGTCCGTTGCCATTACCGTTGTTTTGCCCATTCGTGTTAACGTCGACGTTATCATGTCCCCAGACATCATCATCCCCACTGCCTGCATGGTCAACTGGTATGTAATGATCGTCGTCATCTCCTTCCTCTTCGCTTGGATCTCTCTCCGGATCTGACTCCTCTGACCATGCATTGTTCTCGTACCATCTGAGGGGGTTGGGCTTTGGGCGTTCGCGGAGGAGTCTGCTATTCGTATAAATGTACACCAAGGCCTCAGACTTCTCCAACCCTAGGCGGTTGCGTACCTTGTTGTGGACAAACGAATACATGCTCCAATTCCGTTCACACGATGAGGCGGAGCAGACCTGAGATAAAATGCGCTTCGCAATGACTGCCAATGGTCCCCCTCCAATCCTCTGCCACCATTGATGGGGTTCCAGATTCAAACCTCTGATATCGATGGTCACTTCGGGGCTGTAAGGGCCACGTCCCTCGTCGAACTCGATCATCTCTTTCATAAGATCGCCAAATGGAATTCCCATTTGGCCACCCACCTGACGAAACACCCGATTGAGAGCCGCCTTCGCTTCTCCTATGACTTGTAAGCCCTTATGCGTTCTAACCCAAGGGTTCAAGAGCGCCGCGGCATAATGAAGATCGGTATGCATCATGTCCCATCTACGGTCGAACCGCAGCTCCATCCTTGTTGCCATGACAGGTGGGAAAAAGCAAGGGGATCCTCGGAGATTGTACACGTGATCCTTTAGGTTGCTCATTGTAATCCATGCCTTGCCCATTGCCGGCTGGCTTCCATCGAAGGTCCTGAGAGCTACTAGGGCTGGTTTCACTAGGTGCGTGAAGTTGTCACACTGATGCCAGAACCCATCGTCACGAATTGTTTGACGCACTACGCTTGCGCGTGCATGATTACGCACCCCCTCGGTTTGGTTGAATAAACCGTCGACATACTCGTACCACTCCTGTGCCATGACCACTTGCTCCAAAGCAAATTTAACCTCCATAAGGCGCTCTATCATCAGATAGTTACAAGCGAATCTGGTTTCAGCGGGAACCACCAAGGACAACTTCGGTTCAAATTTCCGGAAAAGGGCCATGGGAACATGATGTCTCCGAATGTAATGACACACGTGTTTAGCCTTGGCGACCAAATCCTTCACAAAGACTTCCTTGCCCCAGTCCTCCATAAGAAGATCTAGAATATGGGCACAACAGCCCTGCTTGTACATGTGAGGAAACTCCTCCAGGATGTTATCCATGGCGCCAAGCATGTTGGCTGCATTGTCCGTGCAAATCTGGACAACATTCTGAGGGCCAATTTCTCGAATATATTTCTTCATCTCCCCGGCAATATATCCCATTGACTTCTTCTCGCCAGTCGTATCAACAGACCCAAGAAATACATCGCCTGCCGGACATACTAGCATGACATTCATCAACGGTCGGCGATTCACATTATCCCAGCCGTCGGAGCATATGGTACCCCCGTATAACTCGGTCGAGGTTTTCGTACGTTCATCAATCTTTGCCTTGATTAACTTCTTTTTTTCCTTGATGTGCGTTGTTCGCATCGCGTCATAGGAAGGAGGACTGTAGTTAAATCCGGCAGCCGCGGTTGTGCTCACCGCCTTAATAAATGCTGGGTGCTTGGCCACGTTGAATGCGACGTTGGCTTCGTAAAAGAAGGATGACCACAACATGTCCAGCTCCTTCCGCTTGGCGATCTGGAGTACTTCACTCATGTCCTGTTGCCGCAAGCTCCTAGTGGTATTCAAACCGGCCCTACTAGGTGCAACACTGGAGACATTTCGGTCCTCTTCGGAATCATTATACGAGGGTTCGGATCCACCGTACAGAGTGCCGTGTGTGGAAGCACTGGATGTTCCACGTTGAACTGACGCGGGGAACGTTGGCCTGATACCATCCACCTCCTCCTGTGTCAAAGGGCCGGGAATCTTTCCAGCGCAAAACTGAAACTTCCTCTTCACTACGGTAGGTGCCTTTTGGCAAACCCTCGAGAGATTGGACTGGTCCCAACCATAATGCTGAAAGCACCTATGCCTCACGTACGAAAACTTGGTCCTGCAATACACACATTGGGCTACCTTATGTGACAGTGACCCTTCCTGGAACTTGATCGAAAACCATGGTGCCCACTCTCTCGTACCGAGTCTTGGAATGGCTCTAGCCGGAGCAACCACTTCAACCGGTTCAACCGCTTCATCCGGATCCATAGTGAATGATTAGGGAAGTATCGGGACTAATAGGACCAGTAGTACCAAAAGATTATTATCTGAATAACTTAGTGTGTCTGAAAAGTGCTTGACACATTGATTTATGGAGAGAAGAATTTTTACATTCCCCCCACCCAAACCAAGTGTCTCCCCAAGCTAACAGTTTCAAGCAAGGAGCCCTCAAGGAGACCCAGGACATGAAGCACGCAAGGAGGTAAGGTGGATGTCAAATCAAGGGGGCAGTTTATATACTGCCGCCCTCGACCGGGCGAGTACTGTCCGGACGGGCGCGACCGAACGGGCGCGCGCGCACCAGAAGATCGGGCGCGCTCCGAGGCGAACGGGCGGGCGCAGGTGGGTGCGCGCGATTGAAGGCCGCGTGGCGGATAGCGCGCGCGGTGGAAGACGGGCGGGGGCGGGCGCATGCGGGCGCGAGCGTTGGATCGCGAAGCGGGCGGGCGCGGGCGGGCGCGGGCGGAGAGCGGCGGGCGAATGCCGGCGCGGGCGCGCACGGGCGGAGAGGGGCGGGCGAATGCAGGCGCGGGCGCGCACGGGCGGTCGGGTGCGGGCGCGATCAAACGGCCGGGATCGATTTGGCCACCTCAATTCAACGAGAAGGAGTAACAACGAGAGGGAAAAATGAATAAAATTTAAATAAATCAAAGTGTGTAAACTACATACACGTGCACATCTACATAAAAAGGAATCCTATTTAAGTGAAAAGATTGAGAAACATGAGAGTGCGGGAGGACTACCCACCCCATTCACACATGTCTAAGAACTGGAGCAGGCTGTCATCTCGCCCTTTCATGTTTCTGCCCACCCACTGGAAGGTAAGTCGTTTTAAGCTAACCTCAGGGAGTGTTAACTTAAAATATGGGATAAATTTTACTAGTTACTGCACTAATCCAGTTGAAACCCCGAGCGCGCGCGCAGGCGGCGTGGGGCGCGAGCAGGCGCGCGCGAACGGGTGGGCGCGAGCAGGGCGAGCGCAGGTCGGGGACGACGCGTGCGCGCGTCGAACAAGCAGGCGCGCGCGCGGTCGCGAGTGTGCGCGCGCGCGCGTGGGCAGGTTCAGTGGGTCGACTGCGGACACCACCGCGCGGGCGCCTGCGGGCGCGTTCGGACGCGCGCGATCCAACAGGGCGCGCTCAATGAAGTTTAAAAGTCGTAAGTTCAAAAAAAGAAAAAAAAGAAAGCTTAAGGGAGATAATGGACTACACTGAAATACAATACATTAGTATGGGAGATTGAAGTACCCAAAAGAAAAAAAAAAAGAAAAAAAAAGTAAACGAATAGGCATTCAAATTTATAAAATGAAGAAAAAAATAAAAAAACAAATTAAATAGCATAGGAGTATTGAATAAAAATAAGGCGGGAGGATGGGGGAGATGTGGAATTATAAAAATGAACAAACGAAATGAGAGAAGGAATTAAATAGAAGCATAGTGTTCAACGAAGAGGGAAAAAAAAAAAAAAAGGAATTAAAGAGCGTAGGAGTATTGAATAAAAATAAGGCATGAAGATGGGGGAGAGGTGGAATTATAAAAATGAACAAACAAAATGAGAGAAGGTATTAAATGAAAGCGTAGTGTTCAACGAAGGGGAAAAAAAAATATAAAACAAATTACAGAGCGTAGAAGTATTGAATAAAAATAAGGCGGGAAGATGGGGGAGAGGTGGAATTATAAAATTGAACAAACGAAATGAGAGAAGGAATTAAATAAAAGCGTAGTGTTCCACGAAGGGGGAAAAAAAAAAGGGAATTAAAGAGCGTAGGAGTATTGAATAAATATAAGGCGGGAGGATAGACTAGAGGTGGAATTATAAAAATGAACAAACAAAATGAGAGAAGGTATTAAATGAAAGCGTAGTGTTCAACGAAGGGGAAAAAAAAATATAAAACAAATTACAGAGCGTAGAAGTATTGAATAAAAATAAGGCGGGAAGATGGGGGAGAGGTGGAATTATAAAATTGAACAAACGAAATGAAAGAAGGAATTAAATAAAAGCGTAGTGTTCAACGAAGGGGGAAAAAAAAAACAGTGGGAAAAAAAAAAATAGTGGATATAAATCAGCTGAACTCAGGCGCTTAGAGGATCTTCATGTGACTCTGGGTCGACATGAAGATTTACTACCTTTAGTATATTATAAAAATGAACAGACAAAATGAGATTACGAGTTAAATAAAAACGTAGTGTTCAAAGAGGGGGAAAAAAAACAATTAAAAATTTAGAGAGTGTGGGATTATTTAATAAAAACAAGGGGATACGATGGGAGAGTGGTGGAATCATAAAATTTATTTGAGTGATGTTGTTGGAGTGCTTGGGCGCGTGCAAAACGGGCGCCCGCATTGATGGGCGCGAGCGCGTCCGGGCGCGTGCAAATGGAACGAGGGACTGAATGGGGAGAAATTACTTCCATGACATGGTTGCAGTGCGCGCGCGCGAGTATTGACGGGCGCGCGCAATCGGGCGCGCGCGAAATTGGGCGCGAACGAAATGCGGGGGACATTGTGGGGGAGGAAGAGATTCAGAATCACGCGACCGCGCGCGCGCGGTTGGTTTGACGGGCGCGATCAGGACGCGCGCGCGCGTACGGGCGCGTGCAAATGGAAAAGAGAGTTTGGGGAGAAAAATTAGTCCCCCACCCAGGTTGCAGTGCGCGCGCGCGTGCACTGTCGGGCGCGCGCGAAATCGGGCGGGCGCATGCGGAATCGGGCGCGAGCGAAACGACGGAGACACCGTCGGGTGTTCCACATTTCAGTATCCGTTCGCGCGCTGTGGGCGCGACGGGCGCGAGCACTTCGCACGCGCGCGAGCAGTTCGTGCGCGCGCGCACGGGCGGGCGTAATCCTGGTTTTATTCTCGCTGGGGCAGGTTCGCGCGCGCGCGAGTACGCACACTACGGGCGCGCGCAAACGCGCGCGACCATGCGGGCGGGATCAGAGTTCAAATCCACGTAACATAAAATTCAGTCCATAAGTTAAATACACTTACAATAACTTAAGTTCTCTTAGCGTGACTTAAATCCAGCAAGAACCCCAGCCCCCGATCCCCGACTCTGGCCTATCACGAGACCCAACCCCCTGTAAATTAACTCGAACCCTGTGAATCGGAAATGGGTTTTTTGGAGGGCCCGGAGTTAGACAGTCGGTAGCCGGTGGTACACACCTCTAGGTGTGAAGGGACCCTTAGCGTGACTTAAATCCACTGTCCATATTAAACATTTTGGTGTGCAACAGAGATATTTATACACTTATCATACGATGGAAGGAGATGAGACAACGGGCGGAATGAATAACATGATTGGCAATCCAAAAAAGGGAGGCCAATGTATTATGAAGGGAGCATAAAAGCGTCTTGAGAATCACGACAATGATTTACAAAAGCAAATTATCATCCATTGTTTGAGTTTAACAAACATTAAACATGTGAATGTAATCCCAAACCTATCCATACCCCTATGCCATCTACATGTATTTATATTCCGATATCTTTTTACAAAACGTGGTCTTCACTCATGGATCTCCACGACGTCACGTGCCCGGTGCAGAGGAACTCGATCCACCCTCATCGTGTCGAGCACGAGAGGTACCTGCTGCACTACTTTCTGCCCCATCGTTGGCGATGAGTTTCCGCTTGGCAGAACGGGTTCTCTTCGCTATGCCATCTCCTCCGAGCATTGCTTCCATGAAGTTGTTGTTGCGCATCCGACGGAGCACTGTTACGACCTCCGGAGCCACTTCAGCACATAGGAAATCCACGGCTTGATTCTTGAACAATATATCCCATTCAGATTCCGCGGTTTGTACTTCCTCAGCGATCCGGAAATCCTCTGGAGTCATGTCGTGCAACTCCTTGATTTGATCCGCAACCAACTCCCCTTTGGAATTACACTTAAATCCAAGAGGATGGCGGCCGTACTGGAATGTACGAGTTTGAATATCCCAGTGCCCATGTAGCACTTGGTAGAAGAAATTCCTCCTTCCCTCGAGTTCCTCCTCCGTCCCGCCCTTGATGAGTTCGTGGCAGATCCGTACAATCTCCGCAGGTTTCTGGTCCCACCTCCACTGATCGCTCATTTGTTTAATATAGGACAGGTGCATTCCCATAAGCCAATTCCAAATCAAGTCTTCACCCCACTTGTCCGGAAAGTCAGGAGTATTTTCCTTATTTAGCTCCCAATGCGGTGGCATCCAATTCACTAGGCCGAATTGCTCATAAAAACGCTTGTGTAAGGGGGCCTTACATACTGCACACTTCCGACGTATCAAGGCATGGGAAATCAAGCATTGTGGATGATACATGCATTGACAGGATCCCAATTGCCAGCCCCCCTCTGGCCCAAATAGATTGCAACAAACTGGACACTCGGTTCCATCCAACACATACTTCGCTGGATTGGGCCAGAGCAAGCTTGGCTTTGCATTTTTAGCGATCTTCTCATTGGATATGGCGGTCTTGTACTCCCACCCCAACTGCGTCCAATCTATTGCTTTACCAATCATCGGTAGGCTGTCAGGGAACATTTCATTTGGATCTGCCCACGAGGTAAGTCCGAAATCTCTCTTGGAGTTAAGCTGGAGGTAGTCGCGGTCAATCCTCTCGAACTCAGCGCGCATCTGTCTGAAACGGTCGACGTTCATGATGCATGCAATCTTCCATTGGTAGTACTGTCTGCTCATCTCGATCAGATACTTTCTGAGCATCCCGTTGGTAGCTTGCAATTCGGAGACAGTGGGTACTGATGGCTGTTGAAATCCCAAAGAGTCCTCCGTCTCTTGAGAATCTACGAACATGATTTGCCGCTGGGGGGGGTGCATCACTTGACTTGATGACGCGAATGGAATAATTGGCTTACGGGGAACTCGGACCGGGGTATCTTCCAGGAGACCGTGCGTGGCCGATTCAATGATGGCATTAACGTCTTCCTCGTTCATTCCAGGGCTACCAGGGATTGGAGCTTGGCTTGCTTCGGGTACGTAAGTCGGAGTCTTCGCAGATCTAAGTTGCAAAATCTCTTCATTCTGCTTCCGTATAATCTCATTCATCCTATCAGCTTCCTCGTACAAGTTCTGGATAGTCTTCTCCATCTCAGAAATTATTGCATTTTTTCCTTCCAGCTCCTTCTGCAATGCATCGTCTTGCGGGCCCTGGGCATCAGCGGCGGCTATTGTAGCCTCCAACTCATCTGCAAACCCAGTGTCATCATCTTCCATTACATTGCTCGGGCCCGCAATCTGTGGATTCAGTACATGAGGAGCTACATCAACATTGCTCGGGCCCGCAATCTGTGGAACTAATATTGGAGGAGCAACATCAACATTGCTCGGGCCCCCGACGATTGCTAGAGGAGCCTGATGAGGAATACCCGGTCCAGTAGGATTTGCAGGCGGTGCACAATTCCTCGTCGACAAACAGGCAGCTAGCTCAGGATCCTTCTTTTTTAACCGTGTGATTCTAGCACTAGTCGCTGCTCTTGTCTGTGACTGAGGGGGACGGTCTACCGTACCATCAGAATCACTATCCTCCCCTGAGTCACTCCATTGAACAGGCGCTTGATCCTCAGGATCATCCAAGTATGCCCAGTCCACACCTGGGAATCTTAGGACCCCTGTAGGTATTGCCATCTCATGTGGACGCCGGTGGACGCTAGGAGTCAACCGTATGGTCCTCCAATCCACCTGCCTATGAAGCACTACCTCGGCATATACCATTCTACAAATAAAGAGCGGAACCTCATTCCTCTCGTTCATCGCCTGGTTGTATAGGACCTGCCACACCTCCAAACACCGCCTCCCGAACTGACGGTTCTTGCAATATTTCATGTTCGCCTTGTTTGATTGACGATTGCATTTATGACGGTGCAACGGGAATAACTTCCCAATGTGGCACCATTCAATGAATTGTTCACACGTTGCTAGAGTCCACGGTTGCGATGCAGCTTCCCACCCTCTGAATGCCAGCTTTGCTGGATTCAATAAGACGTGGACCCTCTTATGTTGGAGGTTTCCATGCCTGGGCCGTCCCGCATCCTTTTGCTTTTTCCTCTGCTCTGCCGCCGTGAGTGCTGGTTGTTGCCGTTCCATGTCTGCTCGAGGTAGATCGTTCTTCGAAGTCTTCCGAAGGTGCAAAATTAAAAGCCTACGACTACCCCAGAACCTCAATCACATTTACAAATTATAAACATTTACAAAATTCTCAAATGTAATACACAGACACCATAGAGTTCTGGAGAATAAAAACAAGGACACGTGTCAGAGTGCTGAGACCCACCTGAGTACCACGCAATCAGCTACCCGGGGGCTGTTGAAGGCAAGGTGCTCAAAGGGGGGGGAGTGCAAAATGAGGTGGGAAATCGCCCTTTTATAGTCACGGGCGCCAGGGAACGGGCGCGAACAGCCTGCTACGGGCGCGAGCGGAAACCCGACGGGCGCGCGCGGGCACCGACGGCGGGGTTTCGGCCGTGTATCCGTCCACGCCCGCGCGGATATCAACGGGCGCGAGCGGTTCAGTGGCGGGTATATGACGGGCGCGCGCAGGTTTTACCGCGCGCGAGCGGGTACCGACCCGGTCTTCGTCGGACGCGAGCGGGCGTCGTCCGGGTACCGAAGGGGCGCGCGCGCGGACGTCGACGCGGGCGCGCGGATATTTTCGGGCGCGATCCGAACTGTACGGGCGCGACCGTCGGGCGCCAACGCTGAATGGACGGGCGCGAGCAGTGGGCCAGGACGGGCGCCACCACAACCTAGAACACTGTTAAAAATCAGAGTAACCAAAGAGGACTTGCAAATTCAGAGTTAAAAAAGAATACTTTATTTATTTTGGAAATGTATCACTTCATTGTAATGTCGATTACAGTGCCATGCACTCTAGGTACCGGTCCTCTAGGTCTTTCAAGTGCGTCTCGAAATGGTTCGTTTGAGCACTAGAGACAATATTGGGGACACAAAGTATTGCCAT
This sequence comes from Ceratodon purpureus, assembly GCA_014871385.1. Lineage (NCBI taxonomy): Eukaryota > Viridiplantae > Streptophyta > Bryopsida > Pseudoditrichales > Ditrichaceae > Ceratodon > Ceratodon purpureus. The sequence continues at coordinate 13,498 of CM026431.1, forward strand.
CTCCTTCTTCAGTTCTTTGATGAGATCGCCAATCTCACAGTCAAGTTCTTCGACAGTCGCTTGGGTTGCCAACTGCTCTTCAGTGGTTGGAGGCAGAGGGCGTCCATTCTCTGCGTAGGCCACCAATTTGTCACGGCGAGAGATCCAATCCTCGAAGAACTCAATCAGTTGACGGAGTCGCTCCAGCTTTGACCAAATAACTGTGTCCGTTCGCTGTGCAGTGCCCGGTGGAGTAGCACCATTCGTTAAACTCATAATGGACTTGATTTGTTGGCAATTGCAGGCGTTGGAATTCATGTTGGACGGTACACCAAATGTTGAGAAACCCACCGTAGCACTAAGCAATCAGCTACCCTTGGGCTGTTGAAGGCAAAATGCACAAAGTGGGGGGGTGCGAAATCAGTGGAGGAGGGTGGCAATTTATACTCACGGGGCCGACAGTGTGGGCGCGAGCAGGTTGGGCGCGCGCAGGCTGCTACGGGCGCGAGCATGTTACGGGCGCGGGCGACCCTCATCGGGCGAGGGTAATCGGGCGCGATCACCGCGCGCGCGCGAGACTGACGACGGGCGCGATCATAGCGAGCGCGCGACGGGCGCGGGCGACCCTGGTCGGGCGAGGGTAATCGGGCGCGATCACCGCGCGCGCGCGAGACTGACGACGGGCGCGAACAGCCACAAATGACCGGCGCGAACAGGCGCAAAGACGCGCGCGGACACGACGACGGGCGCCACCCATCGTAAACAGTAGTAAACTGTGAGGACAGTAATTTTGCTCGCGGTCGGGAGCCCGTCCGATAAGCGTCCGTCCGATAACCGTCCGTCACGTTCGTCACGTGACTACACGACAATTTTTTGGCCCGTCCGTCCATTATGACAACCATGATCAACAATCGTCTTAATCTGACTAATTGTTCGATAATTTTTTCACTCTCGATTGTCATGTCTTTAAAGACATAATAATCCAAACGCAATTGAAATTGGTTTATCAGATTCTCTAGATAGAAAATCTGGAATTAAGACTTGACTATCTAGTTTCTGAGGTCCGTATTTAAAGATATAAGTTTTGGTATCTAATTTGTATCCATTCCATGCTCCACAACCTTTAGAGATTATAGGTGAAGTTAAATTTTTCAATCTCCCATATTGGGCAAATAGAAAATGTAAATTGCTTTGTAAAAATAATTCTCCTTTAAAAACTATCAAAGCATTAAACCTTGTTCCATTATCCCAAATTTTTGCTAATATTATTCTTTTGATGTCAATGGGTAGTTGGTCAAATTTATTTTGAAGGTTTGACTCAAATTTAGAGTGTGTACCACAAATTTGAAAACCTTGCCCAAAATATGCTCCCCTATAAACTCGGTAAAGTGCAGCAAATAGGAAAGGTCCTTCAAAGAATTGATTAATATTCTTTTGTTGGACTTCCCATGGAAATGGATACATTATTTACTATTGATTGTCATCAATCAAAACTCATATACTCTAAACCTACATCGCAATCTTCTAATTACAATCTTCTACCTCTTACTCACAATCTCAGAAAGGTTAATTACTATCTCCCAATCAACCTTTAAGAAAATTCATAAACTCACATCTTAAGACATTTCAAAAGTCTAAAGTTTCTTTTATTAACCCATGGTATAGTACAATATTTTGTTACCATACACTTCTCTGAATTAATTCGATACTTAATCTATGTTTTACTTTTACTATGACCCTTTCTTCACTTAAAGGATTCCTTTAAAGGTTAAAGCTGATTATAAAGATTTCCTCTTTGTCCTTAAAAGAATACACAACCACTTGCTTAAGAAGTTTTTCTTAAGAAGAAGTTGAAATTTTAAATTCTTAAAGAAACACGAGGTATCTTCTAGCTTAAAGCACAAAGATCTTCTATTCTTTACTTTATCTACACTTTTAGCTACCGCTTAACCGGAACCTATTCCCCGGCAGCGGCGCCAAAATGTAATTGGTAAAATTTACAAATAGTGGTAAGTCATGGGAATAGGTCTTTTCGTTTAGCTTTTAACGTAACTAAAGGTCACTGTAGTAAGTAAAGAATGTATAGAATGCAAAGTATTTCCTTAAAAGAATCTCTTTATAACTCTAATGTCTTAATTACCCCAAGTCACATAAAACCCAAGTAATCCAAACTCTCAATTGGTTCAAGGGTAATGGGAGTTCAAATTGACAAGTACCATCTCTCGGTTTATTGCCATCACTCCCTTCCAAGTTCAATTAGACAATGCATTTATTATGCATATGCAAGTTCATTCATTACTAGGTTAGAATCTAGTGTTCAACCTATTTATGCCTATGAATGATGCTTTGGGATATGTTATGATAGATTAACTTATCTCAAGCAACTCCTTGCTTGTCTTCATCTTTTTCCTCCCATCCATCGCATTTCAAATAGACATGTAATCACTGTCTACTCATTCACATTCAATCACACTCCAAGTCTACCATTCATCACAACTATGCTTCTCAATTGTATTACTCAATTACAATGACTGCACTATACTCCAATTGAATACATTCAAGTTTTATTATAATGAGAACTAATAATCACTAAGGCTGATCACCCCTTAATAATTAATGTCACTTTTATCCATCAATGTACTCAATCTGGCTTCCATAAACTCTAAGTCATTCTCAGTCTTCTATTCCAGATGGCCAATCTAATTTAAAAGACTATCAAGTAATACTCACTTCACTGTTCCAGTACTCACATGGAACTCTCATTCTCCATAATCCCCATTCACAACAATGCAATGTCAATTGGACAAACTGTTGTGTTTATTTTCCATAATTTCTATTTGCTATACACTCAGTAACTCTTTCCTTCGTTCTGAGTTCAAATAGACAATCTCACCCACTGTTCACTCTGCTCCATCAGCATCTTCGATTTCAAATAGACAGTATCCATTTCAATTAGACAGTATCCAGTGTGAGTCACCACATTCACTGTAACTCTCACCAACTCTCCACTGAGTCAATTAGACATGGTCCATGTAAGTCAAGTTGACAATGTATGCATGCCCATGGATGCATACCGAACCACCATCTTGTCCATTTGACCAGTGTTAACTAGACATTATGCAGCAAGCAATATGAATTCAATTGTCAATTAGACAGTAGCTATTGGATCAAACTATTCATTCTATCTCCCATGGACTACATGTAAATTCACTGTTCAGCAGATCTGCAGTTTCAATTTGACAATAAGCTTTGCAAATCAATTAGACAGTAATCAGTTTGTTCCAGTTCTCCATTCTGATTCTACAGTTCTACAGATTAATACACTTTGCATCGAAGCTATAGTTCAAATTGACAAAGAGTATTGTGAATCAAATATACAGTGAGCTACTCAGAGTCAAGTTGACAATCAATTAGACAATAGAATTCTATTTTTATATTTTTTACATAATGTGACTATCACTCACACAGTGTTGTGTGGTGTGGTGAAGTAATTCTTTCTTCTTCCTTAATTCCTAGTTATGCTTTAATTTCTAAAGGGTGTGCCTGTACGTAGAGTCAATTTGACAAGTCGTGTCTCTAGGTAGGGTCATGTCCCCTGAATTCTACACTATTGTCCATTTGACTCTCAACCAGATTTCTACAGCCACTATCTACATGGATATCAAATTGACATGGTAACTTGGTCCTATTTACACTGTTTTTGCTGAAAAGGCCTTTTCTCAAAAAAAGTCAGCTCACAATTAATCAATTTATTTATTATTAGAACTAAAATTTGTTGTATTTAAATTTCTATCCTCTATCACTTATAATGAATTTTTTGTCCACCATCTTCGACTTTTAATTCAACTTTACAATCCTCAATTCAGTTTAATGTGTCCTCCAACCTCCTTCACACACTTTCAACTTCTATCTAATTTGATTTGAAATCTAATTTCTAAGTGTTACGTCCTCTACAACATACCTTCCAAATCCTCTCATTCAAATTCATTTCTAAATTTCAAGTTTATCCTTTATTCAATTCCAATGTTCCATTTATGGAAAAGGGATTTGTCTTGCCATATAAAATTAAAGCCAAAAACATACAAACTTGTCATATTAATGTAAGAGAAATCCATGTCGAGTTCTCCTTTAACTTTATTACCTAACGAAATAATGTCTTCAAATAAAAGAATATTATTTTTTATAAGCTTCTCATTACCTTTTAAGTTGTACCCCCCATCGTATACCTCCCTCGTCTATAGGCCCATGGGCCATAATTTCATTTCCAAAACAAATGTATTCTTCCTTCTAAACATTAAAATTATGTTTGCAAACCATAGTAGAGCACCAACAATTGAACGGCATAAATATCTCCTTCTAAAGTATACCCCAACATCAAGGCGGATCCCACAATCCCGATTACAAAATCATTTGGACATTTTCCATGATTTCAGGGATATGTCTGAAATTTCTAATTTGGTATTGAATTTGTTTTTAGAGTATCTAGAAATAGAACTTTTTTGTCAAGGTTGGACGAGGGGAGGAGGGGAGGGGAGGCTGTCTCTAGAGAAAACGCAAGAGAAGAAGGAAGGCCATGCGAGACCCCGCCTCCAAGCGGACGGGGGGCCGTCCCCGCGGCCGTCGCCGGGGACGGCCGGCCGTCCCCACGGCCGTCACTGGGGTCGGCCCCTCGTCCCCGCCGACGGCCGACCCCTCAACTTCCCGAAATCTCGAAATTCCCGCAACTTCTTCAAAACTTGTCCAAATTGGACTTATGAGATGTTTTTTGGCATCTACAGGAAATGTAGATGCCAAAAAACACCTCATAAGCCCGATTTGGAGACGTTTTGAAGAAGTTATGAAGATTTTAAGATTCGGGATTTTTTTTTTTAATTTGCGGCCGTCCCCGCGGCCGTCGCCGGGGACGGCCCCCCCACCGCAGCGACGGCCCCTCTCCGCGGCGACGGCAAGGGGCCGTCGCCGGGGACGGCCCCCCCACCGCGGCGACGGCCCCTCCTCCGCGGCGACGGCCGCTTTCAGCTCCTGCAACCCCTCCACCCGCGTTCAATGTGTGGTTTCACCCCGAGGTGAAACCTGTGCGGGTGATTTTTTTTTTCTAAGTCACAGGACGTCCTGTGGCGCTGGCGAACGTCTGCGGACGTCCCTACGTCCCGAGCGTCCCGGACGTCCGTGACAACCCTGATGGGCAGGCTGGCAGCTTAAAATTAGGATTTTTTTTTAAAAAAAATTCTTGAAATATTTTCATTACCAAACAACCACTCAAATTCCAAAGAGACCCAAGTCAAAAAATATACCAATTTTACAAGGGCAGCCTACAAAAATTACAAAGCTAAGCTTCAATTTTTGAATTATTTCTTTCAAGATTCGTCAAAATTTGAGATTTTGAAAATTTTCAAAAATAATTTCGTCCAAAAATTAAAATGTATAAAGGCACCTCACCACCATTTAGGTTTTTCTGAAACCAAGTATACGTAACGTCATACATGATTTACGATATCAACGTTTTTAGACCCACTTCTAGAAATTAATTTTTGTGAAGGTCCTAAGAAAGGAATAAGTCTCTAAAATTTTGCATGGAGGTACCCAACTTGATTACCTACATGGAAAAAAAATATGAGCAAAATGTTTGGAATAATGAACATCAAGTCCCCATTTTCACCATTTACCCTATGTCGTTCGGTTGATACCCAAAAAAACTTTTGCTGCAACTTTGATCATTATAATCTCACGAATGGTAAACATCCAACGGTTCAAAATCTCATCAGTACTTCTAAAGAGGGTAAAGTACAAGATCTTACGGTTAGATGTCTAAAAAAGGAAAAACAATTGGTCCATACCGTCATTCCCACAAAGCGGTCAAAATGACAGTTTTGGAACTTGGAGCTTCCAAAAACGGCTGGATTTTTAGGGGTTAAATTAGCATTTGAGTTGCTATCTATTGAAGGATCATTTTGAGCTAGTAACTTGGATTATTCGGAAATGACATTGCCTATATTCGCCTTAGAGAACTATTTTCTTCTTTGATAAGCAACGTCATATTCTCCATGGACAATCGTCAAAGTTGTTTTTAACATTGCCTAGGCTTGTAGCTAAAGGTGAAAAGCATATGTTGTTGGAAGTGGCCTGTAGTGATCAAGTTGATAAGAATGGGATCGATGTGTTGAGTAACGCCTTCGACAACGCGATCTCTAGGGATGGACAAATAGTTGAGTTGTTTGTGAGAAGATTTCTTAGGGTAAATTCTAGAGATGAGAATGGCGGCATGGATTGCTCCATCACCAATTAGGGGGAGCTCAAAAATCACGATGTCGTTGAACACTGCAAGCATGTACTCAACCTTCTCCTGTCTCACTAAGGAGCAATCTATTTTTTTGAGAATGTTTTTCCTCCGTGGTCTCTCCGCAAGTTTTCTAATCAGCTGGACTACACTAACAGTCTCCTCCTTGGAAGGTTGTGAGTTACTGGCACATTTGACTGGAAATGTAGTTGGCAGCCTAGATTTTATAGACTGTTTTGAATATCAGGTGATGCTTTTAGAGAACTTGTCTCCTTGTCCGAAAAGAGGGAGATGACTGGCGTTACATTAGGAGCATCCAAGCCAAGCTGGACTTTAACCTTCACATCACGAGGCAAAGGAGTCTGAATAGTACAAGTAGATGAACAACGAGGAGTTAGAATCTCAGTGGACGCCTGCATTTGGGACTTTGTGAGACCATAAACTCTGTATCTACTGGGAAATAGGTTCCAGACATGTTATTGTCATTGTCTTTCTCAGAAATCCTTCCAAGTTTGGATGTAAAGTTAATTCAAATAATAGTATTAGTCAATTAAGGAGCCGTCATTTTCAGTTAGATCTTGGGTGCACCGTGCAAAGCTGTAAACTTAATGTATAAATAACATTTGCATCATGGTTGTAATTTGATTTGATGACTACTCGTATTGTTTTAGATTGTGCCATCATTTGAAGGGACAATATCTACTACTGGTACCAGATTTCAAAGTACTTGATTATCAATACATTTTTTAAACACCAACTTTAATTCAAAATATACTTATATTTAGTTGTAAACAATATTAGTTTTGAAATAAATACCTTGGTGGACAATAATTTCTAGACTGGCATTTCGGGTGTATAAGCAGAAGAGAAGTTCTAAAAGATCTTAAACATGTGACATGTTTTCTATTTTCAATTTTAACCATCTAATTCAATGTTCATGGCCTTATGAAGGAAACACATAACATGTGCCAATGTGATTCTGAAATTCCTCATAAAAAATTTACAGAATTCTGGACCGTATATAATGTTAAACCACATTAGTCAGGAAGTTGGTTCTTTTTGATAATCATAGCATGAAATTAAAAACAATAACCTCAACATATAATTACAATTGACAACAACAAAATGTTCAAAAAATATATAGAACTATAATCATTTTTGCCATTGCGGAAATATTAGTTGTAAATAAGTCCACTGTGATGAATTTTTGGCTCTACCATTCATACTTCGAGAGGAGTAAATGAGGTCATACTAACGTTGTTTTCATACAGTCAATGTCCGCCATCCATCTACTGAGGCCAGCCTCAAGCAGACTGGATTCACTCAACACCCATAATGCCAATGTTTATTAGCCACAAGAAAAAACATAACATATTTCTATAGAAGTGAAGTGTACTTTCCGCATGTCATACTGAGGAGTACACTTACATATAGCACATGAATAAACATCTAATTGTTACGCATGTCCACACACGGGGCCTACATATCATCTCGGTAAAGGAAGCTAACTCTGGAAGCAGAGATACAGTCCTCTACAGCGCACAGACACTCCATGAGTTTCCTTATTTCTGCCACCAAACTCTTGTTTAGATTACCTTGAGGAGAGCTTGACTAAACAACTGGATTCACGACGCCGGTGGAGGCCATGAGAAACGGGATAAGGAACTCTGACATGATGCTGATGAGCTCAATGGTACATGTCACTGTCCACCGCCATTCCCCATCCAAATCCACGAGACATGCGACGTGCCTAAACGGCAGAAGGTCCATACCTCGAATCGTGGCCCGCTACACCTCCACCAGCCATGGCCGTAGCTCCTAAAGACTGGCCGGTGCCTTGGGGGCTAAACCCACAACCGCTCTCGTCCTCCTCGACGTCGCATTACGAACCTTTGGCATTTCGCCCCAGAATTGGTTGTTGTTGCCGACCGTTTCAAGCTAGGCTGCAGAATTATCACCCCAACGTCGTACTCTATCCCTGCATACAACACGGAATGGCGGAGACTGTATCACTATGCTAAGACGCCACCCACAAACGAGCTGCAAAACAAGGAATGGCCTCCTCGTATGAAACTCACGTGCTGTAACGTGATGAGAATCATCTACTTGTATCACTCAAATGAAGAGGATTCGCTGCGTGGGAGGACGGAGAAATCTTTGATGAAGACAAAGACTTTGACAAGGAATATCTTGGTTTCAGCAGTACCATTATTATACACGAACTTTGAAATATTCCAGGAAGTTTTCAGACCTTGTTTCCTTTACATTTTGTGAAATTTGTTTTTCCTATAATTAATTATATAATCCTATGCAAGAATTACTTCTTTGATCTAAAAAACGTAACGCTCGAACATTGTATCCAGATCCAACCCTAAACCACATCTAACGGAATGTATGCATGACGTCATCATAACATCAGCCCTAATTTGTACCTCTTAAAAGAAACGTAATAACTGAAGCGATTTTAACCCTGAAATCCACGGAATTACGGGGGGAAGCACAATAAAGTGGACCACAAAAGTGGACGTCTCATTGACAATTTCAGCCATTGTTGTAAACACTACGAAAAGTGTCATCTAAGTTTGTGATATCTTGAAAACAAATTTGGGGAGAGAAAATAGACTTGTTTATCGCGAGTCTCTGAAAATTTAGAGCGAAAGTGCGGCTTTTGCGATGCCCTATGAGGAGCTCAAAGTGCGACAAAGTGAATGCAGGTATTTCGAAAAGTGGCTAGAAAGAGAGCTATCTTTGTCAGAATTCACTTTTGAAACCACTCAGGCCTCCGTTTTTGAATTGCTTCTGTAGAAATGAGCATGAGAACTTCGTTCGGAAGTGTGAATGGACGAGAAGTATTTCCGGGACGCTTCCGTGACCCTGTTTTTGGCGAAACCTTTTGGGATCTTTTTTAAAAATAGTGAGGCATATCAATATATTTTCAGCAACATTTTCATGATATTGAGGTGCAAAAAAAAAAAAAAGTGAAAAATAATTAATTTTAAAAATGGGATTTCACTTGGAATTCAGGGTTTAGTAAGTGGCAGTGGATTGCAAGGGCCTTGGGAGAGTGCCACGTCGTGTCAGGTGGTTGAGCGGTTTGGGGAACGTCATTGGTTTCCATTGCATGGGAATGACGTTGTCCATGCGGGGAAGGTCTGAAGCCACTGTCAGGTTCAGGTACAGTCGCCATTTCAGAACCATGAACGATGGGATTGTATTGATTAGGCGACCATTTGAGTAGTCATGATAGGGTCTGCTACTGAGAGGATAGGCAATTTCGTCATGCCGGGGGGGTAACCGTGATGGAGAAACGGAATAATTCCGTTCAGATGCCTGGACTGTGCGACTGCGCAGTAGGGTGTGCGGGGTGAAACAGATTTGCTTTTGCATTGTGGTCGATTAGGGTTTTCTAGCGAGGGAATTGCCAAGTATGCACCGCTCATGAGACTTGCAACGACTGCGAAGAGAGCAAGATTCCGAGTAGGCTGATCTGGATAACACAACCACTTCGTTGACATGAGAACGTGCAGTTGGGTTCCGACCTCAAGGAAGAGAGGTTCTTAGCTTGGAGATTGATGCGAGGGTGAAGGGGCTATTGAGGCAACGATTTCCTGGAATTCAAGGGAGGGAGCGCACAACGCAGACCTACGCATCCCTCTATGAGGCGAGACGAGAAGCAACGTGCATTTCCAGGTTCGTATGGTTCAGTTTCTCAAGCTTTAGGGTTTACGGCGTTGTTGTCCAAAGTACACAACGTGTGCTTCAGGGCGGATGGGACCGAGGGGGCTACATGGACGAGGATTCAGTTACTGTTGTTCGACACATTAGATGAATTTTGCAGATACTCTGGATGCAATGTATGATAACAGAATCTGGGTCAATCAGAAATTCGCGTGGTTTGATGGTTTAGGGTAAATTGATGTTTTCTTTCTCGAAAAAATGCTATTGATACATTGTTCGCTCAAACCATAGAAAAAGGAGTTATGGCATCATCTTGCCATGACCTTCCACTGTTGCGATTCAGGACTGGATATACATATCATTTGCTGATTTGCGTCCCTGTACTAGTCAAGGTTTAGGGTTCCGCGTGGATGGACGATGCAGCTTGAGAGCTATGCCACAAGGTTTTCTTGTGCTCGCATCTTGGTGTGAGGACTCTCACGACACCAGGATCCGTGGTTGAGAGGAGGACCCGACGGCAGGTACGCACAACATGCTTGTCGTTCCTGAGTTCCAGTTCCGATGTTGTCTGCGACCGTGACTCCAGTGATGATTTATCAATAACGCTGCTCCGTACCCGAAGTAGCAAAGGTGACACATTTCAGTAGAACTTGCGTTGGCATGGCTCAATTTTTTTTGCGCAGCTGAACTCGAGTTCAAGGTAGTAGTCTGCTTGGTGAACGCACTGAAATCCAATGTCTTCTGTCTCCTCTACTCCTTCGTATTTCGTTGTCAACTTCACGCCATTTTCTCCATTTGTATCATGTAATTCATCGACTTCGTGGTCACGTTTGCCCCTGAATTTTTTTAATTAATTAATTTATTTTTTCTATTTCACGAATAGTGCGATGTCCTCGTAGAGCTACATGTCCAAGGTCTTGAGAGGTTGCGTTTTTTTTATTTCCAGGTGTCAGAACCTGTCTTCATCGAACCATGCCCTCGCAGTCGAATGAAATGGTGTCACAACTAATCTGAGGAGCACGGTCGAGGCACTATACAAGTCGTTAGATGTTTTTTATTTTTTACATTCGTTTAAATAACCGTGTATGGGCGATGGATGAGGGTTTTCTTGCACCTGCCGCAGAAGGGATGGGGAACCAGAGAAATAAGCTGAAAAAGGTGACTGTGGATCGCCGGAGAGAGCTCGCGAGAGAGGATATGCAGCGTCGAGAGGCGGAGAAACTGGAGCAGGCGGAGCAGGAGCGACTTCGTGAACTCAGGTGCGTCATCCGGGCTCTTGCATTCGTAGGGGTAATTTAGGGTCAGCCGCCGTTGATGTTGGTGTCAGTGTTGTGATGTTGGGTCACTTGTTCCTACCCGTTGTATTTCGAAGTAAGTGGGTGGTTTAATCGGGAGAGGACAGGGTACTGGGCCCACTAAACGCATTACCTTTGAGATGAACCGAAATAGTGTGATGGCGATTCTGTACAGGGCTAAGCAGAAGCGCGATTTCCATCGGACCTGGAGAGCGAGGTCTCGCCCAAGCGAGGACCTAGCGGGGGGAGACAATGCGTGCGGTGAGGGACCTTCAGGGGCACATGACGACGAGGAGTTTCATGTGGAGTCCCAAGAGAGCGAGGAATATGAGGGACTCGGTGCCGAGGTGGAGACTGGCAGGGGGGTGACAGGCGGGGCAGAGTCTCAGGAGGAGAATGTCGTGCTCACTCAGACACAGGAGTCCTTCGAAGCTGATGCAGGTGACACCGAATGCGAGAGATTGACACCACGTCACCGTAAGTGCGGGTATGGAGCCTCAAAGTTACTCAATGAGGCCATGCGCGTATTGGACTCAGGATACTCTGACGAGGAGAAGAAAATTGTCCTGCACCGGTTCTTCTCTGATGAGCGGATTCGCTCCATTGACCCCGAATTTACTATGGCTGTTCTGAAGTTGCGCACTGCGTCTGCTACAACTGTGCAGAGTTTGAGAGGGGCCCTACAAACCCTACGATCAGGGTGTATTCAAGGCAAATCCAAGGTAAGGAATATTGTTCTAACGGCTGCCGTCTCCAAGGGCGATTCGCAACGCAGGATTTGTAACGCATTAGGAGCGTCTCGATACCTAGTTCGGAAAGCTTTTCGGCGGCGTGAGGTAGTTGATGAAACAGGGGAAAATTTATGGGCCGGGGGGGACAGAAAACGAAGAAGCGACGCACTTAGCCAGGAGGACCAATCTGCTGTCTGTTCCTGGTGGGAGACAGAGACGACAGTTTCACCTAACAAGCGAGACGTGAAGAGGCGACGCATTGGTGTCAAGGAGCATGAAACTCATGCAACCCACTACTTGCAAGTATCACAGGTACGTTGATGACACTAACTTTCCTCCTGCGAATTTGCATGACTGAACACATAGTTAATTTATGTAGGAGAGAACACGGTGTTAGAACCAATGTGGTGCTAATGGTCACAAGAAATTGGAGTATGTCGGGGGCATGTAGAGTCGGTCCAATGGAGTGAGGGTGCGCAGCGAGAGCTGGGTGTAGAGCTTTAGGACCAGAAGAAACAAGCTACCTTGAATTCTGTCCCGTGAGGCAGTCTTCAAATCTAACCCTGGAATTACAGAGCCCATGTATATTCAGTTAATGTGTAGGAGCGTCCACGCTAACACATACAGGTGTCAGGAAAATGTGATCTCCTTTGGGCGTGTGGACATGTAAAGAGGTCTCCTGTTCCGCGTAGCTTTTGAATTACGAGGATACGTGAATCTGAAACGTCGGGGTGAATATGTTTGAGTGAATTCTCAGCAGTCCAGTTTAGCAGCTACCTAGCCATGAGATGTTTGGTGATTAGTTGATACCGATACGAGTAGAAACAGGGATTCGAAGTGGCAGCTTAGAGAGGAATGGAATGATGGTGTTGCGGTTACATGACAATTGAGTGGCTGATTTTAAGAGGATGTAAAAAAAACGGACTGAGAGTTGTAGTGACCATATACGGGTTCCGGCGGGGCTGGTATGGGGTCAAGGGTTTTACTGCTGAGCATATAAAACCTGTGAGTTTCCAGGTTGGAAGTCTATGAGTGAGCAGCTGGACCCAATTTTGGGACAGTTTTAATGTGTCGGATTTTTGTGCTGAGAATTCGGAATTTGTGCTTAGAATTTATTTTTCTCAGCAGAGGTTTGTTAGATCTGGAAGTGGTAGTCGATGTTGGAGAGTTTCTGGATGCCAGTGTGTTGAATTCCCTTTTGAATGTACTTCGCTTTTTGGGAGAGGAAGTTCTCTGGTCTTTTAGAAGTGCGTTGTGTTAATGCTTTACCGGAGTGGCATTTGTGTGTAATATGGAGCGTTTTTACTATAATGCCAAGTTGGATATTATCGTTCTCTCTGGTTGGGATTGACGTCAGGAGCCATATGAATCTTGTTGATTTTCTGATGATGGGGCAGCTCAAATCAGTAGATAAGTTGAGTGGATTTTTTGGTGTATTTGGAATGGGTGCACGTTTTTGCACATGATTCTTACAGTATAGGCAAATTTTCCGAGGCGATGTAGTTTCAGTGGATTTTCTTCGACTGCAGTCTCATTCGGAAATTTCAGGGTTACCCTCTGATCTTGACTTCAGCTCATTGCGGACATCTTGTGAGTTTGTGGCGACGAGAAGGGTCTTTCGCACACACCGGAGATTTCTCTGAGCAGGATTTGTTAAGCTGACTCGCACGTGATGCAATTTTCGTCTCTTACCCGTGTCCTAGTCTGGGTCAAGGGTTTTACTGTTGAGCATGAAAAATTACGGGAGAAGGGACGTCTCTGCTGGGGCATAGTTATGGATATACTGCAACGGTGTCCCGTATGACATCTATCCGAGCGTTCTGGTTTGAAAGGGAGATTCCAGGGTACATTCATTAACATGCGTAAATGGGGTCTAGGTCCACCATAGTTGGGATCAAAGAAACCTTCGGCACTGAAACCTATGTGACAATTCTACAATCGCAGCTCAGACATTAAACTGGGGATTTTTTGAATTGTTGACTCCTTTGGGCGATTTCCATGTTGCGCTTTGAGTATCATCACTGATATTTGAACATGCGATCAGCTGTGCGGCACATTCTTTACGTTGGGATGGTTTCGCAATGTATACCAGGGATGTCTAGTATCAGCTTAGCTATCGCATGTGCTAAATAGCGTGGAGTCAGCTTCATGCAAGGCAGAGTCTGATGCGGTTCCGTGGGTGTGTGCTTGAGTGGCAGTTGGAGTTTCATACTCGTTTCAGGGAGGCTAACGAGGACAAGAGGGTGGGGCTAAGGGCTTTCGAGCTCCTCAAACCCTACTACGTGAGGAGGCTAAAAGAGCGCAATACTTGCGCTTGTCTATACCATTGCGAAGTCGCTGAACTCAGGGTCGGATGGAATAATATGCGAACAACGAACAAGGGGATACATGGGCGGCACTGTGGATGCGTCTGCGAGGTGTGTGTGAGTCCGGTTACTGTGCAAGCATCAGGGGTGGACCGCAGCAGCACGTGTCATGCAGATCTTTGTCACTTCACTGGAGTGACGGACATGTGGCACAGTGTGTTGTGTCCGGTCAAGGAAGATGGATGGCACGCACGAAAGTGCATCAAGGGTGAGTGCGACTTCTGTGGAGTGGACATGTTACAGCTTTGTCCAAGGGAGATGGACGACTCAATACCGCTTATGGTTCAGTGGCATAACTTCGAGAAAGTGGTCCATGGGAGAACACGAGCAGGGAAAGAAAATAAGGTTTTGAGGATGATGTACCAGTCTACAGCTGCGCCAACATTCGTGGACTATCTCAAGCAGAAATTGAGCAACTTCATAGTCCATAACTACATTGCCAAATGGCAAGCAGAACAATTCAAGGTCAGCATAAATACTTTCCCTCCTGATTCGATATTGTCCGCCGTTGATTTTGCGGAGAACTACACTTTCCAGCCGTACCAGGAGCCGCAGTCCATGCACTGGCTGCAGCATCAGATCACTATACTGGTGCATATCTGCTATAGATGGAATCCCCTCTTCCTTGCGGACCCAGGCTCGAATGAACCGAAGCTTTTGACTGAGTACCATTACTATATTAGTGACACAATGGAGCACGATACATTATTTGTTCAGCACTGCTTTGCGTTGCATTGGAAGCACATCACCGACAGGGGAATCAAGCCCAATGAACACATAGTGTGGTCTGATGGCTGTGCGGCACAGTTCAAATCACGGCGATGCTGGTATCACGTGTCAAGGTATGTGCGCACCATTCAAAAAATAACGCTCACATCGTTATTCTTCATTACTGTCCATGGGATTTGCTGGTGCTCAGCCTGAGTCGCTCGGTGGCCGCTTGCGAATTTTTTATTTATTTTGAATTTGATTTGCTCATCGTACTTTCTGACTTTGGCTACACCCTGTTTCTGGGAAACCCAAGTTTGCGGCACTTACATATATGGTAACTAAATTAGATTCTTAGTCATTCAGAGTCGAGAGTGCCGCGTTAGCTTTGGATCACGCAACCTGAGGATCAGCTAAATTCAAACCTGAGCTCAAAGTGGATAGACGGATCCAGGTTTCAATTTCTTCCACGGCAAAATTTCGGAGTCCTGGGCAACGCTTTCTAAGCAAATATATTGCGGTACTGAAACGTGCACATCTGCAAACCAACTGCTGAGATGGGGTAACCGTTAAGTGGTTGGTTGATAGATGAGTGGGACGGAGGTCATTTACAGATACTTCGTTGGAACTACCTTGACTTGTTGATCGTGTTGCCAGGTTTGAAGCTAAGTGTGGTTCATTGACGTTTCACTGTTTCTGATGTATGTCCTATTATATGTCAGTTACTTTGTAAGATCTGGAAGACGTTAATAACTATGATGTTGCTACAAGGATGTAAGCTTCTTAGGTCCAGCCTTCGCCTGAATTGACTCATGAGTTTAGTGGAATTAGGTCCACAAGTGAGAGGAAACTGAACTTTAGAATCTCAGAGGGTAAAATTTCTTTGCAGATAATACCATAGCACTGCCTGAATGAAACAGACTTGGTATAAGAGTTAAATCAAACTAAAACTTCACCATAGGTTTCTGCAGTCGCTGAGGTCCCATTCTTGAAGTATTCGAATCGGGGACCCGGTGTTTGGGGTATGCCTTCAAGAGAATTGGTCGTGTTCAATGGTTGAGTTCTGGGATTAAATTCTACTGTGGAGCAGGAGGGGGCATTGATTGGAGCTATCAGTAGCAGGGCACGTGTAGAAAAGAATCAATGCATGGATACTGCATGAGGCATTCAAGATGGTGTCTTAAGTCATTGGGTCCGTGAGAAGGTATTAAACGCGAGTTCCACTGGATTTTTTGGTCCCTAGAAGCAGGGTGTAGACCTGAAAACATGGTTACTAGGTAAGTGAGCGTGTAAGCATTGAAATTCCAATTTCCGAAATTCGGTAGAAGTATTGAGCTGCCAGTAAAGACCATGCACGCTTACTGTTTTTGATGAGAGCTGAGCGGTGAAGACTGCTGAACGGTGTGCATTCTGAAAGAATTCTCTCTTTCCGTGTAGGGTTGAAGTCATTTTAACATTGCTGGAGCAGATTTTCGATTGTGATGCCCTCGTTTATCTACAGACACGTAGGTAGATATATTGTTTCTCGAATTGACGATCAGAAGGTACTCGACATGTTAATGTCCGTTTTTCTTTTTAAAGTTCTCATTGCCTCTCGCTTCCTGATTCTTTTTGCTTTCACTTGCAATTTGTTTTTCGTGGCTGCATCAATCGGGCACGCATTTAGCCTGGTTTGTTTGGTTGTTTTCACTATGTTTCGCTTCTTGACTCCGAAGGGTCTCCTTGACTGTTTTATTTAAATTCTCTTTGGTCAAGTCCCGCACTTCTGTCGACCGCTGCCTCTCAACTCTGATTGACGTTTTTCTTTCGCTTTAAATGAACTCTTGCTGTCTACTAACTCGGAACCTCGCTTGCTGTCTACTAACTCTCCATCTGGATCTTGTTCTTCTTCACTGACTTCTAACTTTTCATTCCCGGACTTCTAACTTCTAACTTCTGACTTCTTACTTCTAACTACTCAATCATTGACTTCTAACTAAGAACTTCTCGTTCAGGGACGTCTAACTTCTAATTGCTGACTGTGAAATTCTAAGTTCCAACTGCCTTCTGACTTCTCATTCACTGCCGCTCATCGATGCTCGTTGACTCTGGACTTCTGCTCACGTTGATATTTGTTTCTAGTGCTGTGCTTACCGTGGCGCTTGCTGCCTGCGATCGGTCTTATTCCCTTTATTTTCTGGTTTAGGGGTTTGCATGTGCTCTGTCGAGAATACTGAGGTGGTCTGCTTGGAAAATGAACATACGTGTACAGGTATCCGTCAACCACAGTCATGTCGGGGTTGCCAAATGGCTGTCGGATGGTGTGGTCCTACTTTGGAAGTGGCCACGGGAAGGGTACCCATGATGGTGCCGGGGCTATGCTCAAATGCGCAATTCGGAAAGAAGAGATGAATTTCGAGTCCAGGACAAAGCTACAGACCGCAGCAGACGTTGTGAGTTTCTGCAATCGCAAGGAGCAGGAGGAGCATCGCGCATATGCAAAAGTGCGTCGGACTTTAATTCGTTATTTTCATCTGATTGAGCCGGGATCAGTCGATAGGAGTCGAGACCTTGACTGCCGTGCAATACCAGGGACAAGATCGGTTCACTCCGTGTCCTCTGTGTCACCCACGAATGTCACGTACCTGCACATTAGACAACTTGCGTGCTTCTGTCCCGAATGCATGGATGACAACCCTATGCTATGTGCGAAGAAAGGACACGTGCGACATTGGAGCTTGAAAGTGCTGCAGCCATTAACCCCGATTCTGGTGAGGCCTGTTCTAATTGCTTCTTCCTGCCTCTCTGGATGTGCCGGTATCCCCCAATGCGATCTGGTCTTTCCCAGACTATGTTCATTCAGGAATTCTCTGTGCCGTGTTTGAGACTGGCTTTACTTGCTTGGAGTGAGGTAGGTTTTAGAGGTTGCTTTGTGGGATCGAAAGCACCGTAAGGATGAATCAAGAAGCTGTTAATACTCAAAATTAGATCTGGATGGGGTGGATTTCCAGAGCGTATCTGCAGAAAAATTGGTGATGTTGTTGCTGAAATGATGATTGTGCACTGCATGTATGTCACATGGTAGAGCGTCGGCACGGGGACACGTCATCAACGAGCGATGGAGCATGCTGGGGAGACAGAGGCCGTGCGGGAAGTCCAATTCTGTTCCGTTCGAGAGTCAACCAATGAGGCACACGTGGAGTCAGCGGAGGTGGACGAGCAGGGCTCCGACGACAGGGAGCCAGAATTTGTGGACGATCTAATTGATGAGGGGGAAGAAGATGCCGACTTGGAATCAGAGGCACTGCGGGTCGAAACGGGGGACACCTACGTCGTGTATACTGATCGACCAGAGCATGGAGATCGGTTCTTCTTAGTACTTTGCGACATGCCCGTGCACAACAATCTGGCGACGTTCACCGATGGTTGGGGTTGCACGTGGCCGAGGGACACCATGTTAATAAGTGGGACGTATTATCGACGTCTTCCAAGTGTGGGGCGGGATGCAGGTTCCTTCAGGTATGAGCTGTTGGAGGACGAGCCAAAGGCGTGGAATTACTCTCACCTCGTGGTGCAGTCAAGGGTGGACTTATTGCAGTACAAGACGAGCAAGAGGAATCCGCGCTTCAAGATGACAGCAGAAACACGGGAGGCGATCCTGTCAAACGTAGAAGAACGTCAAGCGTATAATGCTCACTGATTGGATTCGGATTGTCACTTTGGCAGCAAAGTAAGCTTGGGACGAAGTTCAATTGCCTTCCAGTTCGATTGGTTCAATCTTCTACATCTGATCCAGTCCTGTGGGTTTCAAGTGTTAATCATATCTAAGCTTCAAATTAAATACGTGGCTGATCTTCTTCATTTTGTTTTCAGATTCGGCTTTTCCGAATGTTTTGAACAAACTGTTCATTAAGCAGTTCGTTTTTATAAAATGCGCATTAACTGGAGGTGTGGCTGGGAGAGTGGGGACGTTCAGAAATTGCAGGTCAGTACTCGTATTGGCGCGACAGTGGCGTCTTCCTGAATTGGGTGCATTTTGTTTACATTGGGGTTTAATAAATGAAGGGTACAAGTATCTCTGCTTGGTATTGTTTTCAATTTGCGCCAGACCGGAATTGTTGGGTGATGCTCCATGAAGGGAACTCTGGCTTTTATTCTTAGTTTTTTATTTCTGAAAGCCTGTGATCCGCACTGATGACGCGGCTTATTGATTTGGGGACCGAATTTTTGTGAATGACTGCATGGTGGGATAAGCAATCGTGTGTCCCAGACCTTCATCAAGACGAGGGGTCTCCACTACCAGGTAATTGTGGAGGGGTTTAGTTAGGGGAGTGGTGTTTTTCTCCAACAGGCGCAATAAACCCTAAAACTGTCTCCATAATGTTCAGTGTGCTTTATTAAAGGAAAACACCTCTGAGGTGTGGGACTCCATCTCCACTGGGCTGCCTTTGATTGTTGGTGGAAACATCGCTAACCCCTTGGCAGTTCAAATGTGCTTCGTTGTTTGAAAGAAGGTCCGAAGCGAGGAGTTTCTCACTATGTCAACGCATGTTTCGAGCAGTGCGAAAGTTTGTCTAGATGAAAACCTCGTTGTGATTTGTAAGTGGCTGTTGCAGGGGAAATGAAGTGCGAAGGAGTTTCTGGTGACGACTTCAAAGGCGACAGACATTTTAATACCTGATAGGCAATGTTCACCAATTCAGTGGGTAGTGGTTGATAACTACATGAAGTACTGCGGCTTTTATCAAAGAAGGCAACGTGAAAAGGGTTTATTCCACATTGACCAGGCGTCTTTTTTGATCCTGTGATGGAAGTGTCATTTTTGTCTGAGCATTGGGTTAGAATTGCAGTTCTCGTACGTGCTCAGGGTTTATGGAGTCATGCTCATGCTTTACCGACGGCTGTGATCATGAGGGTTTAGTGTGGTGTGATTGTTTCTTGTAATTGAGCTATGATAGCATTGATCCATGGAGAGTTGGGCCTGGACACCTTGAACCTGCATTGTTTTCCTTGCGTGCATGCTGAAATTCGCTACAATAGTTGCAAGGAATGTGATTAAGCATTGTCATATGATAGTTGACATAATTGGTGTAAAGGATTTGGCAGTTCTTGACAGGGTTGAAGTGACACAGACGCCATCTGTGCTGGTTCTCATGGCTTTCAATCGTTGAGTGTATTGCTGGGATGCGAGTATGGCTCCAGTTTTTGTGAATTTTGTGCTTCTGACGCCGTCAACCGATGGACAAGAGGAAGACATTTTGGATCAGGTGAGGAACCTTTCCATGGTTCGCTCGCTAACGCTTGAATTAAAGTCGACTCTTTCGTGCTGGGTCATTTATTTTGTTTGACACTTCTGGGGGATTGTAATTTCGGGATGGTTTTCTCGGTCCTTTAAGAAGTAATGGTGCGAATTATGAATCGGGATAGAAGTTGGAGACTGCTACTCATTTAGGTTTTGTACCAAATGTGCCTATTGCACTTGGCACGTTCCATGTTGTGATCTGTTACCCTAAAGCATTTCTGTGTGTTCTGGAACAGAGGAAATGAGGTTATCAATTTCGCAGTCTTGTATGTGTTTTTGTAGTTTGTATGTGTCTGTGATGTACTTTTGACATTGAGCCCTTGTTTGCAGGATTTCTTCGGAGGCTTTGGTGGCATAAGCAGTTTGCATGTGGGAGCATTCAGTAGTGAAGCAGACGATCTTGATAACGCCTCTCGTAGAACTTTTATTCGAGTACTAAAGAGGGTTCCACATTTGCGATGGCTCGGTGAGTGTCTATATTCACTAGTATTTAATGAATTCGACATCGTGACTGAAGCGTGGTCTCGTCTTTTCTGTTGAAGTTCGTCTGCATACTTTTCCTTTGCCATGCGTGTTCTAAGAGGGAATTTAGAACTGCTTGTGATCGACACTGATTAATTTTGGTTCTACACTAGTAATGGCTTGGAGTGTAGACTCAGAATCCTGAGGATGTTTTTTTATCTTAATTTGTAGATGTGAATGCTGTCATACTGCAACCAGTTTTTGCATGGGATGAAAGCAAGTGGTGC
This sequence comes from Ceratodon purpureus, assembly GCA_014871385.1. Taxonomy (NCBI): domain Eukaryota; kingdom Viridiplantae; phylum Streptophyta; class Bryopsida; order Pseudoditrichales; family Ditrichaceae; genus Ceratodon; species Ceratodon purpureus. The sequence goes on from CM026431.1 coordinate 34,562, forward strand.
TACTATCCCAAAAGGTATTTATTTCTTTTTCCATGATGTTCGTCTGGTTGTGTTGAAAGTTGTGTTATAAACACCTGTGACATTGATGAGACACTGAGATTTAGCTATGGATTGAGCAGTAAACTATCACACAAGAGTACCTGGATGATTCCTTCAACCTGGTGTCGGTGTTTGGTGCTAAATGAGCTTGCCCAGAACCGAGACTATTCATGTAGTTTGTAGTCCTCTATATAGTTATTGCCGTGCCTCTCAGATCCGCAATGCTAAAACGTATTCCTTACAGTACTCACATAGAAAAATCACATCTCCCTCTTTGCTTGGACATGGCGGTTGGCAATGTTGCAAGGAGACAGCAATAAACACCTCCAGAGGCCATGGCCAAGGCTCAATTTCGTTCCTACTAGATCCTTTCCTTACATGCGGTGCTTTTTAAAATCTGCCAGTAAATCTCTGATTCTATGCCTCCTCAGATCACTGAAGCGTGACAACAGTGATTCCCACGGTTGCTTTCAAAATTGGACAGCACGAATGCATGGCAACGTCAAGCTCTAGGTAAAAAACTTGAGACGTAATATAAAGTTGTACAGGAGCAACGCTCATGAACAGGGGAGTTTAGAGCCGAAAGTTCAGAATCTGCTGTGTATAGTGCATAGCCAAAACGTTTCCCTACGACCATGCTGGAATTATATGGACAATTGTCAGACCTGCGTAATTCTAAACCATTCAACCGCTAGGACAAAATGATGGATGAAATTGAAAATACAATGTCCTTGATATTCTGAGGCTATGTATCATGCAACATCGTCATTATTCTGATCCTAGCATGGAACTTGAGAAGGTGTCCTCTGTAGTGGGCTGTCTTTTTCAGAAGAAACGCACCTCACCACAACAAAAACTCAAGTGAGGGACTCTTGCGCAGCTACAAGCAAAGGAACGGCGTCGAAAGGAGGTGGCAACAGCAAGTCACGAGCTGAGCCATCGGAGTATGCGAGGTTGGAGCCGTGGCTGCTGGAGCCGCCGTCCGGGGATGTGCAGGCAGTAAACCAGGGAGCGGAGTCTCCTGGGCCATCGACATCGTCTCCGGCCGAGTCTCCTTCGACGAGAATTGGAAGTGCAGGAGAACTACCAAGCTGACGACGGTAATAATCTCCAAAGTGGACGCCGGAGGCAATGCCCAAAGCTCGAACCTCCTGTCCACAAGAATCATTCCAATCAGAATCGTTAGAAAACTGGAAAAACAACGCCAGTGCTGGTATATTTGGGAGGTCGACATCGTGCGTTTCTCTACGCATGTGCACCTCGGATAACCAACCAAACAGCAAGGCCTTGTCCATATCCGAAACTTAAAACGGAACGGAGCTACTGGGAACACAGGTGTGGGCGAAGACACTGGTAAACTCGGGAACAGGTAAGCAGTCTCTCTCCTCATCGATTAGCAAACGCATGTATGAGAACTCCTGGGCTGGGTGAAACGAGAGAGGGAGCCTTTTGCAGTACCTAGACCTAGAGTGCATGGATGTCAGTAACTCCTGCGGATCTTTCAATTACAGTTAGATTATTTTGTATGCCACGGATGTGATTGAATTAGGAGTAGGCATATGAAAATTGACACCTTCCTAGGAGTTGAAATGCACGAACCTGGAGTGTACTGCATGGACAAGAGGGCTGATCTCGTACAAGCCTAGGACAGGTGACGTCCTGGCACTGTACATCCACATGATCTAAAAATTTATTGGTACAATCCTTAGATATCTGAGATTGTTGATTGCGCGTGTAAGATTTGCCCTTCAGAAATGTTTTCTAAACTTCCGTGGAACTGTGAAATAACTAATGTCAAGTTTCGTAGCTTTTCCCAGTATTAGAGCAATATCCTCTGTTTTGTTCTGTCAAGCTCTCAGATTTCATGATGATGGCGTTGCAGTGGAATGAAGTTGCTGCGCAATCCACGCTTCAACAAGGGGTTGGCGTTTACGGGAGGAGGAGCGTCGCGTCCACCCTTCCACTGGCCGTACTTCCGCCGGCTGTAGAGACCCAAGAGCTCCAGGTCCTCTGATCATTCTTCCGTGATGTCTACTTTTGCGACACTGAGATGACGTTCCATTTCTGTCTGTATCTAGTTCCAGGATGCATTTTAGAATGGTGACTTTCATCATGTAGCTGCTTCGCTGAGCTTCGTGCCTGAATGGTGGTTGCAGGTGACGAGAAGTATGAGAAATATCCGTAAGCTCAAGGAGCCAGTGGGCAGATATTCTGCCAGCATGTACCTGCAGGTATTCAAATCCTAATTGATTCTGCCAACACCCTAATTACTATTTACGTTTTATTATTCTTTATCTTATTTGAGATCTCAGATTTTTGACTTTAGATGTAGGGATTGAAAAAAAGCAGTCACTCACTGAGCCTGCATTGAAGGAGGTCGTGTATTAGTGTATAAGTTCGAGCACGGAAAACTGATAAAAAAAAAATAAGTTTTTTGCAGGTGAGGAAAGACGTCGTCGTCTCGCCCAAAGAGAAGTGTGTCACCACTTTGCATCACCATAAGAAGCCGACTTCGTATCCAACCTTCATGTAGGTATCAAAATTTGCTATAACATTTTGTAAGTGCTTATTGTTTACAAAATCTCAAGTGGATCCGTGATTGTCTCTTGAACAGGGGCAGGAGTGCATCTATTTATTGGAAGTATGGAAGGTAGTGCTGACCACTTGTTGTCACTTTTCGTCTGAGAATGCCACTTTTCGTCATGGCCGTTGTCTTTTTTTGTCACAACTACTTGCTCTGTAATTAAAGTATAGGAATGGCCTACGTAAAGTCTAGCTACCATGGAGAGTCCTGCTTATAGGGAGCTATAGATTGCATGATACGGCTTCCCACGGAGGAAGTCTATGTCATCCGTGCGAGACACATTGCAGACGGTCAGCAGGTTAGAGGAGGCACGTGACTGCATGTCGTCAATGCCATGTTCCCCTCTCGCCCTGGGGAAGGTGCTGCTTGCAATAGAGTCGGACAGATTCATTCCGCTCTCTCGCGAATGTGCAGTAGTGACCCCGGCACACTGCAAGGTACTTTGCGCAAATTTAGGGGGCACTCCCGACAGAGCTGGGGGACCGATGGCAAGGGTGCGTACTGCAGGTTCGACGAGGACAAGAGCCGTTTTGCGGTTATCCTCTGAGGCACCGCAAAGTCTACTGGAGCTGCGGCCATGGCTCGTGGAAGTGGAGAGAGCCAGGAGTGGGGGCAGGGACATTCGTCCTCTTCTACATATTGCGCGTCTAACGGAGCCCGGAGCAGAGTGGCGCTGGACATTTCCCTGTACCGTTGAGCTCCTTCACGTCATGGCCGAATCCCTCGTGCCGTTCCCCGTGAGCTCGACGGTCTACAGCGACGGTGGCGCGGTTTTAAACTCTGCCGCGAACTCTGCCGCCATTGCGCACGGGCAGAGCCAGGGTGCCGTTCACAGGAGTTGGTGGGGGGGGGGTTTCACGCAGGAATGACAAAAGCGCGCGGTGTCTAGACATGCCTTCGTAAACATCCTGAGGTACGTGACAATTTCATAATTTACTGTGGTTATTGGCTTCAATGTGCGACAGACTGATGTTTCACACTTGTTCGGTGCGAAGGAGAGTCTCGTCCAGTAGATTTCAGTGTTCAGATTCCCCTTCGAGGTTCGGTTACTTCGCATATCACTGTGCTGAGAGTCTCGTGGTGCAATGCTTTCCACGTTCCACGTCCTGAATTTTTGCTACTAAGCCTGACTCGATTATTCCTATCCTTCAAAGTTGTCTGGTTCAACTGTGCAACTGTCATGCATACTTTCTGACTTGGGGTCCTCGATTGCAGTGATGTGTCTGGGCTATGGCGGCTTTCCAAGGGCATCTCTCCACTTCCCAATATCTGTGGAGGCGCTGTGTCACTGTAAATCCGGTGTTCCTGACGTTAGGGTAGTTCTGACGTTTCTTTTCCTGACAATCCACTTCATCAAAGTGACGCTTCACGGGTCCAGGTTCACCAAATCCTCGGAACCCCTTCGAATTCCGTTGTTATATCCCGTGCCGCTTTCTTTTCGTGTACAGAAGCGACTTCGTTGGGCGAAGTCGCCACTTCCAGTGTACTGTCCGGCTCAGATTCTATTGTTCAAGTATAATCCGTAGTGAACATTTCAGTGTGGGCTACTTCCCATGGCCCTGTTCCACTTAGCACTTGAGGATGCACTGTTTCTCTAGGTACCCCGCTCTGGAGGTTGCATTGCACTTCCACTGTACTGGACGGCAGAGGTTCCGTTGCAGTGTATTCCTCAGTGAACATTTCAGTGTGGGCTATGTCCCATGGCCCTGTCCCACTTGGAACTTGAGGATGCACGGTTGTCCTATGTACGCCGCTGTGGAGGTTGTATTCCACTTTCTAGGCAGTGGACCGAAACTTTTCACACTGCATTGGCACTTCACATTTGGTGGCAAGGTTCACTTCCACTACTCTGTCACTTTCGCCATATCACTTAACTTGTTGATCCACTTTAGTTTCACTTACTCGCTTTCTGATCAGTGGTTGCTTCGGTCTTGACGAGCGTTGCAAGAACTTATTTCATGTTCACGCACTTCTGATATGTGTGTGCGGGTATAGAAATACACAAATGCTTTAGATACAAAACTTCCAGACAGTATGCAAGTTGGTACGTTGCTCTCCTCGCGTTTTTGTGTTCCTCTCACGGTCAGGATCGTGAAATCGTGCTGTTTTTTTCCCTTCCCTTGAGGGTGTGGCCAATGCTTAAGATTGGGCGGCATCAAATATTGCAGGTCGGCTCGAAGGGATGTGGTTCGGGGCATGTAGGATCATGCCATAAAGCCGAGAAAGTATGCTGAAGTCTTCTGACACATAATCCTTCAGTTACTGTAAGTCATCCATTCTTTTGCACATTCCTTTTCTTCCCCCCTGGAAATTACAAAGAGACGTAAGTATTGATCTTGTTTGTGTATCATTTGTAGATTGAATTTATTAGTTCAATGCTATATGTTTTATGATGAGTACGGAATAATTAAGGTTTGTCGTATAAATCTTGCAGGTTTTACACAACAGAAGGCTTGCCATGGCCAAGGCTCAGAAGAACAGAACTGCTGCTGTGGAAGGTCTACATAAATATCTGTTCAGGTGAGACAGTACTCGGAATGTAGTTTGGTTAGGGGGTGGTTGTAAAGGAATATGGGTTGTTACGTGCGTTTTTTTAATTGTTTAATTTATTTATCTTTGGTGGCATTTCAAGGTAGACTGTGAAATTGCGGCTTGAATGTCTAGTTGTTACTGATCAGGTTTAGGTTCCGTCATTGAGAATATTGTGTTAACAAAAGAGCTCAACATGTGTATGACTAGGATTGTTTATGTAGGAAAACTTGGCCTGCTTTTGACATTCATGAGTACCCTAATCGAGACATTGCAAAGACACGGGGTGTTGTAGTCTGGATTCCCATTTCACCGGGAATTTGGCCTTGCTCGCAGGGGTCGACTCGCGAGGGATCTTTTTGCAGAACATGTTATGGACAAAGAGCGCCGCGACCATGGAATAGCGGAAGAATGGTTGGGAGACGAAGAGTTTGATCACAAAGCAATACCATATCCTAAAACAGTCATGCTCCTTGTTGGCACACGTGGTGATGTTCAGCCTTTTTATTGCCATCAACAAAAAGTTACAGGTTGATTACATGGACTGATCTTGGTTTTTGTTTATCTTTTTGGTGCTCAATCTATCTGTCTTAACTCCTCTTCTGTGTTCTTCTGATCCTATTTTAGCATTTGGAACAATGTGTGACGCAAAGTTACCTACCACGTTTCCGCAGCGTAGAACTGATCAACAGTGTAGACTTTGGTAGGACTCGAAGCTAAAGATTTGTCCTGGTCCTATTGCTGCAGGGATATGGTCACCAAGTACGATTAGCATCCCCTGCCTACTTTCGGGATTTTGTGAAGAAAGAGGGCTTCGAATTCTATCCTCTGCCACGCTTCTCGAAGGTCCTTGCTGAAGCCAGGTTTTCTTTCTGCTATTGAAAATGTTTGAGAACGAAAGCACAACAAATTAATACAAAGTTTTCTAGAGCTCCGAGGAACAATGAGAATATTAACAACAATCGGGACTGAAACTTCTTAAATGGCTTAAGCTGAACCATTTATCGAACAGGCTTGGAACCACTGCGCTCTTATTCTAGTATGGACTAATTATTGAGGCTATCATATGTACGCTGGAAACTGTAAGTCGTGCATTTTATGTATGGAATATTTATTACAGACTTGGATTCGTCGATCTAATTCCTGCCTGGCTGCTGCGATTATATGTTACTCATAGCTCTTCAATCCCAGGCTTCTCCTTTTGCATACAGTAGATGTCATTTTGAATTTAGCTTTGTAATTCATCTACCATTAAGCAATCCCATCGCCTTGCACCGATAAACTGTTGTAGGGGCATACTCTTTACTGCCCGGACGTAATCGGAAAGAGTGGACTGTTGTCTTTCGTACAGAACGTACTTAGGGCTTTTGCTCTGCATTTCTACACTCACGTAATGAAATGTTCTACTCTGTTCGTGTGCCATTTTTTCAGGACTGAGACGAGCCGGACCAGTCTCGATTGTCCAATAAACCTTCTCTGTGCGACATTGGTTTCATGGAACATGAGACTCTGAAGACCCCATTCTTACAGTTCAGAATACTGAGGTCAACAAGTCGATGACTCCACGACTCATTCTATCATGTGCACACAAATGCTGAGGGTGAGACTGGCCTCGCAGCCCCGTCTGATACGCCAAGAGGTACTCTACAGTTGCGTCTCCGTGTATTAGTGTACAATACTAACTGCTACTGTACAATAGTGAATCGCGGATGTTTTCTCCGCGGATTAGTAAAGTCTGGTTTGCACTAATGTACTCACTAATGTACTCACTAATGTACTCACTAATGTACTCACTAATGTACTCACTAATGTACTCACTAATGTACTCACTAATGTACTCACTAATCTCCTCTCAAATTTACTCACTAGTAAAATCATATGTCATGTGAAGTGACCTCCTACCGTGTTCTAGAAATTATGAGAGCCATGGCCTCCATAACCTGGGCACCACCTTCAGTGACGTTTTGCGAATGGACTGGCGTGACAGATCACTCCGATTTGCAATCACTGCGCAGCAGATTGGTGTCTTCTCCTGCAGCTCAAATCAATGAGCACCTCACTGGGATTAAGGTGACGGCCCGAGGGACTTCCTCTTCCATTTCTGTTTCGCCTACTCCGAGAGCTCTCTTGAAAACGCGCATCGTCCTCTTCGTATTCACTCTCGTCCTCCTCGTATTCACTCTTGGCCTCGCTCTTCCGCCCCGTCACGAGGTACGCTGGCTTCTAACTTTTGTGGCCACCTTCGCATTCTCTTTTGCGGGCTGCCTTTGATTGTTGGACATTGACCATGCGATTGTTTCTACGCCAGCAGTCACTGACTTATACCTTGTTGCGGTGCTCTTATTCGCTACTCAGCCGGTTTTTGTGGACAATCATCATTTGCCTGTGTTGTTCAAGTGCTGGGTGATGTTGAAGTTCCGTTAATTTGCATTGTTTACGTACAATTTCCAATCAGCAGTATTCTTACTCGCCATTCGGGTTCGAGTTCCTGGAATCGGGTTTTATGCGATGTTGTTAATGTTTTCCTTTGTTCTCAGGAAGTCGCTAACGTGATTGCCGGTCTTGTTGTGGGCAGCATGGCCGTCGTCGAGGAGTCCTCCATCCCCTGGTTTGTCGCAATCATGCGGCTTCATAACCGTGGCGTGATCCCCTCGGTAACTCCGACCGAGTACATGCCGAGTCGCAGAGCCATGGCGGAATTCTTTGGCCCCCCTTCCGGCCGTGGATACGTGTTCGCAGATCAGGGGCTACCGAACTACGAGGTGTATGTGCGCCAGTTGTTCTCGCGAGTTATCCAGCAGCCGTGGCCGATGTCCGCTGTGATGCCATTCCACTTTGCTAGAGGCTTGATGGTGGAGGCGTTGGGTGTGGAGGTGAATTGGGCCGACTTCGCCTTCCGTGCAACACATCCACCGAAGACCAAAATACCGAGGATCCTCCCGGAGTTCAAGTCAATTCAGGAGCCCCTTCCTCCGCTGCCCATCGTCATGCCCCGTGCGCACCTATTGGTATTCTCTCATCCCTCTCAATATCATTGGCTATGGTGTCTGAGTATGGTGGTGCTCTGTAATTTTTAGAAATCCAGCCTGTCTAAGTAGCCTTTGCGATTTGCCAGTCTTCATGTAACCAGTAGAGGTCGTTGCCATTGATCAGAGTCGATGGTCGATTTGTTCCCCGACTGATGAATGTCCTTACGCAGGTGAAATCCCCCCTGGCAGCGACCATCGCCGAATATCTGAATGCAGAAGGAGGGAGTTCCACTGGCGTTGGATTCTCACAATCGGATGACATGTTTTCACCGGACCTTGAGATCCTGCCCGATGCGGAGGCACCCGTGGCAGAGCCTAGCCATACTCTCCTGGAAACTGCGCGGTCGGAAATCATTCCGATGGTGCCTTGCTCTGAAGGGCAGAACGTCAGCGACCCCAAAGTCCGTGCCCCGGTGACCTTGGACGTCGCTCAAATTTCCGCCTTGGCGCTGCTCCGTACCTCAATCACGTGCTCTGTCGAGAATGAACGTGTACGCCTGCTGATGGTCCAAATGCATCTTGGTAGATCGGTGGGCAAGCTGCGGAAGAGCTTGACTGAACAGAGATTGCGTCTCGCTGTGTTGGAACGGAAAGCCTTGGAGAAGTCACGAAGCCATGACCGGGCCAAAGCTCAATTCCGCCGGGCTCGTGAAATCATGAATGCAAATAAGCTGGACATAGGTGCGTCGGTCAGGAAGCATGGTGGGTCAGTTGGAAATTCTGGTATGCGAATGTCTGAGCAGCTTGTCAACTCCTGGATGGACAATGTTGCTGCCGCGGCCAAAAAGGTGGACTCCTGGGAATTAAAGTTGGAGCTTCAGAAGGAACTAGTCGCGAAGACAACAGAAGAGCTTGCGGCAGCCGAGGACGTTCTGAACGAGAAGGTGGAAGTCCTGGACGAGTCTCTAACGCACCTGCATGCTCTCGCTGGTTTCCTCGCGAGTCTGTAAGGGCGAGGACGTAGACATAGGAGAGAGATCGCTTACTCTACCTGCCTTCTCCATGTCTCTCTGATTTTCTTTTGTCACGTCCCAGTGTAATAGAGTAAGGATTTTTGACAACTGAAATCGTGGCCCGAAGTCGACGGAGACCCCGATTTCATATAGGACTGGTAACGATGCAAACATCGATTTTTGAAAAACATTACGAACCTCGAACTTTTCTTCTGCACGTGGACACCGGGCTCTACATTACCAACCATCGCATATGACTTTGCTGACAGTATGGATTCAGTGTTATTTGAGACCGATTTAGGACTCTCGAAATCTGCAATGGTATAATTAGGGAAGCACTGTGCTGCATTTGGGTTGATGAAGGGCTGAGCAATATAGTTGGCAATCCTTCTACCTCCACAGTTCTTACTGCCTTCTTCCGTGTTCGGTCACTGCTTCTTCACTTCACTGTCTTTTCCTTCAGCTAAGTGGAGCGTTGCTAGTTCGGTTACTTTTCCGCGAGTGCCATCAGAAAGTGAAGCCAAAGTGAAAGTGCAGGAACTAAACATATGCCATTGGAAAGCACCGTGTGTACTCACTTTCGTCAGCCCGGTGATCCTGGAATTATACAACTGCATGACCACTATCCTGTTCAGCTCTTTCGTACTAACGCCCAAACACTTCAATCACGGCAACCCCTTTGCCCTACGGCTCTGGAGTTCTTCTAACTTTATCCATCATCATGAAGTTCTGGGTATTCAGGATCTGGTGAAGGCCACTTGTGGCTATTGAGAGGAAAGAGAGGGCAAACAGATCAGAGGAGTGCTTGAGAAGAAAGTGCATTTCAAAACATTATGATGAGTACAAAGAAGATTTCAGAACATTACGGAAAGTTCTGATGCTTTTGCAATAAGCAGTTTGAGGTAACTTCCTTTATTTGACTGAAGCCACACTAACTGATCAGAATAAGCTCTGTATCTCTCTAAAAACAATGCCAGCCTCCCATCCGTGAGCATTACGTTCCAGGGTTAAGTAAATTGCTACGAATGTTGGAGCACTGCACAGCCTACTTCAAAAGACTCGTACAAAATCTGCCTAAAGATCTGAGAATTTGCCTACCAGGAACGATTGTTAACTGTAGCAAAACTTAAAAAGCCACGCACCACCTCCTCCTATCCAGATTCTTGCTCTGCGTTCTCTACAGATAGTGTTTCTATAAGTGTCGCATATCTCATCAGCAATCTTTGTGGACCATTTTCATTGACCACATGTACAGTACAAACGCAGCACTTCATTCGGCTTGATTTACCCAAAAGCAAGTGCAAAGAGTATGTCTGGGATCCAACAGATCTGCGTCATCTAATTTGCCAAGCTGATGGAGGACGCAGACAGCAAACGGTAATCATTGGGAAAGAAATTGGTGGCCACTTCACAGCTCGGGCATCTTTTTTGGAGTCGAAGCGGAATCATCTACTCCTTTTGAACATACTCCGCAGGATCTTCCTTCCACACAATGTCTTTGAGACCATTGTGCAGGTTTTTGTAAAACTGCAACACAACAATCACAGGAGAAGTTAACATATTATTAAATGAGGAGACGATGAACTTGCTTGAAATGTATTAGGCTCGATTTACCAGCAGTATTCAGCCCGAAATCTTCCTTCTATTACCTGTCCATGCATCCAGTTTAGATTTACATGTTGAGTTATGCAGAACAGAAATAGCTGCAATGGTTCCAAACTTACAATATTGTACTCCAGTCTGTTGCCACCGTTCTTCTGTACTTCAACCATAAACAAGGAAGGTGCCACCTCGAACACCCCAGTTGAGACTGAAAGATATCCCTTCCTGCCCAACTCGTCTCCGTGAAGTTGCGTCTTGTACTCCTTCTTTTGAACATTAAAACCCGAGGGCTTCGCAATCTCTTCGATGGTAGAAATGATCTCTTTAGCAGAATTATTGCTTGTGAACCGCGTATTTTCCTTCTCAGCGACCTCATTCGTCTCAAACAGTCTAGAGAGGTTGAGACCTATCGACATGGAGATGAACTCGAACGCATTCATTGTGACCGGCCTGGTTTCTTTCTTCTATGTCACCATGTGTTCCTGAAATTCATAAACAATACAACAAAAATAAATATTCATGAAAGGTCAACATCAGCTGCGACAATCCAAATTGCATTTGTGCAATAAGACGACCACTAATCGCTATGCATGAAATGTAAGAATACCCTCTCGTCTTACCGTTTATCAACAGAAGATAGCATCCACGTCATCAAAGTTAACATCAGCCTCACGGTCAAACTTTGTCCGGAGTGTATCCCTTCTTTAACCAATCAACCGTGAGAATCTGAGATGCTGTGATGCGCTGCAACCACAATCACTCAGATAGGTAAGAACACCTCTCAGGAAACTGCTATATTCCAAAGGTATCTAGGTATTGAGATGGTTCAAGCCTGGGAATTTTCATTCACAATTAGAGGCTTAAAAGAGGACATCGCATACAGTTCTAGGATTAGGATCCAATCTCTTTGAAACCAATTTCCGTGCACTTGATCCAAACCAGGTAGGCCACGAGAATTGAGCACGATATATTACATTCGCGGAGAACTATTTATTTGCTAGTTATGACGACAAAACCACCGCCACATCGCTTCGAGCAGGAATACAGAAGTTCTAACCTGGAAGTGTTGAGGTAGTGCACTCGCGCCAAAAATCCGAAATCTTCAAGTTACCCTTAGTATCCAGAAGCAGATTGTCCGGCTGAAACAGATCCAATCGTATTACATTAGGTATACGTGTACCTTAAGAAATAGAGGAAACCTGCCCAATCTTAGAACTAAACTTCTCAAACGGCAGAAACTGCATAACCCAGCTAGACTTCAAGGAAAATAGATCAAATGCAACCACAGTGCATAATCGCACAATCGAAATCCGAACATGAATTCAACTTATGCACTTCTTGAAATCCCTATGCTAAACTTGTCGACTGTGGCAGTAACTAACTGCTCACGTTGAGTTCGTGAAAATACTTCCTGGCCTCACCCTCTGACAGCCTCGTCGACCCCAAAGTTGCACCCAGAGAGCAAGCCATCAGCACGAACGCAAATCAGAGAATATTAACAGTAGCCCACATTTCCAAATGCCTCAAGCACTGGTGTTCACGAAAAACTTACAATTTCGTCAGATAGCTCGCCCCCTGTAGCATAGTCACGCCACAATGTCGATTCAAAATATTACGAGGAGTACGAAGAAGATTTCCAAACATTACCATGACTTCTGACGCTTTTCGAAGGAGGCCAACATCAGCCGCACCGTTCATCAGGAACTTGTTTCAGAGATTCAGGTGGCTTGAAAGACTTATTAACCCTGTTTTTAAATTCTTTCTTGGAGCTGAAAGCACTTTTATCATAAACAGAAACAACGAAGTGTTGACCATGACATTCCAAAGGACGTTACATTTCTTGAACCAGGTCCTCTACAGCAAGTCGCAACTCTGGTCTCCTCCGAAGGGCTCCTTTTGTGTACCATCTCCACCCCATCCAAGACTCCGGGTAAAGCTCCCACAACAGCGTCTTCCACCCTAAGTGTAGCGGCAACCGAACCTGCAATTTTGCATAGGTATGTGCCAACACCGGCAGAATCCAAGCACGAGGTTTCCAAAACTAATCACACATCGTTCACAAATGCAATGTAGAAATCCGGTGTACGGACACTTAATGTCCTAAATTTTGGTGGCCTGACGAACCAATTACCTTAAAACAGCTCCCTACCAATAACCGCGAGTACAACCATTGCACAGTATTATCATACAGCCTTGGCTATGATCATATTCATATGGCCGGTAAAAAAACATAGTGCAGAGCCGCTCTTAGATATAATTAGAACGGAGTCAGTTTCCCAATACCCTAAATCCGAACCCTAAACCGTACGCACCTGCCCTGTCTACGTCTCCCCTGCAACGCACGGTGCGATCCACTCTGAAAACGCGGTGGAAAAAATTGACTATTCGGAATTGCCTACTGCAGCACTAAGATGGACATGTGCTCTGTACCTCACTCGCGCTTCCTCTTTGGTAGCTTCCCTCCACGGCCTCGACCCTTCCCGGCATCATTGACCACAGCCGGAGCTCTGAACTTCTCGTGTGACCCAATAGCTGCAAGTGGCTTCATATTCGCCCCTTTCTCTCCCCTTGCAGCGCCCTGGCCACCTCGACCTCGCCCCAGATTCGGCTTTTTTGTCCCTGGCTCCCTACCTGCATCACTTGTACTCCCAGGAGTGACAGCCGGGGACGGGCAGAGTTTATTGTGCAACGCCGCTTGTCGCCGCGTGCTGTGTGGACGTGTTCCTTGGGAAGGTATCTTGTCAATAGTTGGGGACGAGCCCGGTTCTGTCTGGATTTCAGCACTTACCGTGTCCCCCTCAAGTGATTGAAACTCCGTTGCTGGCAAGGCCCACTCCTCGACTCCTTTGCTGGCAGGCGACGATTCCCTTTCAGTTCCCTCACTCATGGCCTTCTCCGGTAGGATACTCTCTTTCGCTGGTTCTGGAACGTCCTCATCCTCGTCGTCACTCAGTGCCATGTCAAGAATGCCCGTCTTCGGCGCTGGATCTTGCAGAAACCCTTCTACTCCACCGTCAGTCAATGCCAGTGTCTCCGGTATAATGGTTTCCCTCGCATTACCGCGGACCCCTTCTTGCGCCAGGGACGAAGCACGTGCCGCCTGACTGAGAACAACGTCGTCCTCCCCGAAAATTATACTGTCATCGGAAGTCCGGCCTGTTCCTGATCCTAGGTTTGACCGCGACCCGGATATCGGAGTCCTGCCGCGGCTTTGGCTGGGCACGTCCTCTACTTGCAATGACTTCCCAAAGACGTTGATCCTGCCCATACTCCCTGTCGGTGTCCTCCAGCTTCCAGAGGCGGGAGTGCCCAACTGACCGGACGATGGCGTTCCTGGTCCTTCGTGTCGCTGAGACACTGGTGTCCCCGATGCAGACGGCACCTGAACTGCAACAGCCAAACATCAATATGTTTGATGCATCAGATCCTCAAATTCAATCGTACAGGTAAATATACATGTCCATGCATTGAACCAAACATCCCGAAGCAATATTAAAGCAAGTCCCTCGAAGAGATTTAAGTCCTGCCCTTCACTTTACAGTATGTGCTGTCCGGCCACAGTGTACTTGCAGTGAATTCCCACGGCCCAAGCGAATCTACAGTGGAAACAAGCATGGCCACCGAATGTAAAGTGCCATGCCACTGTCGAAGCACTTCTCCAGCTGATCACAAGGGGCAAAGTGTCCACGTGGGCACTTCAGTGGAGACAATACATTGACTGAGCCCGATCAGGGCACTGCACCGCGACTGACCTAAGTACACAGCGAAGTACACAGTGACAGTGACGCATGAGGAGCTTCTCTCAGTGGGCAACACAGTGGAACTACAGGGATTACGACCTGAGCAGGGCTCCTCTAAGAAAACACAGAACAGGAAAGCGTCCAGAAGTAGAAGTCAAAGTGGCAAAGCGAAGGGTAAGTCCCAGGGCACCGTCGAAGAACTTCTCCGGAGTTCTTAAAGCGAGACGAAGCACTCACGGGACGCTGCAACTGAATCGGTGCCCTGGCAGCACCTCGTCAGTGCAAGTGACTGTATGTACTTGCGTGATGTGCCACATTCAAACTCCACTGCGAGAAAGTGACTAACTCAATTGGGATGGGCAAGCAAACCGGCTGCTTCGTGCTAAGCACTGACATGGCACTGCCAAAGCCCTTCTACACTGCCAAAGCCCTTCTACACTCATTCTGAAGTGAATCAGGCCCCGCACAGTACTCTTCACGTGAACCGGCGGTTATTTTTTACACTTCACGCTTCAGAACCCTTCAATCCGTCCTGCAATGCACTTCAAGGTGCTCTCGAAGGTTACTTCACGTGACACATCAGTCAAGGAAGAAGCAGTGGTCACTACTCTGTCCGACAGTACAACTCACAAAATAGAATTTTCCAGTGACCTCCTCAACTTATACCACGAAAAGCAGAAAGCAAGTGGACGGCACTGAAACAGAGGTAGGTTTCAAAGGGGAGCACTCCAATTCGAACCTTCTTCACTGGAATTCGTTACTTACAGTTTGTAGACGCGGCTGCACCGACATTCCCGGAGTCTACCGTGTTGAATATACCCACGAGACCCTCCTGTTTGGGCTGCCGCAACGGGGGTATGCGGACTTGATTCGCTCCGAAACTCGCCATCCAGTCGGCGCAGAATTCCTTCTCGCAACCTGTATACGCACACTGCCTCCTCCCATCACTTAACCACGCTGCCAAGCAGAAATGATGGTACACGCACCCGCAGTCAGCTATGGAAGCATTAAGGCATTTGAAGTTGTAGCCACAAACAGGGCAGTTCTCAAGATAAACAACCATCGTCCTGCCCTGCTCTGGTTGTCTAGGATTGCGAATAGGCAGCGGTGTCGTTCCCATCCCTGAACCTTCGGCCATGAGCTGCTCTTGATCAGTTAACTTTGCCACCCAGAGCTCCGCTCGTACTGCGCCCATCCCACGTAGCGTTATCTCTCTCTCAATCTTTTTCAAGTCCTCCTCCAGCCCCTGCTGCTCCTTCCGGAGCTCTTCCGTCCTTGCACTCTCCCTGCTGAGAATGTGTTCTCCAAACTCCAGGTCCTTATCAAGTATCCGGAGCTCCTTCTCGTCCTCCATTTCGGTCTCTCCCACTCTCTGGATCTCGCTATCCTCAAAACCGTTTCCCCTTCTTACTTCGTTGAAGTGTGCCACCAAGCTCTCACGCCGTCGCCGTATGTTCGCGCAGCTGAGCTCTTCCTCTCGCACTGATTTCTGCCTCTCCGCCAGCGCCCCGTCCACTCCCTTGCACTTTTGCTGTACCTCACGCTGCCGATGCTCGAGCACAGATCTGCAAACCACAAGCTCCTCATCAGATATTATACACTCCGTCAGCTCGTGTACATGACAACAGGGGATCCATTCCCTCCTCTCTCTACTGTCATCACCCGCATGGCCTTGGATACCCTTGGCTACTATTCGACTCAGTTCCCTATGACATCGACCCAGATTCAAACTCGGCACGGCACGCTTCACTCCTGGCGCACTGCTCTCTATTCATGTCTTGTTTATTTCTCTTGAATGCAGAGGCGTCTGTGTCCATATCCTATGCTGAGGTCTCCATTCCTGGTTCACAAAAGCCGACATGTTAGTATATGTACACCTTCCAATCATAACACCATTCCTGAACTACAAAACGTAAGCCAATTACTGACGCATCTCACTGCCGGATCAATCCATGTTGTTATAAAATACTTCTACGCACCTACTTGTAGAATCCATTCTAAATATGTAGTTTGTTAAATCTACACTCATGACACTGTAATTGTAAAGGACTCTGTGCACTCAAAAAAAAACAAGTTCCCAAACTCTGGAGCAGCAATTCATTATTGTCTTATACAAGGCAAGCGGATATGGACATAAATCAAACCTTTCAACTATATCTCATAAGCAGAATGTATTATAGCGTACCAGCAAGACACACCTGCGTCTTGGACGGTTCTTTTAGGACGAGTGGGGCCCATTGATGACTTGCCAGGTGGAGTGTCCGTTAAACCCCGGACTCGGGTCTTCTCATCAATTTCGTGATCGCCCATATGCAAAAGCTGTCCGTGGTAATTATCGATCTGTCCCTGCATACATTGAATCTGCAATGACAGAGCTTCCGGTCTTTGGCCTGCCTCAGCTTTTGCAGCTCCTGCAGTGGCCAGCAACTTCTCAAATGCCTCGACTGTCTTTGCGCGCTGCTCTTCAGAGTCGTCCGGTAAAGTTTCCATCTCCTTCTCCCTTTCTTCACATTGTCTCTCCAACAAAGTGACTCTTGCAAATGCCTCTTGCTGCATCCGTCTACTCTGTTGAAGACTCTGAAATGTTCCAATGCAGTACACATTGCATAAAGTTGGCATGCAGAGACAAGAGAAAGACTATAGATAAGTCAAGTATAAAACTTATAACATAACTCCAACATCTAGATAAGAAGTTTACCTGAAACATTTCGTCTCTTTCCTGTCCCAACGATTCACAACGTCTTTGAGTACGTTCAACGGTGGCCATTCCCTCTACAGGGTGATTTCTAAGTTTCCAACTTTTATCTTTCCTCAGCAGCTTCTTCAGCACGAGACTTCTCTGCAGCTTCGATGGCACGCTTCGAATCCCGTTCAGCTATTTTCCTCATGTGTTCTGCCTCTTCCACCCCCCTGATACATTCATTCATCCGCTGTTCTGCGTCTGACTTCTGTTCTTCAGCCTTCTCTAAATCTCTCCTTAGAGTGATAGATTGTGACTCAGTGCCTTCTAATTGCTGTTGTACATGTGTTAGGTCTGACCATAACCTCTCAGATTCTTCAGGTTGCTCTGATGTTTTGAATTCAAGATCCTGCACAATTAAACAGAAGCCCTGAAGTTCAAAATTCTCCAACTTTCCTACAGCCAAGACCTAAAATTGTAGTTTATTTTACGGTATGCTTCAACTCAGAAACGAAGATAAAAGATGCGGGTACACTACATTAAGGTGAGCAGACAGCCCAGCATAGTGTCGCTCCGACGCCTCTACGGTCGCTGTAAATTCCTTTGTCTCTTGCTCCTGTCACAAGGAATTCATGTTCTAATCTGGTGAGAAAAGTCTGGAAAAACAATGCAAAATAAACACTGAAATGATATACAACAGCCACGGACAAAAACACAGAAGCACTAAGCGCTGAATCAGGTAAACAAATATATTCAAATAATCTCAATGTATCACATCGTAATAAACTCCTAAGTCACAGGTGGAAAGATTATATTCAAATAATCTGAAAGTATCGCATCGTAATGAACTCCTAAGTCACAGGTGTAAAGATTCTACAATGCTGATGTCAAAAAGTAACTCACAGCAGGAGAACTTAGGAGTACAATACACCTCACTCATATCCAAATACTCTTCCAATAGGTACTCACTACACGGACGCATTTCCAGGCCTAATCCAAGGAAGTCCATTCCAATATCACCATTTCGATGGCTTATGTTTCAATCTTTCTTATATAGAAGAGTAGAATATGATGAGCGAAGAAGAGCACCTTTTCAGAGATTCTCGGAGCATATTCTGCTCGCATAGAATCCTCACGTGCCTGCGCGTGCTTCAGTGCTCGCTCCTTTTGCGACGTTGCCTTCCCAACAGCAACCTTAGTATCAGCAGAAAGCGATTGGTACTTTCTCTGCCATTCTGCACCCTATTGACTCTGATTGCTCTTTCACTGCTGACAACCTTGCCTCTGCAGCCATTAACCCCGATTCTGCAAGTATTGTTCGCAGTTATTAACAAGGAAAGAGTCATTTCACATGCCAAAACGTAAATCTAAATGCAGAATATACTGATATGGGAAGCAGTTTCTGAGAGGTACTGCGTAAGCACACTTCAAGAATAAAACAGTTCAGAACACAACAATTAAGAGTACTTTATCCTTTCGAAAATCTGATTCAGGTACGTGACTTCAACAACAAATGCATAATAGAATCCACAACTTTGTAATACCTGGAAAGATGCAATCTCAGCGTTCAGTCTCTCGGTCTCAGCTCTCTGTGCGAAACGATACTGCGCATACTTGCTCTTCCAGTCATAGGACTCCTTCCTGGCACCCTCAAGTTGAGCTGAACGAGTTCAGTTCTTCTCTTCTAAAGCAGTAACTTCCTTCTGTACAAAGGCATATTGAGAAGATGCATTCTCGGAAGCTCTGTTGTAATCATTCATGGTAGTTTCATGGCGCTTCTTCCAGTCTTGTGCATCGCGTTGAGCGGCTTCGGTCTGTTTGGCTGAGAAAGGCAAACGCTCTCCCATAGAACGTCCTTTTGTAATACGAGGCTTGAATACTCTGCTGCTGCCTTGTCACATGCTCGTTTCAAAGATCTCCTTAGTATCCAGCAAAACTGCAATTCAGAAGCAATTATTACGAAGCCACGCAAGTTGCACCCTAGTACTATCAAATCGACTGCACTCCTTTCCACACGTATGAGCCATCTGTGACCTTACTTACATGGCATGTCTACGTATAAATACGGCATTTCTTCGTCGAAAAGAACCTTTAAAAAACCTTGTTTGCAGAAACTGGACGTGCTTCTGATATTTCACAGGACCAGTTGCTTGAGCCTCGTATTCAGCTACCAAACCGTCGAAGCCCTGCAAAAAGAGAACATACCTTCAATACCCTTCGCAACAAAATGGCAATTACTCCTGATATGACAAAGGAGCCCGTAACGAACATAGAATTTTCTGACAAATACAGAAACCAAAGAAAAGAAACGAGTACATACCTTAATAACGGACTCGTACGTTGCCTCGGGTGCAATACAAGCATTTCTCAACTTCTCCTCCACCGTGCCCAGTGCTCTTAAACATCTCAGCTCTGCCTCCATGGACGAATTTCGCTTGAACTCCTTTAGTTGTGTCAAAAAAGGGAAAGAGGCACTGTAAAACATTAAACGAAGTCATGCACTTACATATTTCAACAACTAAGAGCCTGGAAAAAACACCGGAAATCAACACCGAAGCTCGAAGAATCATTCCTCACACCTATAAGAGATACCTCAAACTGTCGCTTGAAGTCAGCATGCAGTAGCGTCTCCTTGTTTCGTCGAACAGGTCCAGTTCCAACAGCCTCAGAATTATAGACAGAAAACGCTGCGGCCTGCACAGCTTCTTTTTGGGCTTCTTGCAGAGCCACCTACATTCAGGGGACAACAACATTCTCAAGCCGGTGAGCACTTGATTTCACATTATCCGTAACGAGCCTGTTCCCGCAAAGTTATCCATTTCTTACAATGCATTTGTCTAGCACGAAGTGAAGACCGAACAAACATCCGAGTGCCGTAAATATCTTCATCCAAACTGAACAAGATATTGACGACTCACCTCATCAGAAATAACATCCTTCTTGAAGGCTTGGTTGTACTTCTCATTTGCCATGTCATGAGCGCGTCGGCACTCGTTCTCTTCCACGTCCTGCTTGGGCACTCCAAAGTCAATACTTGGGGAAAAGAAACAGATAAATGGTCCTTCTCAAACTCCAACATTTCGAAAGGTTGAAAATAATATACCCTAAACCGACGAACTGAAATTCAAAGGTGCAAAACTACTGAAAGCGCACAAACATTACTGGCAAGCCAAGGAACACTGACAAATACAGAGTAGCCAGATGACATACCTCTCTATTGGCCCACTGCTCGGTCAATTGTGACCTTTTCAGTATCCGTTCAGGATTCTGGTAACAAAGACATATCAGAACAGAGTAATTAGACCCGGCACAGGTTTTAAGATGCGCATAAAATTCCGAAGAAAACATGTAGTCTTTCGCATGACAACTACTTGAATGAAGTGTTCCATAACAAATGGATTCCATACAGATATTTTCTGCCAATTAACTAACCTCTATAGCAGCATGAATAAAATCCAATCCTGGAGGCCTTGCTTCCACAATGGCCTTCTACACCTTTTTCCTAGCTCCTGTTGTCTGCTTCAGAGAAACAGATGGTTAGGATCCAATAACAATATCTACAAGCCGATACATCTTGGTTGAGATCGGCAGCTGATACCATAGAACTGGATAAATGTTGCCAAAATATGGTGTTCTTACACAAAGTTTGTTCATAGAAGTTCCTGTGAAGAGACCCTTCTAACAAGTGTTATGGCATTCTAGAGTGACATAGACCTTAAAAATGCCTAAAATCTAACAAACAACAATTCGGATCATTGAGATTAAAAAAGGTCGAGGAACAAGAGATAACTGTGCCGAGCATAAATAATTATTCTATAAGTACAAGGTTTAAAATAGCCACATCCTTGAAATCTATTGTAATGAAGAGGCATGAACATTCCAAAGAATGTCTAAGTCACTTACCCCAAAATTGAAAAGACAATTAAATCTGTCTGCCATGAACAACTCCAAGGCACTCTTCCGGAGGGCATATCTGCAAAGAAAAATTCGATATATATCATGATGCAATGACACACTAACGAGTACAAAACGTAGAATCGTGCTTGTGAAGACCATAGTCATCGTTAGCTGTCTCGTCCTACACATCAAATATCTCCAAAGCTTTTCAAACTTCAGAGTACTAACCACATATGCATGTGTTTTGAAGCTCGTTGCCATCTCCTTCCTCACAGAGATTGCCACCAGATTGCTTGTAAAAGTTTTGCTTAAAAAACTTAAGAGAAATACGAGTGCACTGAACTTACCTTCGAGTATATATTTCTTTTAACAATGACAAAGGCCAAAGCCTGTCTTTGGACCCATCCTTTCTTTGCTTCCTCTTTCCTTCTACTTCCCCTCCAGCCTCTACTTCAGACACACCGTCGGCACCAATTAAGACTGCAACACCTGTCTCATTCATCTGCACGCGGTCATCTAGCATGAAGCAAATACGCCTTGTTGTAACCTGCACCGACCATGTACGTAAATTTATCAGGCACAACAGCCCACTAACAGAGGAGAAATAATTAATTTCGTTAGAGTAATAATTCAAACGTGCAGCAGAGGTATGAAAGGAGCTTCAACAGACAGAGGCTACTGAAAGCCTACACTTCTGAAAAGGTGATCATACAGTTCGGTAAAGCATCATTTATTAGAAGAATTTGCACATCTTCCAGGATCATATTGCACTGCACGAGATTAAAATTTAGAATTCTAACCTGAAACATTCCTCCTCGCAGTTTTAACGGCTGAATCAGAACTCCAGGCATTTCCAAAATTAGAACCTCCTTAGCCTCTGGGGTGGAGGGAGCTGCAGGTACAGGGCTAGGTGGTGGACTAGTTGGTGCTGGAGCTGTATTTGAAGACTGTGTTTGAGCTATTCCTGAGTGAATTCTCTCAGTAGTACCTCTGGACTCCTCTTTTCTCGAATAGGAACCAGCTTCCTCTATCTCATCCTCAGATCTGGAGGCTTCTTCTCCCGTGTCATTACCAGTGCTATTTACAGTTATAAGCTTAGCCATGGCAGAAGCTACAGGAAGTTCACCGTCAGAACCAGTACGTTGAGATTGCTCGTATCCTTTCATTGGTATCTGATGTTCCGCCCCCTTGTAATTCTGCTTCAATCGCTTTCTCATGCGCAGAGAATTCTCAAAAGCATCCAACTTCCAGTACACCTGCATGCAAACCAGATTCTGGAGCTAAGCTAAAAATTCTGCATTCAGTATAGAAATTATCACAGAAGAAGTGGAGCGGAAGCGCCTTCGTCAGCATAATAAGCATTGTTAGAAGTATGACTAGTGGGTTTTACTTAGTTTCAGAGGTGTGCACAAGCAGAAGCAATGATCAAGAATGAAAACCACCAACTACAGTGAAGAAAAAGTTCATTGATTCGTAATACCAGATTCAAAGTAAGAAATGAACAGCAAAATGCGAAGTTGATGAAAAATATTGGAATTTATCAACAAATTTCCTGCACACAAAAACCTGAAAACTGACATCTATTTACGAATAAGCTGCTGTACACTTATGACCCACATCATCTTCACGATTCCTGTGGTAAAGACAAGGAGAAACATTTGTCGTAGGCCCATCAATTCATTGCAAGTGAACCTAACCATACCACTAGCACTTCAAGGACGTTGGGGTATCAGTCTTGACTAGAGATTATGTACAAGCCAGTGCAATTATGTACTGAGATAGAGAGCCTCACATATGAAATCATAGTGCGAGAAACGGACATCAAAGATAAATACGTGAGACATCCCAGACAGTACTAGGGCTGTTATAAGATGCCAAGGTCCGTGGAAGTAGGCATAAGTTATACCCGTTACAGGGGTCCAATCTGATTCGTAATGGCCCCAAAGAGTGCACCCATCTCTTGAAGACGACGAATAAGAGAACGCCAAACTCGCCCTCCCACAGTTGTTCCGAACTCGTCGGCAGCAGCAGCTATCGAGCGTCTGTTGACCTGTCCATTACAATAGAACGGTTTACCATGAGATTCTAGAGAAGAGCTTGCACATCAAGAAGTTCAATCATCAAAATTTCAGTCATGAGGTCAAACAACAAGCAAAACTTCATCATGCAGATCTTTCCTCCAAAAAATTATATCAAATAACGAATGGGAATGACATAACTTATATGTATGAAGATTACCTCAAGAATACGCATCCGCCTTGCCGTTTCCACCATAGCAGGAAGGACACCGAAGAGTGAGTGAGCAGATTCACCAATATTTATTCCTTCAAAATCCTCTCCTTTGTTATAATCTCGCCAAGTGTTAATCGTAGCCTCCGCTATGTTTCCTCTTCTTGTCCTCTCTCAATCCGTTAGAGTTCTACGCTGCCATGATGTTGCCATAGCCACAGCACCTAGCCCGCGCACTGAACCTACCCGCGCTGCTCGTTCTTGATCCCGAGCAGCAGCAAGAGCTACAGCCTTTACAGTTGCCTTCTCTTTTGGTGTGGTTGCCTGCGGTCGTTGAAAGTTTGCTTGAGATTCCAATGGCCGTTGAAAGCTTGTTGTAATTGAAAGCCGATTAGATCGCGCTTGCTGAAGATGTTGACCCGCGCTTAGATCTTGGATGTTGCGACTGTCGACCACTTACTCCAGCACCAGCCATGGCTAGGGCCATAGCAGCTGGAGGAGATGCAAACGCAGCTGCTCAGGCTGGGGTAATCATGGCCAAGGCGGCCTACATCGACAATGTATATAAAGGTCCATTTACTCAGATTCAGCACGAGAGAGAGAGAGGACTGTGACAACTTCATATGACAAATCCAGCTTTACGAGCAGCAAATAACACATCAGACGATTTATCTAGATGTGCCTTCACCTCCCCAATGGCATCCTCTGAATCCTTGCCGTAATTCACTCTTGATAAAAAGAGGTACCTTGACCAGAGAGTGTTGTTTGCAGGCGATAACATTTCTAATCTTAAATTCAGAACAAATGGCAGAAATACCTCAAGTGGGGGTGTATCGACTGCCAAAGGACTGTCTTCAACTGCAAGAGGACTCTGACCCTCGGCATCTGTAAACTCATGGATGCCCGACAGTAGAGGCCTCCGACGCCTGAAAAGCGCAGCAAAGGGTGGGACGATCGTCTCGAGATACTGCTTCCGAAAAACCTCTCTATCATCATTCACTGCATGCCAGACCTGGACAGAACAACTCCCGGTGAGACCAACCTACTCGAGATTCAAAGGTCACTAACATCAACTTGACAAAACATACAAAGAAGGTATGAAGTATTCCACAAAATGATCTCGAGGAAAACCTACTGAAGCCTGTGTAAGAAAAGCTAGACAGAAGTATATGCGATAAGCATCATTTCTGAGGCAACACCTACCTCTGAGTAGAAAATGCAGACTGCCACAAGCACCCGTTGCCTCCGATAATCAATGAAAAAGTTGCATTGTGAGCAATGGCGCCAGCACACTGACGAGTCAATAAAACAAAACAAGCACTTACGATTAAAAGGTAACACAACGTTGGACAGCATGAAATTGAAAACCAGCTGAATTTTTTTTATATGCACATAACGTCATAGACAGTCATGGACCACAACCATGACTTAAGAGCAATGAAGCTTTTAAACGAGTCACCAGAAAGTTTCCTATGGCAACTGATTCTTTAAGAAACTCAACAAATAATTCTTCATCTGTACGTATGCACCCAGGGAAATGGAAACAGTCCCGCATACTGTAATACAAAGTAAGATGCACAGAACTCAGAACCGCAGTAACAACAACGAAGGTTAACGACTAAAGCTTACCACCAAAGCAAAGAAGATTTTCTTCTCCTCGTGGCCAATTCTTGGATCTGGATCCTTCTTGAATTTCCCTCTATCATCGAATTACACGAGTCGGAGAGGACGAGCCGGACCACCTGCAACACTCTTGACAGGACTCGACCAAGTTTCCGTCGCTGGACTAACCTAGCAGCAAAAATTGTAAGAAGCAAGGAGTCCGAGGTAAAGCATGCTCACAGTTTCGGTCCGATGCTGTTATTGTCAGCCTCTGCAGTCTTCAGTAGCTCGAGCACTTCGGATGTCTGCTCCGATGAGAATCGCAGACCCTCACAGGCTGCTCCAAATTGTCGACTTCGACCTTGCGAATTCCCCTCCCCGGCACTCTCCGGAATGTAAACTCCGCGAAGGTCGTCCCACTTCTTTCGGCATGCGTCCTCCACTCTCCCATCCCTCTCCCACGAGGCGTACTGTTTTCGACAAACGTCATACGCGAACTTCGCCCAGTTTATCTTTGCCTTACCTTCTCTTTCCGCCAGCCAGCTCCTCAGGAAGTAACGAGCATACTCCTTGTTGGGGGGCGGGTGATTGTAGATCACCAAGTATTGCTGGTATACCTTAGCGCACTCCTCCTCCGAGATCTCCCCATTCGGCACGACTCTGATACCGCTCCCTCCCTTCGTTGGAAACACCCTTTTGAGATGGTTTTCGGTGATATGAGAGTTCCCGCATTCCGTCTTCCCGCAGATCCCGGAGTCTTCCAAATCCAGCCTCTCCGCGAAGTTCTGCACAGTCCACTTGGCACGCTCATGCAAAGCCTTAGCAAATTTAATTCGTTCCAAATTCTTCCTGTTTAGGTCGTGCTCCACCTTCGGCACTGCAACGACCTGATCACAGAGCTCCGATGCCATGAAGATTGCGGGAGTGCGCACACGCTTGCAAACAGATTGTAATTCACCGCCGACTATTTGCGACGTGAACAACGCTGGAAGCTCTGTAACCCTAATCCCAGCAAGGCCCACACTTTGCTATTGCGTTTCCCTCTAAATTCAGCAATGCAGCTCTTCGCTAAATTCCGGACCGCGAGCGACAGCAAGACTCCCCCACAATGCTGATTATGCAGGCACAAAGATGCGCGCACTCCCGGAACTCAAAACCTGGGGTTCCGGTTCGACACAACAGCCGGAATTCAGCAGATCCGCAGTGATGACGCACGATGTACCCTCCGTTCGGGGATTCGCAAGCACTCAGACACATAACAGTTCGCAACAACGGCAGATGAGAAACCCAAACACCATAGATCGAAAAATCAGCGAAACCCCCACTCGCGCTGCGACCTCCTCTCGCGACAAAACCCTCACGATGCCCTCCTTTGATCCAGCTCAAAGTGCGAGGGAAGTAAAGTGTCCAGCACATTGGAAAACCCATTCCCAAGCACTTGCACCCTACACGCATTCTCTCAAACATAGACCGCACCCACGTCAGTAGCGATGGCCGCGCACCTGCAATTACTTGCTGTTCCTCGGAAATGGAGATGCTGCAGACCGTGAAGAAGAAACGGCTGCGGAGCATTCAGTTGCGACCCTTTGCGGGATTGGGCGCAATGAAGAGCCCTCACTCGACTTCCGTGTCGACCCCAACAAGTGTCACCCAGCTCCCTTCCCTGTCATCTGGTTGTTCAACTGCCAAGACGTTCCCAAAGTCCCCAAAACACCCACTGCGAATTCACTGAATTCTGGTCACATTTTGCACTTTGTGGTACACTTTATTGTGCTTCCCCCCTTACATACATTTTCTTAAAAAAGTAACCAAAAAAATGCCTTATTTTAGTATTTTTCCGCGGTTATAGGGTACACTTTACTATTGAAAATATGGTTAAAGGTCCATTCTCTGCTCTCCATTTTCTGCTCTCTGCTCTCCGCTCGTCGCTCACCGCTCGCATGCTAACTTTGCCCACCGCGCGTCGCCTCCTATGGTCGCGGCCGCGGCATTGCCCGCCACTACGCATGCAACACCTTCCCCGCCTTCAGACGCCGCTTCTGTAGAAGCTACCTTAGCCCCTATCGACGTCGACGCCGCATGAAACTGTGCTGTGTTATTACTGATTTCCGCATTTGATCTCCTCTCAGGTACGACGTTTATTGAATTTTGCATTAAATTTTTGCACGGTGTATTGTGTCTCCTCGGGCCACAACATCTCTTCCAAAGATCTCCCTTCCCCAAACGCATACTCTCCCTCATCAAACTCATCCTCACTTGGTTCCTCACAGGAACTATCTCTTCCAACAGTGTCAGATAATTCTTGGCTCTGCAAAAATTCAGAATGTTGGCCTCCAATTGCAGATTCTAGTAATGTATATATGTCCTCATTGAAATCAACAGGTTCTAGAGAAGGTGCAATTGGAGGAATTGGAGGTGAAGGTGGTGAAGGAGGTGAAGGTGGTGAAGGAGGTGAAGGTAGTGGTGATGGTAGATGGGGGAGGGGAGGATTAGAACTTGATGAATGTAGAGAGTGTAACCTCCAGCTCCTTCTTGGAGCCTCCAAATAACTCTCCTCCAAAGATGAAGTACTCCATATGTCATGATTTCATGTTCAATTACAAAGTATTATTTATAAAATCATAATAATAGTAGTACGTGAGTAAGGGCTTCTACATACTTCAACATGACAAGTAAACATGTAATGAAAATGCTGAAATTTTTCTTCACCTCCTTCCCTTTCCATGACGTAGAACTTTTGCGTGGCATTGTAACCTCCTACAATCTACAACAGATTATGACAAACAGAAATGAACTTGTAAGCTTCCACTCTCATGAAATGAACTTGTGAGCCTCCACTCTCATGAATTCAAGTTATAGCTTGTAGTGGATGTGGAGATGTTTCCATTTTTTTCATCTTTGAGATGTTTCATTCTTTCCCAAATGAATTATTTCCATTCCATTCAGAGTATGGTGGGCGAAAGTATTGAGCATGATGGTCTGTGTGGATCTAGAATGTGACAAGTTGACAATCTTGATTTTTATTTTTTGATGTTGTCTGTGGATACAGACAGCAGTAGTAACTGCCGCAGCCCCTAGCAGAGTCACTGCTGAAGCCAAGTCGCACCCCGCAACCCACTATTGAGCCCACTTTTCAGTAATGCACCCACTAATAAATCCTCTTACATTAATGCAGAGAATGTAATCCGGCTGAATATCCAGCCAACCCTCACCCACGAGGCTCCACAGGTGGCAAACCCCGGCCCCCATCGACAGCTTGGACTCTTGGCCTGTAGCCAGGAACAGTCCCCGCCTCCCAACAGTAACCACGGCCCCTACCAGCGGAGACCCTCCTTCGCCGTCCCCGCTCCCTCCCCCGCCCTCGCCACTCCCTTTCACGCCCTCCCCACTCCTTCCCTGATCCCACTGTTCCTCCCTTCGTTCCCCTCCCCACCCCACATTGGCGTCCTCCTCCACCTCTCTCGGCCCACCCCGGAAAACTATCTCCCTTGGTCAGCTGCCTTCCTCTGAAAGTCAAATCTCTCCTCGAAGTTCATTGGAGCAGGACCTTCCCCAAATTTCCAAATGAGCAGCTTTTTCAGCTCAGGTCATCATAACTTTTGCCTCGAGTGTCCAAATCCAAAAAAAAAAAAAACCCACACCTAGCTCTTCTTATGGCCTACCTTCAATAAAATTTTCAGAAATTCACGATTAAAATTGAAACCGTAGGTACATGCCCAAGTTTCAAAAAAGCCCATTCTAGGACTATGGTCCTTTAGGGGTTAATGGATTTTATAGGATTTGAGATCCTGAATACCGTATTCATTAACCCCTAATTGGCCAAAGTCCTAGAATGGGCATTTTTGGATATTGGGCAGGTTCCTAAAAATTCAAATTTACTTGAATTTTTTTGAATTTTTTTGTGGCAAAAGGTTTTTTCAAAAGGTTTATGGGGATATTTTTTTATTTTTTTTGGATGAAGTGAGGGAAAGTTATGCTCCTTTGAGCATAAGACGCCCTTCCACGGGCAGGCTCTCAGCCGCTGTGAATGCAACAATTTCTTGCCTAAACTGCCCAAAACTGCCAAAATCTGCCAAGAGTCTGCCTAACGACTAAACTTTGAAATTCCACCAAAAATTGAGATTTTAGTTTTTTTCAGAAATAAAAATTTCTTAATATAGAAGAGGCACTAGAGCATGTTTCTACCGTAACTACCGTTTGGATTTTAAATCAAAAAATATTCCATATGCTATTTTTATTGTAAAAAAACGGCCTTTGTATGTGAATTTCAGCATACCCTCTTGTGGAAATTGATGATTTTCTCTCAAGGTTCCACACCTTGCATGGACATGAGATTTTGTGGACATGTACCTAAGTCACCTAGGAACAAGAATCCAAAGAAACGCATTCTAAATATACTCATAAAATGGTTTTTTTGGATCTCAAAAGTTTGTTGTCCCCGTTTTGCAGGGTAAAAAACTTTTTCTTCAAATTTGAATGTTACGATCTCTCAAATGATAACTAAAGGAATGAGAGTGTGAGATTTGACAGGCACATAGACATAGAAGTTAGATACAAGATCTTACGGTTGAAAATACCAAAATTGGTTTCAATTTTGCACAATCCAGCTTGCTTTCAAAAGGGACTATATGGTGGTAGTTTTGAGCAAAAACACCCTTGGCCATTTAGGGGTTAAATTGGCCATTCTTGATTATATTTACTGCTCAAATAGTGTGATTCTAGTTCATTTTCCCTCTTTATTTTAATAGTATGGTGGCCAACATAAGCAAGATTGACCAATTTAATGAATATGGCGGTTTTTTTTGGAAATCCAGAGGTTTACTTCAGAAACGCACTCTGTCCATGGAAGCCAAGGTAGTTAGTTGGTTATTCGAACGTCAAACATTTTTATGTTTAGTGTCATGAAAATTTGAAATCCACAATTATAAGCCTTCGAGGTCTGCAGGTTACATGGATAATCACAATACACCATGTCTTGTGCATCTGTTCCACCCTCTTTCAGAACCTTCAAGACGAGCATATTTCCATCAAGGATTCTGGGCCACTCATGGATACAGCCCATCTTGGAAGTTGCTCGGTTTGGAATATCAATACTGTATACCTCAACTTATTGTCATTTGGAGGCCAGGTTGTCTTTGCCTTGACCGTTGCGGCGAATGTCATGGTTCATGCTGAGAAGGATGGATTCCTTGAAGGGCTTTGGCATCAGCCGGATCATAAACCACATTATCGACTGCACCAAGTCCGGGAGTCCGGGGTGATGGGTCCAATGAAGTGATTAAGAAGATCATAAAAGGACATCAGCAAACCACCTTTTCGAGCAGGTTTGACCCTACTACGTCACCACTAGAGTTTTTTGATCTGATCGAACACATCATGAAAGCGATTCTGAGCTACTACCCGGGAAGTCACAAAGAACTGACCAGGTTGTCCTCGGGCTTAAAATCCGACCGGAAGATGCAATCTGAGTTGCTTGGTGCTTGAAGTGTGTAATCCCAGAAATGAGACGCATATTTCTTTTCGGACCTGGCAAGCGCCGAGGTAGTAATGTACAGCACATTAAATTGAAAACCACAAGGCTGCGTTCTGATGATTCCCGCATGAACATTAAGGATGAGACCGTAGACGTATACACGACAGTACTGGTAGTTTATTCCTGGCCAGTACTACCGACGTACAATGCAGTACAAGCCAAGCACACCACCCCAGTGAAAAGTACGCACTGGAGATAAACAATAACTTTAGGAGTTCCACCCGCGAGTCCCGCCAAGTGCGTGCCGTGATATACTATATTATCATCAACATGCCTGGGCTTCTGTTGGAAGCGTTATCCTTCCGCATATACCCGTGTTCTCCCAATTAACCCCATCCAGCTGATAATTTCTACCGATCGCTTTCAAGCCGACGTGAATTCTACAAACAATATTCACTACTGTCGACAGTGACGGACGAACAAGATTCAGAAGGTGGGTTGAATTTGGATTATTCCGTCTGCCTGAAATTGAATATTCGTTGAGTTTAATTTGATTCTGGTTTCTCTCGGCAGCCGGCGCTGTAAGTTCTCATACGCCCTCCTCTGGCTGACTGGAGTGCAGTGCACGCAGAAAGTCGACATGCGGGGCTGGGCCAGTAAAACTCTGCCAATTTCACTGCGTAGTACTACGACGTACTACATGACGTGCTGCGCTAGAGGACGAGCATAATGGGGGTGAAGTCAACTCGTACTGCACAAAATCACAATTGAATTTGGCCAAAGGGCCCAAGTGGGATAACTTCTAAATTCGTAGAATCACGGAATTGCATTCCGCTGTTCCGAAAGGTCGACTGTGGAGTAGTACAATGTTACATAATTGTACTATAGCATACTTCTGACAAATTATCTATGTACTACCGTAGAGCCACAGGCAGATTCGATGACTACTTCACAACTATAAAGTGGGCGAGGAGCCAAAACGTCATGGACTTCCTCGTTAACTTTGTTCTCCTCCACTCTTTCTTCTGCGCTATGCTTGGCGAGCTCCAGTATTGATTTATAGAGGGAATTTGCTGATGGTGGTGGTTGCAAAGTAGATTGAGTAGCAAGATAATGGGGAGCATGAACCATTGAGACGACGTCCATTCCCCTGCTCTATTGGTACACTGAAAGGGTGCTGAAGCTGTAAGTCGGGCAACTGTGGATCGAGACCGATTCGACATCCGCGATGGCATCGTTGGTTGTGGCCGGGGCTCTCAAGGCTTTTGTAGGAGTGCTTCTATGGGGATTGTTCTTCTTTTGGGTGGTGGAATGGTTCATCTATCCTACAGAACGATATGTCTCGTGGAAGGCAGATGCCATTGCCAAGACCAGCACCAACTTCCTTGAACTGAATGGTGAGTCTTCGATGAATGCTGCTAGGCGTCCACGCTTCTGAATCAAAGAATCCTCGAGAATATGAAAGTTGTCTGTGGCGGACGTTGACCATCCTATGTGGAAAAGGACCAACCCAGTCTGGTCGAAAGCAGTCTCACAGGGAACCTCCCCATCATCAGAGCAAACCAGATCAGCCTGTGGCTAGATATTTCTCGCGTTGGCTCATGAATTCCTTGCAGGCCGGCGATACTAACTCATGCTTGTGCTATGGTGCTTTTTAACAGGTCCATTTTTCCTGATGTGGTCATTCCCGGTGTTTTTGTTTGCGATATTTGCTCTGCTTTACCTGGAGCTGGATCAACACTACACAAAGAGGTAATATAAAATCGTACTCTCTGCATCAGTCGAACACGCAGCTTGTGTTGTATATCTGATCCTTCTTGTTCCTGAAGGATCCTCATCCATGACATTGACCGCCTGATTCGATTCGGGCTCTATGTAGTCTGTCTTCGTCAAAACTTCTCTGCTGGCCCTTCAGAACTTCCACCTCCTTTGTGATGGAACTGAGAATATCAATATATCCTAAGGTGCTTCATGGACAATCAAATTGAAAGTGATTGCAGAGAGAAGAATGCGAAACTTGTACCGAAGTGGAAGCGAGTGTGGCGAAGAATCTCGGGGGGAATGTGGTCACAACCCATTCTGGTGAGAAGTCCGCTGGGTGTGCTCACGGGGATGGACCTGCTGGTTATTTCATTTGTGTTGTTCGGCACCCTGTGGATTTTATTCCAACCCTTGATTCCAATGTTGGAAATAGTGGACCACTCCACTATGAAGCCTGGCATAGAGAGGTGGATGATCAAGGTGGGCAGAGTGGGCACATGGACAGGGCGGGCATGGTACTTGCCAATGGCGCTTTTGTTCATCCCGGTGTCCAGGAACTCGCCGTTTCTGCGCTTGGTAAACATACCCTTTGAGCATGCTGTTAAGTTCCATCGTTGGCTGGGCCACTTCTCACTCGTCATCCTGGTGCTGCACTCCATCACTTTCGCTTTGCACATTTACTACACTGGTGGCGGCAGCATGAAGGGGGTAAGCTGGCCCTTCTGATCAGTCGATCGCTACACCTGGATAGTAATTCAACAAAGCATCGACTATTCAGAAAGATCCTCACCTTTCGTTAGAGTTTATATCTATATTTGCCACACACAAATGGTTGGCCAATTATAATCTAGTCTCTGAATGGACTCTAGCAGTTGCGTCGTGTATATTAAACCGTGGTCCTGGTGGGGTGATTTTGGTTGTGGGAGGGCAGGTGTGGGAGTGGAAGGTGTACGGGGTGTCCAACTTGGCAGGGGTTATTTCCATGGTGGCGGGGCTGGTGCTGTGGGTGACGTCTCTGGGGCCCGTCCGGCAGCACTTCTTCGACGTGTTTTACATTACGCACCATCTCTACATTGTGGTGTTTGCCTTCGCAGTTTGGCATGTGGGCGACTTCTCCAGTTTCTTCTTCTTGGCCGGAGTGCTGCTGTTCTTCATCGACCGCTTCATCCGCATGATTCAATCGCAGGCGCCTGTGAGCATCTTGTCTTCCAGGGTGCTGCCCAGCGGTGTGGTGGAACTCAAATTTCCGAAATCTTCCAGTAGGATTTCTTTTCCTTTAAACTGTTTTCAGGAACATCTCACGGTTTAGTGCGTAGATGCTCTCTTATTGCCTATGCACTTTATGCGTCATAACACTATCGGTGGCTATCCTAGACTCTAGTCGGGTGGAGAGCCTGTACATCTTGAGTATCATTTGAGACTACATGTTGTTTACTTTTTGAATCTTAATATTGGTGCTGCAGAATTGAAGCACAGTGCGCTTGGGTTCATCTTCATTAACGTGCCAGGGATATCAAAATTCCAGTGGCACCCCTTCAGCACAACGTCTAGCTCGCTCCAGGGCGATGACAACATCACCATTTGCGTCAAACCGTTGGGCGAATGGACGCGGAGTCTGCAGAAGCTGATCATTGCCGCCGACACCGCTAATTCAAACAGCAAGGGCGCCGGCGCTGGGGGGTGTCCGCTTCAACTTTTTGTCGAGGGTCCCTACGGCCCCGAGAAGGATTACTTTCTGCAGTACAAGACATTGGTGCTGGTCGCGGGAGGCGTGGGCATCACGCCCTTCTTGGCCGTCCTCCGCGACCTTTTGTGCCGTTACAACCAAGAGCTTGGATCTCATCCGGAGGGACTCCCGACTGATGTGCATCTCATCTGGTGTGTGCCCAGAGAAGCCGATCTAGCCACACTACGGGACCTTCAACCTGCTCGTCTGCTTCCCAATTATGCTGGTGGGCCTCTGAAAATCGATGTCAAGGTATTCGTGACGCGTGAGCAACCAGGAGCACGCACAAGTAGTGAGAAGCTTGCATTCCCTGGGTCCCAAGGTGAAGTACAGTACGAGGTGTTGAACAATGGTGTAAACGCGGACGAGAAAGTGATGAGGCGGAAGGTCGTGGGCGATGTCCGAGGCAGCAACCTATGGTTTGCTGCCGTTATTGCAGCCGCCACTGCAGGATTCCTGATATTCCATGGAATCTTCCACAACTACGTAGTGCGGCCCAACCATCACACTGACGCGCCATTTTACTTCGAGCACGGATCGGCCCATACAGCTGCTCATGGTCCGCAGGGAAAACCTTTCCCGACATGGGCTACGGTATCGTTGTTGTTCGTCAGTATGTTTTTAGGTGTGGTTGTGTGTGGGGGTACAGTTTTGTTCGCCTGGGCCAACCTTGACAAACGAGATGGTACCGATAAATCATCATCTGCCAACAATGGGCCTGGCGATCAGCGCGGCCAGGATAAGGTTTCTGGTGGTGCAGACATGGAAATGAATGAAGCTAGTTTGCTGAAGCAGGCCACTATCATTCAGGGCAGTCGCCCCGACCTCCGCGGTATGCACATTCTCTCTTAAGCTTCTTCACTAATTTTATGCGAGAAGGGTTTGAGTTCAGAGACTTTCACATGTGGTGCAAGATGAAATAAATCGCAGATAGTTTAATCTTTGAATGGCATGGTGCATGTCAGATTTGGTTTTGAATAACGTCATGATTTCAAGGAAATTGAATCATCACCCAGTTCTATATTTTGAGAATACGTACAATGAATCGAAGTTCCATCTGTTGGTGCAATGCACTAGCTACTGAAGTTCTTCCGCGCAACTAATACGCATCCTATATGTTAGTTTCGAGTGTTTGAGAAGTATCAATAGTTTCGAGATTGCTGATCATGAGTTACGAGTACTGATACTGTGCCATTTGGGACTTCATTGTGGTGTAATTTGGGTGGGTGTGCAGAGCTATTGTATGACGTGGGCGCGGGCAGTGTGGGCAATGACGTGGGGGTGTTGGTGTCGGGGCCCACTAGCATGCAGGAGAGTGTGGCTAGTGCATGCCGCGCTTTCAACTTCCGCAACGTGTGCGGGGGCACTCAGCTCCAGTACCACTCCATTAGCTTCGATTTCTGATTTGGTGTGCTTTAGATCAAGGAGATAGATACTCGTTCAAGAATGTAACTTTTTCCAATCGTACAGTTCCGTTCCCCAGTGATAAAATACCAATGATGATAGATCTGTTGGTCTGCTTCATCGCGATTGTAACACACGGTGTGGTGCAGCTTGAATTTTCACGCTTACTACTGACCGGACGTGCCACGTCGTATGGGCAACTTCTGCAATTGTCCTTGGCTTTGTCAATTTCATAAACTTTCAGGAACTTAGGAAGTCTTCTACGTACGATCTGACCAGCTACGTCAGGGTGAATTGTTGAGTCTTCCTCGTTAGATTGCTTTCAGTTGATCATTTCTTCATAATCAGGACTGAGACTGGATCATGTAATACTATCATACATCGAGCTGGATCATCCGGCTGTGAATCATGAGAGTAATTCTAGCTGTACAGACAGGGTTTATACTGTGGGAAGAAGAGTATTGTAATAACTAGTGTCACCAGTTAAATCAGCATGGTCCAAAACCTCTGTCCAAACTTCCACACTACTCGCAAGAGTAAATATTCTGTCACAATCTTGTCACCTACCGATCGAATGAAAATAAACGTATTCCATGTTGATTATGATCAAAAAAGCTTTGTGGGGGAGAGCACAATAAAGTGGACCACAAAGTGCAAAATGTGACCACCAACAAGTGAATATGAAGTGTGCTGTTTTTTAAGGCTCAAAGCTGATTTTGAGCATTTTGGTGTAGTTTTTGAGCATTTTAGTCACTTTCTAGGGTGTCATAAGGTATCTTATATACATCTTCATAAAAAGAATATCTTCAATTGAAACTTAATTTGACCACTAGTTCTAATTTATGAAAATGAACTTTTCCAAAATCTTAATTTCTTCATTTGGAGCCATCTATTGTCTTTAAAGGATGTTTTTTTCAATTTGAAAAACAATGTTCGGTGAAAAAAAACGCACAAAAAGTACCGTGGAAGTGACCCTCTTAAAAAGTATCCTTGCGGTACTTTTGGAACCCTAAACCAATCAATGAGTATATTAATTGACTATTTTAGAATACTTCTTAAACATATAGAGTGCACCGCGAAATTAAAAGTGATTTTGGACAAAACCCTAAACCGTTATGTTCACTTTTCCAAATGACGACCATTCACTTTGCCTGACTTTGACGTCTCTGTTTTCCATTGTAAAGTCAATATCTTTTCTCGCAACTTTGGGAAGTTGAAGAAGATCAAGTCTACTTTCCGTATCCCAAACTTAATTTTGCATCAACATAACGTAAATCCCACTTTCTCTAGTCTTTACAGAAGGGGCTGAAATTGGAAAAAAGATAAGCACTTTTGTGGTTCACTTTATTGTGCTTCCCCCCTTGTACCAAAGGTAGAGAAACCAAAACCCAGGAATGCCCTCAAGGGGTGTACCGTGTACTAGAGTTGCAGTAAAACGGGGAGGTGGTACATTTAAAACAAAGAATTTCTATATGACCAACTAAGTTTTAGGGGCGGTTTACACTATGGACCATGAAGATATTCCAAGAGAATTAAAATGATTTCATGGTCACGGCTCTTGGTCTAGAGCCGTGACCATGAAAAAGAAAAAATCATTTTTTAAATGTCTTGGTCACTTGTCATGGTGTAAAGTGGATTTGAACCGGGACGACTTTGGGCTAAATTTTTCAGATTTTGGCCAAGCACTGATTTTGTGCCCAACGGTCCCCTTGTTTTCCGTCAAGTCGACTTCTTTACCTCGACTCGACTAAAAACCCGTTGGACCATGAAACATTATCCACTAGGTAGAAAATAGAACAATTTGGTAACCTCAAACTTTGTGGTCAATCTCCTTTTTTCAAGGTAGTGTAAAGCGAAGTCGGACTGGGACAACTTTCTTGGCCAATCACAAATTTTAGAGGGCCATGGTCAATATCCACGGTCCATAGTGTAAACCGCCCCTTAGTGGTCCACCCAGATTTTATATAACGTGAAGTTGTGGTTTTTTTTGGTAGTCTTACATCTAGTTTTTTATAATGTTAGTTAGCGGTTTTAGAATGCTATCACGTTTGATTAAGGAAGAGTCTAGCATAGAAGAACCTAAGAAGAGGGTTTGACAAACTTCCCACTATTAAAAATTCTAGACAATTATTTGCGGGGAATAAAAATACGAAACAAGCTGCATTCTTCATCATTTCTTCGTCTTCATCTCAAAAGAAATTCAGAGAATTCCTATCTCCATCCTTTCTGATCAAAATCAGCTTCTTTTCACGGTATTTGGTTTCTCTACCTTAGTTGATTTCGGTTCTATGAATGATACTACTGCAACCAATCGGGCTCTTTAATGTTCGTTTTAAAGAATGTGGAGAAAACTTTTCGATATTCTAAATTTTGAGCACTACAATAGTGAAGTAAGAAAATGTTTGCAGGAATAAATTTACAGTCGTGCGCTTATAATTTAGAGTAACATACAGGATGTGCATAAATTATCCCAGAGACACGCACCTTCATTATCTGTCAGTTGTAAAAGCATGATTAGCAAATGCAGGACAGTAGTTTCCAGTACTCCTTAGAAACATGTGGACCTCCTTATGTAGACAATTGTCGAAGGGAACTGTGAGATCTATGTAGCCCATTGTAATTGCTACTTTAAGTAAGACAAACCATGAGCAAAAATCATTCTATTAATGTGATTTCTATTGTGAGCAGTCAAGTACCGTAACACCATAGCAAGTTCGCAGTCAAGTATGGTAGCAAACCAATAAATTAATTCGTCTTACATGAACAGTAACCGAGAACTTCCCGTCAACAAGAATCTATACAACTCCCCCCATTTCAGATTACATACGCAATTACCACCCTGAAGATAACTTGTGAACTATAGCCAAAGTGGCTCTCGAATCTCCATTTCATGAAAGCTATGTCCCCAGAACTTTTGCAGCTTTTATAGAGATGATATCAGACGTCACTGTATTCTTTCCAACTGCCATGTGACTTGCGCAAATTGTGAGAATAACGACCTATAGGAAGAATATCCGAGCCCCAGAAAAATTGAACTCAATCAGTTCTAGCTCCATCAGATAAGCGCTCAATCGTTTCACGGCCTGCAATAATACCATTCAACCACCCCACCGATTCATATAAGCTTCAAGAAAGCGCATCAATTTCT
Source organism: Ceratodon purpureus (assembly GCA_014871385.1). Taxonomy (NCBI): domain Eukaryota; kingdom Viridiplantae; phylum Streptophyta; class Bryopsida; order Pseudoditrichales; family Ditrichaceae; genus Ceratodon; species Ceratodon purpureus. Next base: position 72,958 of record CM026431.1, read on the forward strand.
TACTCTACCTAACACTAATCCAAGAAACCACATGGTCCGTTCGTTACTGTCAACCTAAATACGTCACGGTTGTGCATGCACCATGGTATCTGCAATTTGTACAGAACCATAGATCGGGACTCTATTCATCCTCGAAGTAACCATTCATGCTGGCTACTTCCATCACATTTCCCGAAGGCCCGTTACAAGCTCTCATAAAAAAGAAGACACTCGGTTGAACTGCTTTTGACAGTCTTAAAATAAATATAAAGAAAGCTACACATTGCTTGGCTGAGAAGGATACCATCTGTATGTTGTGAGCATCTTCTTCGGAAACAGAGGCGAGCTTTTGACTCCAAATCTGCAAGCCCATGAGACCATTTGCTATATTGTCCATGTCCAGATTTTCTTCTAAGCGCGCCTTCTCAGATGTGTAGTGTTTCCTCACACTATCGAACCAGTACAGCGAATCAAACTGCTTGTCTTGCCCCAATACCTGGTGTTACATAAACGAAGAAAATCAACAGCCATGTATACTCCAAACCAGATTAGACATAATGACGTGTTTTAAGGAGACTAAATAAAGATCACTACAATTCGATAAAGTTATGGAACATGTGTAAAATAAAGAAGCACTAAAAAGACTGATGAGAACCAAACGAAGAATGCGTCCAACTTACGTTCCGTAAATTTCAGATGATGAACAGTAGTTTCTCCTCAGGTAACTGTTGGCACAGGGCAAATGGAAATTCATTCAAACTCAGATAGCTTGATGGAGTCCACTATAGACTATCAACTTACCTTAAGTAGGTATGCAAGTCCCATAACAAAACCATCGTCTGTAAAGAGAGCGTCTGCTGAACTACGCGTCCGTTTGGAGAATTTCGATTTAGCTCGAACCATTGATTCCACAGCATTGATGACCAAAGCCGGGACAATGAACACAAACTCCTTCAAGTGAATATTGTCATCACTTTGCAGACCCTGCTCCAAACCCAGAAGTTAATAAATAACTCGCTATCGTTATACTCAAAAGGAAACCATTAAAGTCTGTTCGATGTTTGCAACAAATTGCTACTATCTCCTCCAGAGATGCACTTTGAAACCTACCTGAGAGAAAACATTTACAAGTATGTTGAAGTAACCAGTCTCATCGACCAACATGTTTTGGCTCTCCAAGGCTGCATCAAGGAGTTTCCCGGCCCGCACTGCCTCTGAAGCCATGCCAAGGTTCTTCGAAGCCAGCTCAAAGCTAGTCTTCTTACCCTCCTGAACATGTCTGCACACACAATTTAAATAAAGTAATCCTTGAGTTCCTCTAAGCACTCTTAAATTGCAAGACTATTAACCACCTGAGTATCAAACTTTTGTGAACCCTAAAACTAGAGAACTATGAGGTGCTCAATTCTATAAGCTTCGTGACTAAATAGTGAAGAAGAAATTCTGGCGCACGTACCCAGAAGCCAAACTGCTGTAACTAAGTCCTCCAAGGCGCACCATGCGAACAAACCCGAGTGCATTACCAATCTCAGCAATCAACATCCGGAACTGGTCCATGTAACTGTGGCCACTTTCATTGCTCCCCAACTTCTTTATCTCATAGTTGAGCTTCTGCGCTCTTACAACTGGATACTCTCTCCTCTCATTTCCTTTGGTTTCCTAACATATTATTGACAGAAAAGGCGCCATGTCACGGTTTTATAAAAATAATAAAACAATAAGAATAACGACATCGTTCAAGAAATAAGCAAGGACGGTTCAAAGTAGGAGAGGATTTTAGCACCTTGCTGAAGCGGTATTCCTTGACAAGCCTAGACTTGATGTGATCATCATAGAGGAACTGGGAAAATGCTACAAATTTCTGAGCTAGGAACTGATAGGTGAAGTTAACAGTTGTGCTAATAATGCCAGTGCCATGAGTACGAATAGAATTAGCCACATGCTTTACATTGATTGTATTGATGTGTTTTCTGTAGGCAGCACTTGTTAACCTCTCTATGAACACCTGAAATCACCAATCAAGGAGACAAGTTAAACTCACACTGTAAAACACCCCTGAAGTGCGCGTCATATGTGATGAACCAATAAACATCTTCGTGTTCATTAATTAGTGGGTCTAGATGCCAGTAGTAAGTTCGAATAATGGTAGCTTATAGAATATGCCATCTCATTCTAATTTTAGCTAACCCCACCAGGAATTTACGATAGTCTATTACACAGATTGAGCCCACCAGAGTTATCTGATGATACCCAACAAAAATCGGATATGCACCTATTTAGGTCAAATTTACAACTTCTATTAAATTGGGCTTGCATTGAAAAATTATAGGCAGTAGGTCCAGATTCAAAACTTTGCCTCCACAACCTAACAGCACCAATAACTAGAAACTTATGGAGGACAAAACGACCATGATATTCCAGTACAGACAGTATACTGAAAAAAGAGAACTAACCTGTGTATTTAGGTTGTATGTGTAGGATGCCACAAAATTGTGGATATTCCGCATAATGTCCAACACATCCACGCCTTGCTCCAGTGTCTGACATGGCAAATGCATATCATCTAGTTCCAAACCGTATTTCTGCTCAGCCAGTTGTCGCATCTCGCCATAGGTCTGGATCAAAAGAATTAAACATCACATTTCAAGAGTGCAAAATTTTCGTCAAAACCAAGAAATAAACAAATTGAACCACTAATTTTTCGCACCATAAGCACAACCCACCTTCCAATTATGAAGGGCCACAGCAGCATGGTTATAAAAAGCAGAATTCAGGTACATTTCGACACGAGTCTTGATATGTATATACTTGGTCTCCAGTCGCAAAGGTCTCACTTGCAAGAACCATGACAAATCTCGCACTCCTGTCTGCAAAGAGACGTCCTCAGTAACTAACACTAAAACTTCAGAGGTACTTGGTGAAGCTAGCAAAACATACTATCCTCTCCACCGTGAGTTGCACCATCATAGGAAAGTATGCCGCACCAGCTGACTTAAAGAAGCATATTAAATGCGAAATGAATAACATGCATGACAATGAGCGAATAGCGTACCTTTGTTGGATTGACATTAACAGTGCCTTTCAGATGTGCAGAGTGAACGTGTAGGCGTAGATCAGTCTCAATATCACGACAAAGTGGCATCACAACTTCCTGCCAACCAAGACAAATTAGGTTGACCCACGCAGTGTGGAAAGCGATAAAGGTTTATAATACATCAAAAGTGATAAATCATCTTCTATGAAGCGATTCTATAACCTAGGACCAGGAGCTTACATTTACTATACCATCTTCGAGTTCTTTCTCGTAGGATTCAACTACAGCTTCTTCAGCATGTCCGAGTTTCAGAAGCTTGATGCCATCTTTGAATGCACTGACCACGTGCTGAAGACTCCGAGCCTCACGAGTCTGAGTATAAACCAAGGCGAAGCATGTAGACATCATCTCTCGAGACCAGTACAAAAAACCACAATCTGTTGACGATTCCACGAGTTTATGAATGTTCGCCGCCATGTCCATCAACAAGCACACTTCTAAAATGTCCGCAACTGTTTCCTCAGGGAGTTTCTTCTGCATTAAGAAAGATGCGATCTTAGCGTCGCGAAAGATTAACAGAAGATCATGATACGAAGCTTACGCACAGATCGTTTTGATAGTAAATAAACGATTTGGCTTCAAAATAGTGCACAGCAATAAATGTTGCACTTGTTTAACAATCTAAGTAGGACGTTATAAGGAGCGCCAATAATTCCACACCATCTCCACTATTGCTTACAAGACCGAACAGTGTGTCAAGACATATATGCAAGACTGTGCGTCGTTGCAAACTTGAACATCCTTGCAGCATCTCCACTGCCAAGTCCACCTACATCCCACCTCACCATATCCATGAGAACTATGATGTGTCAGGGTGATAAAATGGTCAGAAGATGACAAAAGAACAGTCCAGACTCTTAACCCTCCTCATGAACGTAGTTGGGTCCAAATTCCAGTTACCGCAAGTGAGCGCCCACATTTCAGTCACCACAAACAAGTGTCCACTTTTGAGTAAAAGACACCTACCGCTACCAGGGCATCTTGAATCTTAGTGTCCACGTCCTTCCCACCTTTCACATTACCAACATACAAACAACACATGAGAAAGTTCCAGAAAAGGTGAAAGGCAGCCTGAACGAAAACACAGTAGTAAAAATGACCATCTAGCCGTTATGTGTATGTCCAAATCAATGTCTTTCACTACGAAGATGTGTTCACTTTGTCCCATAAGCAACGAAAGAAAGTCCATATTTCAAGGACGTAAAAAATGGCATACAAAGAAGGATAGATGATACCATCCTCTTCTCATATAACCAAATTTCTACATTATCAGTGGATATTGTGATAAGTAAAGATTACTCAAGTTAACTTGAATGAACAGTTGGGAACAATTCTATTAAAAACGCAACATCCATCACACATTTAGTGCGTCACCATGATAAGCTAATTTGACGTTTGAGACAGTTACATCAACAAGTTAAAGTGTTAAGAAGAAGAGAAGAAGCATTACGAGTGAAGGAGAGAGCAAAAAGATGTAAACCGCTGGATTTAGAACCTGCTGTAATTTCAGCCTCCAGCTGCGCCTGCATGCCGATCAAACGAAGTTATTTCAGATTTTAAAAGCAAATCACTCAGCAAGGGCTACTCGAAATTACTCGCATGAATACAGCTTCAATAATCTCTTGATGCAGCAAGGCACCTACTATACATTAAATGAAAAAATTAAGATTCGCAAAGAAAGGAAGTGTGCTCACCTTGAGTGACAAGAGATGCTTTTGAATTTGAGTTTGTGCTAGGTCTAAGATGTTGCTCATTGCTTGTACAGTTTCACTATTTCGTCTGTGATACACTGCCCTTACTACCTGTACGGGAAGCAAAAGCCCATTTGTAAGGTACAGATACAGTATGGTCTTCATCATGACTGACCGTTTGCATAAACTACTACTGACATCAATCGATAAAATACAGAAGCTTGTTAAACTCGATCAGGAGCCGCCTACATCATGGATAAAAAAGCATATTTAATTGAATGGACTGGTGATACATCTTGTAAAAAAATTTCATCTAGTTAGCAGTTTGGGCGACTGAACTGCTTTAGACAAACCAACAACTAACAAATGATTGAATTCAGACAGACAGGATATTTTTAGACTGCTACTCTTTTAAAAAAAAGGTATATAATTCCCGCACTGCTTTACACTCCGTAAGTTCGAAAAATCTGAACAAAACTGAGATACAAGCTGATAAAGAAACAAACCTGGAGCAGTTCTGCTGCATGTCGTAAGTTGCGTACTTGGTCTTTACTCAGCGGCTCCTATAATTTAAAAATCCAATGGATTTCAGTAATACAACTGGGACTTCAGTTACACAACATGATATTAAGGGGTGGCCCAAACTCTTCAAATTCAAATTTCAACCAAAAGGATTGCTTGATTCTTTCAGATTGGGCCCAAGGGCAATATGTGACCAGCACTTCAATTTATCCTATGTGGCATGTGGCATCCTACGTGGCACTGTTTTGGCGCCAAAATGTTTGGACCTTAGTAATGCAATTGGGACAGGGTTTCTGTGGCCCGAACTCCCAACTTGGGCCCAGACTGGAGGCTAGAAAAACGTTCAAACCAGCCCACCCTCCGGCCAGCCCCAGATTATGTGTAAAGAGCGATATGTTTTCACCCAACCATTCAAGGAACAACAAAGACTCAAAAACTTGGTTTGAGTCTGAATGATTACTTACGTCCAAAGATACATGACAATCAATAGTGGCGCGAATGATGTGCTGAAGATTGCTAGCTAGAAACACGCCCTGTTATAAAATAACCAAGCTACCACGATTAAAAACACCTGAAATCCAACAAACCTTCCACATCTAGAGACAATAAACTCAGCAGTATTGGGAGTTCAATGACACAAAACCATTAAAATAACAGACGAGCAATTGGATTCTGTATGTATTGTCTGTTCAAGTAGTCAAAACACAAGTTGCTGGTTCCATTCATCCTCTTAAAGTTAACCCCCAACTGTAGGGTTCTCTCGACCAAAGAGATTAAACACATGTCTGCATCCTTTCCTTACGATTCCACAGTTTGTTTTCATGCGCTACTCGTTATAATGTAAGAGACGACCAGACTACGCATGAGCCTAACTAGAACATGCTCTTGCTGCTTGAAAGATGTTACTAAAAATATAGCTTTCCTACAGAGTTTTTATCAATATTGAAAAAAAAAAAAAAAAAAAAAAAAAAAAAAAAAAAAAAAAAAAAAACTTTGTACAAAATGATCGTCAAAAGAAATCATACAAACATATCAATTCAGGAGAACAGGACGCCTTTGTAACGTTGGAGTACCTGCGCAAGCTGCTTCAACCTCATCCTCAACAGGGCGTGAATTGCTAATCGTTGTACCTGCATGTCACATGTAGAATGAGAGAATAGATAAATAGTACACTTATGATATGCCATGGTTATAGCACATGTACATTATTCACTCAATCACACCAATTTTATAAATTCCATTTTCACAATAGCAGAAGACAACGATAAATGTAGCATGGCCATGTGCAGAAAACAATAATCCTCCTGTTGTTCATGACAGTAATATCATAAAACAAATAAAAATGATACCCTCGATCTTGCGTCTCGCACAAAGAGTAGAAGAACTGCCAGCGAATAAAGATCTAGACAAGGTAATACTTCCTCAGAATAATCGACCATTGAAGGCTTACAGTAGGCGATACCGTCGAGTCAAATGAGACGAGCCAATTCACCAGTGTGCTCCGAATGTTCTGTACGCTCCTGAAAGAAAAAATAGTAATATTACTCCATAGGACAATTCCGAAAGAAAACACGGATGCAAATACACATCGCTTCCAAACCAATCTGTTTAAATATCTCCAGTGGACAAAATGAGCATCTAACACTCTTCAGATTCATATCATAACTTGAATGTTTAACTATGCTGTAAGTCGAGATTCTGGAACTTCACGCATTGCTCATCTAGGGATTCACATAATTAGGACCTGCTGAGTGCTTCGTCCAGGCTTAATAAATAGGCGCGATTGACTGCCCCAGCATCTTTCCGAGCCTCTCTCAAGAATGGGGCAGCAAGAGACCAGGGCGGTAGTTGGGCCTTTAAAAACTCCAAGCAGGTGAGTTGCGTATTACAATACACATGAATAACAGGTGCGCTCTTCAGAATGTCCATGACGAGCTTTGACATCTTCTTTTCTGGTGCAGAATCGACTACACGTCCATGCCAAACGTAATATGTTCGAGTTACATTTCTCAGCAAAACATGGATTTTAAACCAAATAAGCTCAAACGAGCAGCTGAAAGAACAGGGCCGCCTTATGGCAAGAAGAATCATACCAGCATATGATATAGCGACAATGATTTCATTTTAAAGCCTAAATCAAGACCTACATACACTCTGAGCCGCATGGTTCTCGACAAATGAGGAAAGGTACCCAAACGAGTACTGAACACTTCATGTCATCCTGGACATGTCTGTGAGTAGATGATTCCACTCCTCACGGCTAAAAGGCTCGACTTCCTGCCCACACACTCTTGCAATTTTAGACCAAGTGTAGATTCATACCAGTCATCCATGAATGACATATGAAACTTGCGAGTAAACCTGCTATCTGCTCCCGATCGTGAGGCCGCTCCCTCATTGTATCTGAACACATAAACAGCAAAAGAAAGCACTGACTACGATGCCTCCGAACGAAGCATTTGGGGAGTAGGTTCTGATCATGCAAGGGCACCTGCCAGAATTGACTTGAAGCTAGCCTGTAAATCATGAACAACAATCATTCATCACCTACCGCATTTAGAATGAGGAGGGACAAACCTCTGCCTCAACTGAATAGGGAAGATACGAAAACGACAGACTCTGAGAAAGATTAGTCCTCTCACCAAGTCGAGAGATGCTTTGGCTTAGGCTGTTACGTATTAAGGTTGCAAATTCATCTAAAAATATTTTATTATTTTTCAGATTTACCATCTCCAAATTTCCATGAAAATCTTCCTGCAAACATCTCTGCATCAACAAAAGTCTTCATTCAGTAAGTACACTTCCATCCTAAACTATCGTACTGTGCTCATAGAAATTCACGAGATCCCCTGCAGTGTTTTGCTTGAAGCCTGCGGAGAAAGGAGGAAATTACTTGGAAGAGGCCAGCAGTCAAAACGTTGTCCATGTCATTGACAGCTCGGTCTAAATCTTCTACATCACCGGGCACCATGTCGAATCGAGATGGCTCACCTCGCACCGAATGCAGCATTCTGCCATACCATCGATTAAATGCAAGGATGTAAAAAATCCAACCGTTCCAAGCTTAGAGCCCCCTTTGGTACTCCAAACCAAACATGCTTCTGTTCCGCAGTCTGAGATGTCATCACAATAAACTCTGAACAACAAACCAAGCTCATTCGCTAAAACAGAAAAGGGTAATCCACAAACCTTAAATACACAGTTTAAAGCAAATCATAATTCGGCGCTGTTGCATGATACGTAAAACTGTAATGTGATCAATAAGTCTAGATAAGAATTCACTAAGATAGATGCACAGACCTTGTAAAGAGGGACATTGCGTGGCCAATAAGGAGGTTCTGTGAGATGATCTCATCTACTGTTGCCATCACCGTAAGCCCATCTACCAGAGAAGAGAAAACGGTTTGGAGATGGCATGACAGGAAGAAAGGGCGAGGAGCGTCACTTCTGTAGATGGACCCCAATTGTTTCACCAAGTTGCTGATCAAGCTCCGCAATCCAGCAATGAACTCAACGAGATCGTTAAAGAAGGAAAGCGATCTCGCAAAAGATTTCTGTAGCTCTCCCTCTGCTGGCACGTCCTCGCCACTCGGTCGTAATCCAAACAGAAGCAATCGGGGATAGAATTTTGTTCGAGCTAGCTCCCGGAATCTGTCCATTTCTATACAATCAAACGCCAAGACGGTAACGATTTTGTTAAAAATGGATTGATCCAGAATCGTGACAAGGTTGAGAACATTGGCCTCGTCGGAGATGTGCGTAAGCAATTGCACAGGGTCCCGATGCACATCGACAGCCTCGCGAGAGGCCAAGCCGGCACAGGCAGAGTGTGCAGCGGATTCCAGGACAGCAGATGCCTCACCGCGCCACTCATCGACAAAGCGACGAAGCCTTTCATGCTGCTCCTCCGCCACCAAACCACCACCTCCTGCTGGTACAACCAAAAAAAAAATCAAAAATCAAAAATTAAAAATTAGTAAAGAAGGAATGAGGAGTGGGGAGAGAAGATGGTCGAAAACCCTAAACCCTAAAACTGAAGAGAGAGTGAGAGATGAGCAGAAGGCGCAAAGGTGATAAGTGATGGGAAGGAATGAAGGGCAGTGTGACAAGAGAGGTAGACCGACAGACAGACAGACAGACAGACAGAGGAAGGGAGTAGAGGGGAGGAGAGGGGAGGGAGGGGACGGCGAAAGAGGGCGAGGGATGAGAAACATACCAGAGCCGGAAGGGGAGGTGGCCATGCGAACAATTGGAAGTAATGGACAGGTGATGCGTGAGCAAGTGAGTGATGAAGTGAGGGAGTGAAGGCAAGGCAAGGCAAGGCAAGGGAATTCGCCGTAGGGCAGTTGGCGTGGCCGGAGAAGGTGAGCGACGACGCTGGTGGATGGAATCGCAAGTCAGGAACGTGATGGCAGAGCAGCGTAGCATACCAACAGCACGTCCATGAGGACGTCAAGATATGAGATCCATCATCATTCAGGTGGGAGTGATCGAGAATTGACGACAGTGCAGTAATTTAGTGTTCACTAAGTGAGTGTTGTTGGAAGCGTAGTGTCCATTGACAGAAGCGCAATTGTACAGTTGGGGCCCCTTGCCTCGCCTACAGTAGCAGCGAAGAGCCGGAATGAGTGTGAGCCGTGAAGCTGGGTGATTTCACGAGCTTGTCAGTTGGGGAGTCCGCATTGTCTGCTTCCTGGCTCTGCATTGCTTCGCTTTGCGTTGCTTGTATGCATGGGTGTGGGTGTAGGTGTGGCTGTGGCTGTGGCTGTGGCTGTGGCTGATGCTGGTGGAGGTGGAGGTGCAGGTGCAGGTGGAGCTAAGTTAGGTGAGGGTTTTTGCAAACCTCCGAAGTCAGTATGCTGTTGTGTGTGTGCTCGATACTGCCTTGCTTGATGGGTTCAATGCAGCGTCATGGAGGCAATCATGTGACCATGGCCACTCCCACTGGCACCAGGACCAGGACCAGGACCAGGACCAGGACTAGGAGCCCGCCGGTACGATGAATTCCGGAAGGAGTGACATAAATACTGTAATAATGTAGAGTCAAAGGGACATGACTGGTGCGAACTTGGAAGGGAACTGCAAAGGTAAGGTAAGGGTCCAGGCCCCAGGGATGACGGACGACGAGAGGAGTAGCACAGTGACATAAGCTAAGTTAAAATAACTTAAGTTAGTTACGACGGACGGACGGACGGACGGACGGACGGCAGTAGTTGAATGGTAGGAGCAGCAAGGTTGTGAATAAGTTAACATAAGTTAAGGTAGGCCTAGAGGGAGGAGTCACGGTGGCAGCACAGCACAGCACAGCACACTGCACAGCACAGCACGGGGGAGGGAGGGTGCGTGCCACGCACGACAGACTGCGCTGGCAGCCCACACGGACACACAAACTCTACTCTACTGTACTCTACTCTACTATACTCTACTCTGTCGTGCTACAAACAGGGGAAGCCACGCCAAGGGACCTTCAAGTTGGAAAGGGACGGGTCTCACGGGACGGGGCGGACCTAGTCTATACTCAGGACTCAGGTATGAGCCCCGGGCAGGGATAGGATAGGGCCGGGTATGGAGTGAGTCGGGTATAGACTGAAGTTAGTCCACGGACTGATGCTCATATCCGGACTCACGCACTGCAACGAGGCGGCAAGCATCGAAGCAAGGAAGGCAGGAAGGCAGGAAGGCAGGAAGGCAGGCAGGCAGGCAGCGAATGGTAAGTTGATAACTTACTACGTCGTTGCTGAGCCTGAGCCTGAGCCTGAGCTGAGCTACACCTTCAATGGTGAAGTGGGCTAAGTGTAAGTAAAGTGGCATTAGAAGGAAGTAGTAAGTTAGTGCAGCAAAGTAGTGTACAGTAAGTTACGTTGGAGTAGGAATGCCAGCCCAGCAGGTGAGCCTGACCCTGGGGGGGCGCGGGGGTTAGACAGACTGGTTCATCGCAGTGAGTGAGAGAGTAAAGTGTGAGCCAGCTGGGAGAGATCGAGGGAGTGAGTTTCGAGTAAACTTAACCCTTTAGTGCCCAGGGAACCATAATGTGGTTGCGAAACTCAGTTGGAGATGTATATCTTGAAATCCAAAATGAATTTGCTCTCAATTATACCTGTTCAGATTTACGTTCTTCTGAGGGGCTCACAATGCAACAATCAGATCTCAATTTGGAGTAGTGTAGAGGGTCTAAATCGATAAGAATACATCACTGTAGCAATATACGGCAACAAAAAGAAAGGCGGACTTGAAGAAAATACGGAGATGAGAGTACAAAAGATAAGGGTCTTGGTGGGATGAACTTTGCTCATGAAGAAAGTTTTAGTCCATGAGTGGTTGTTTCCATTGACATTGTAAATGTAGATGGATGATTCTCTAGAAAAAGAAGTGATGTGTCATTGGAGTAAGGCTAAAGATGATTCCCATAACGATACACATCCTTGTCGATATGGTATTACAATAATATTGTACATGTAGTGTATTTAGAGGAAAATATAGTAGATTTGAGGTTTTTTATTTACTTTTTTTCTTTTATGCCTACATTCTAATTCTTCAACCGTTGTGGATTGCATTACATTTGAGTCATGTCAATGAGGCCTAGTGTACAAAAAACATGCTAAACCGTATACTATTCTCATGCCTAAACCTTAAAAATCCTCTAAATCTTTTACTAATTTAGCACATATATATTTTTTATTTATCCTAAAGATGTTAACATGGGACATAGCTGAACCGCTCTTTTACTAAATTTAGAAATGTATTCCGAGATTTATGGGGTTCCAAACTTACACCCCCTAAAAAATTATACAAAATTGCAATCTAACTGTCCTCCATATACGGATTATATACTTCAAGTTCCCACGGTTGGATTAGGTCGATGTTTTGGCCATAGTATTCTACTTACCTTAGCTACAATACTATAAGGTTAGATACAGAGTAGTACAAACCTATTTTTGTTTTTGCCAAGAATAGCGCAGAAAGCCAGAAAAACAGAGTTGGTGGGAAAAAACCCTGGGCACTAAAGGGTTAAGGTAACTTGGTACAGCAGCAGGAGGAGTGGGGGAGCATCAAGTTGGAAAGCCCATTATTTTGTCCATTGGCAGCCCAGCCCACCCAGCCCAGCCGTAGGTTCCCGTTCCCACGAGGGTGACCCACGGCCCTGACGCTGTCTCCGGACTCTCTCTCTCTCTCTCTCTCACTCTCACCCAGCCAGGCAGGCAGGCTTCAGACACCCCCTGCTTGTCCCCTCCCCTCCTCCTCTCCCCTCCTCTCTCCTCTCTCTTCTCTCTCCCCCCTCTGTTTCCTCCCTCTCTGTGTGTGCTCTGGCTACAGCTGAGTGCTCTGCACCCTCGCTGGGCTGCCCCCCCCCCCCCCCCCCCCCCCCCCTCTCCCTCCAAGCCCCCTCTGTCCCAGGCCTCGCTCGCTTGCCTTCATCCTTCTGCCCCCTGCATCTCTCCACCGCTGCTGCCGCTCTGCTGCTGTCCTACCATAGCTCATGGCGTTCACCAACAATGACAAATCGCTCGTCACCAAAGAGCAGAATGATCGCCACAAAAAGGTACTTCTTCCTTTCTCTCCTTCCGCCCCACCATTGCCCTCACCCTCCCCCTCACCCTCACCCTCGCCCGTGGATCTGTCCTCCCGGGCCCTTAGGGTTCCTCTGCTCTCCCTCTCGCTGTCCCTATTCCTTCCAATTGCCTCTTTCTACCTCTCCCTCTCCTGCCCCTGCTCTTAGGTTTAGATCTCCAGATCTACATCTATCCACCTCCACCCTGTCTTGCACTCCTCTCAACCCTACTCCACGTCTACTGTGTCCTTACTTTCGCTGTCGTATTGCCCTTCCCAATCTCCTCCTACTCTGTCCTTAGTATCTCTGTTACTCCCTGCTACGGCCACGCTCCTCTCTTTATCCATTCTTAACCTCTTCTGTGTTGCAGATGCTGGAGGCTATGATGAAGCTGCCTGAGAATCGCGAGTGCGCAGATTGCCATAGCAAGTTAGTGAATCCTTATGTGCCCAAACCTAGTGTTTTTTACTCTCGATCTTGTAATTCTGGGTCGGTCTTGTTTTCACAACTGCTTACTGTTGCAATCCCTTCGATTTTACAATCCATGGGATGGATTGCACTACATCGGCCATTTTATGATCCTCCTATTTCATTAAAACGTATGGCTCGTCCGTTTCATTGATTTTTTTATCCCTTTTCGCCTCTAGAGCGGTTAATTTGTCTTGAAAAATTGCGAGCTTTGGATGCAGATTGTTTTTAGTTTGTTCCTAGGTTACAATCTCAGGCTGTTTCTTTACCGAAGCTCGCGTCAAAGCATTGATTAGTAATAGATGAACAATGCTTTCTGAGGATTCTAGGGTTTTTACAAAAGATCCAATATCGACGCATGTTCTTGTCAAGGAACTTCAGTGGATACTATATTCTTTCTCATTGCGATCGTCTTGCAAGAATAATATACCCTGAAGGTCGAGCAAATCGACGAACTATCTATAATTGCTGTTTCGGGAATGCTGGTGTTTCTTTGAGGATGCGATGACGCTTTTGTTTATTTACATATCCAGTAGTATTTAGTGGCTGGTTTAGTATTGAGCTTGTAATCTGATTTACCGCATGAATCCATTGAATCGCAGAGGGCCAAGGTGGGCAAGTGTGAATTTGGGTATTTTCGTGTGCATACAATGTTCTGGAATCCATCGCAGCCTTGGCGTTCACATTTCGAAGGTGTGTCTTTGTAAAATGTCTCATTACTGCTTGGCTTCCATATTATTGTACGGGAGAGGTGGCGAAACGTTGTGTTATTCTTCCTGCCTTAAGCTTTGATGTTGATGTTTCTTAATCTACTTATTTTTCTTACTTTCTATTTGGAGTGGCAGGTTCGATCGGTCACATTGGACACATGGCTACCCGAGCAAGTTGCATTTATTCAGGGTATGTAATTCCATGATTTCATGTCTGTCTAGTTGTACGTGGTTCGTTGGTAGTGAGTATGTCAGTCCTTGATTGACTTGTATTTTAGTTTTCTATGTACCTTTTTTGTCTCTGCATTCCTTTTAGTGCTGATACTTTCAGATTTTGCCAGTTCAAGTAATATGAGGATTTTTGTATGTACTGAAATTGAGAGCGTCCTTTATACTTATATTAGCTAAAGATCTCATATGCTGTGAATTGTATTCTTTTTTCGATTAGGAATGGGGAATGTGAAGGCCAACGAATACTGGGAGGCTGAATTACCACCTTCGTTCAAGCGACCCGGCGATAATGACCGCAATGGACTTGAGGCCTTCATCCGTGCTAAGTAAGTAACGGGCTTTGCCGTGGGATTATGTTGTCATTTATAACAACGGTTGTTCTTGATTATTAAATGACACGGTGAACCTTATGTTTTGGATTCTTCTTTGTCAATCGGTTTGCTCTGACATCTTGTGCAAGATGTAAGTTAGATTTTAAAATCCAGTCCCATTTGTTTAAGAAAGGTAATTGTTTTGTTAAGGTATGAAGCGAAAAGGTGGGTCGGAAGGGGTTCGAGTGGTCAGGTGAAAGCTACAAGTAGGAGGCCGTCTCAAGAAGAGAGTGGACGAAGAGCGTCCGAGCACAAGACGCCGGAACGCTTGTCGCATGAGGGGTCTCGATTTAGCGCTCATGATAGCACTTCTCAGATTGCGACATTTCGCCTAGATGGTCCAACAATCATTCGAAACCCAATTTTTGCTGAAGTCAATGCAGGGAAGCTCAAGGTGATAATATGTCATGAGATTCTCAAGCCTTAAACCATGCAAATTTTTTTCGTGAACACCGACATGCATTTGCGCCTTATTCTTTGTATTGAACGGCTGTACTTCCTCATCCTGTCTGCTTATTTCCTATCTTCTTTGTAACTTTATCTTTGCAGTTTTCTTATGATGATTGTCATTTTTGACCCAAAGTTGCTTTTTATTTTAAGTTGTTTGTTATGAAAGGAGGGGTTTCAGAAGATTTATGTCAGGTTTTCTGCTGAAAACGTCTACTTACTTTTCCAGGAAAAGTCTAAAGCAGCAGCTTCAAACCCCCCTGCTCTCAGGGGGCCCCCTAGTGCATCCACAAATTCTAACACACAAAGAGCGGATGCACAAGCCGGTTCTTCTCAGAAAAGCGAAACAAATGCGGCTGCTGCACCTGCAACGAAAGAAGCTCCAACAGATCTTTTCGATCTACTTAATATCGAATCAGAAAATAACAATGCTGGAGATGACAACGGATGGGCTGCGTTCCAATGTGAGTTGTATAGATCTCATATACATCTAATTTGTTTCAGATGCATACTATATCCACTTCCAGCATCGTCTCTTCTCATTGTGCACATTAGGCTGACAACTTGGACTTAGCAGCTGCAGAACCCTTGCCAGCTGCTACATCTGAATCTCCTACGACATCAGTTCCTTCAACAACTGCAACTAGTGACAATAGCTCTACATCCTCTTCAAAACCCAGTAAAAGTAGTATCACTGCTGAGCTGGAAGACCTGTTCACAGCCTCTCCGGTAGTATCGGCTCAGCCTGATGCAGCAAGTCAACCTAACCAGCCCAGTCAGCCCAAGCCATCTCAGCCTCCCAAGGACGTAAATAGCATACTTAGTCTCTTCGAAAAGGTACTATACTATTCTGCTGCTATCGTGATTTGGAAAGACAGGTTCTATCTTATTGATTGAAGGCCTGACATATTAGAGTTATCCTTCACGCCGCCTTGAGTTTTTAAAAGATACCATGAGTTTTGCTATGTTTTATTATTATTCTCATTCTGAATATTTGGGAGACATGTTTGAGAGGCATGGAAGAGGTGGATGGTCTCTCTGGAGCTTGGTAGTGTCTAAACTCGAGGAAAATTAGTGTTGCCGTCATTTTCATTCTTTGAAATCTAATTTTCCTTCAGTTAGAGACCATGTTTAGCCAAACCTCAGTCAAATACTGAATGTCCTTACAAATATGTTAGGTTTTTTTAAATCCTCATATCTTTTTGTTTTTATTCTCAGCAGGTATTGTTTCCTCCAAATCTAAGTTATCCTTTTCTTAGTTCCTGGGGTTTTTTTCTGACATTCTTACTGCAAAATCGTTCAAAGACACAGAATTTAATATCTGGTCTGGTTCTTATAGTACTTCCTCTGACATATAATCAGCGTTTGAATATTGTGTTGGGTTAGTTTTAAGAACAGAATTCTTCAGTTTGTACCAAGTTATTGGATGTACTTATATACTGGTTCTATTTATTATGGCAGACCTCCATTGCTTCCCCTTTTACACAACAGCAGCAGATGGCAGCACTACTCGCTCAGCAGCAGTCTATGATTATGGCTGCAGCAGCTGCTCAGAACATACAGGCTGCAGTGTTCATGCAAGGGCAAAACCAAGCTAGCAGTAATGAAAAGTCTGGTGCTGGAAGTTCGCAAGGGAATGCTTTTGGGCAGCAATGGTCAGCTGCTGATCTCCAAGCGCTTGGTGGTTTGGTGTCCAAACCTGGAGTCCAGAATGGTGGATTGCCGTTTTCACAGGTAGAGAATCATGGCTTGGACCTATATGGAATTGAAGAAAATTCTGTTGCACTGGTTACAGCAACCCATCCTGATGCTCTGGTGGTCATTCTTAGTGACTTCAACAGTTATATTTGAATCTTTGTTATGCATGCAATGTTTCGAAAGGGTCTTCTTCATCAGATTTCATTATGAAAGTCTAATTCTGATGGTGTGCAGCCAACTGGGAACGGAGTGCGTCCAGCTCAACTAGGGACAGTGGGCATAGGATCAGTTCCTGCAGGCGGTGCAGGGTAAGTAATGACGTAATCCGCTGTCGCATTGAATAGAATTGGCTGGACGGGTCATGCTAAATACGCCTCGAAACTGATATTGCCTGTTGGAATGTTCTCAGAATGTTTGGAGCTGGGTCCATGCAGAGACTTTCAATGGCAGGTTATATCCCTGGAATGGCTCCAATGGATTTTGGAAATGGAACATCAGGAAGCTCTCTTGGGCCTGCAATGAACTCGAAAGGCAGCAGCATCCCTAATGGGTCGGATTCACCAAAAGCTGCTGGAGCTGATTACGATTTTTCCTCCCTCACAGCAGGGGCATTCAGCTCCAAATCCTGAATTTTTATTAGATTGAATGTCCGGTCTCCTTGTTCGTGTTGATATATTATCGCCTCGTGCTTGGCTTGTACGAGGCTGGTACATTGAAGAATGACTGAGGAAATGGTCCACCTAATTTGGTGATCGCATGGCGTGGATTGACACCTTCTGTTAGCAAATATTTTCCTTCACCGAGGTGTTAATTAGGAATTTAGGGTGCGTTTAAATTGCTTTAGAATCTCTGGACATGCCATTCTGGGTGGTCAATTATGACCCTCTATGCAGATCTCGTCTCAGGTGTCCCGTAGTCTTATGGCACCTAAAGCATTACAGCTTTGTTATTTTGCAGAGTTTTAGATCTTTCTCCAATTCAGTTTTCGTGTTAGACCTCGTAAGAAAGCTGGCAATAGGGAAAGAAGAGTTTGTCAGCATTCTCATTGATCCTGCAAACCTAGTGAAGATTCCATGTAAGGACCCTCAATAGAGAAGAGGGAATTGAGGAGTTGATAGATGTACACGAGTGAAATGTGTTAGATCATGATTTGAGTGGCCCCGCCACCTCCAATCAGTATAAATCATCCATTTAAAATGTTATATCTGTGAATGCTCCATGGCAGTGTTTGTGTTGTTGGCGAATTTTTGCCAAAATCTTCCCTCATTTTTGATATGGTTTCTTATACACTAGAGAAAATGAGCAAAAAGTGTATGAAATTGCCAAAATCTTCTGGAACAATTAACTCCTAAAGAACCATTGTCCTGGAATTGCCTTTTTTAAAATTTCGGGCAGGTACCTGTGATCTCAAGTAAAAATATTTGTATTTGAAATTTCTTGTGAAAGTAGGCCATATCAAGAACTTTGAGGGAATCTATTTTTTTTCAATTGGACATTATAAAAAATAGTTATGGTACCCGAAGTGGAAAAAGCTATTCGATGGGCAATTTGGGCAGCCTACATTAATTATCTCTGAAGATATTTCTATAAATACTTCATGATGTCATCTTTGAGGTTTCCCAAAAAAAACGTGTGCATAATGTTCACTTCAAAAAATATCAGTTTTCTCACTGTTTTGGGCAATGTACTTAAAAACTTCTTCTTTCCTTCATAAAAGTTAGAAAAAATATTATTTTAGGTTTTTTCTCTTTTTCACTTAAAATATGAACATTAATATTTACTTTGACGGTGGATTAGGACTTTATTAAACAATGGAATTTCTAAGAAAAAAAAAAGATTTTACATTCTTGTATATTCAACTTAATGAAAATATTGTTTTCAACATGCTGCACTTGACTTTTGAATGTAATTTTTTTAATATAATTAGCTAACTTAGTCTTCTTCGACATGCATCAAAACCCCCAAAATCCATAATGCCAAAACCTGAGAAAAAAAATTAAAAAATCTAATCTAGTCAACCTAGTCAAAAATCTTGTCATTAAAGTTTGTTTTTAAATTTCAACTGCTATAATCTTCTAATCTCTGCGGCAATTATATTGAAAAATTTTGAGCTCTCTATTACAATAATCTTATTGAAGATCTTATGGTTAGAACTAGAAACTAATGATTTTTAGTCATTCATGCTTTTTACATTGGAAATGGCAGTTTTGGAGCGTTTTTTGGTAAAACATAGTCAAGGAACTTTAGGGGTTAACAAAAATGTCACTATTTGGATGAGTGTATCTTATAATAGATAAATTTATGGATAGGCATGTTTAAATGAAGGATTGTATACATTTTTCCTCACTTTGCTACATTCCTAAGTGCCTATTGCTTTACCAACGAAAATTCAAAAAAAAGACTCTTTCCCCCTACCTACCTCGTTACGTGTATTTGATTTGGTGTTTTAGTCAAACGTGTTTTTAGGTAGGCTTTTTTCGAAAATAAGTATTGATGGAATGAGGTTCAACACTTGCATCAAATTTGACGTGGTCACCATTGGTTTGAATCTGTCTTGTATGTAAATGGTAACCAAGAATGCTTGTATATAAATGTCAACCAAGAGTAATAACACATAACGCGTAGATAGCCTCTTTTCATTTCAATTGCAATTTTGTGACCTATGTGTTTTTCTCTACTCTCATTTAGCCCCCCACTTTAAGACTTTGAATGTCAAGTAACATTGACCTGCTACATGGAGAAACTTTCCAATGATGATGGATAGAGAAACTTTTCAATGATGATGGATAGAGAAACTGTCTAATGAGGATGGAGATGGACTCCATTACTCTTGGTTTGAGAATAATGTGTTGTTTGAAGCTTCTCCCAATTTAAACTGAGTCCTTACTTCAGGGCCAATACAACATAGCAATGGAGAGAAGATAAAGAGGGTAACTTAGTGTGCAAAGCAAAATCCGGGAAGTGGTAGGACGATTGAGGACTATAGTGGAGTGATACATTGAGATAAGATCATAAAAAATTAGATGGAAAAAGGGATCATCAAAATGGCAATGAAATCTGTAGAAAGAAAGGAGAAGACATAATAGGGTCTAAGGTGTAGCCTTGCAAGGGCTAATTAGAAACAAGGACAAAAGTGTTAGATGAGAGAATGTGAAAAGAAAATTATCATCACTCCCCTAATGGATAGATGTTCTACTAATGGTTAAGGCACTAGTAGAAATACGGATATTTGAGATGCGTCCAATGACCTAGTTCTAAGTCATTCTTGTATAGCAGTCCTAGAAAATGATTATTGCAAATTGTGTCAATATGGGCAGCTCATTCCTTGCGTTGTATCCTTTTGAACCATATTCACACCTTGAGTAGAGCAACTTCTTGGGATCACTGGCAATCCATAAATGAATTGCTCTTGGAAATAAACTCATGTTCACCACAGACCAACCTATCTTTTAATCATATGATTCTTTTCTATTTTTTGCCGATGATCAGCTTTAGTTTTGACATGTAAATCTTTTTGAAAACATCTACAGAACTAGTACACAGTATATACTTAAAAAGTGGTCGTAAAAGTGAATTAAACGACATGTGGTGTTCTACATTGAATTCAAGACACGAGGAAACTTGTACTCCCTAGGCAGACCTAAACTGAGAGGTTTGCCAAATTAGAAAATTCAAATTTGTTTTCATTGATTTGGAAATGGAGGGTACAATTTGGAGGGTGGGATTCAAATCCATCTTCATGCACGCAACCCTACCTACTCTAGATGTTGCATTTGACCAATATTTATTACGCTACCTAATGAAAGAGTAGTTTCTCTATACAACAGAGAATTAAATGTGTGCTTACAATTAGAGGTAAGTCCACTAGTTCTATACCCTCATGTCCCCCCTCCTACTTGAGGAGGATGCCCTCACCCTCTACTGCAACATCTGAACTCCAAAATCTATAGAACACTTATGTTTGACATTTTCCATTCCAAATTCATACTCCAACTAAACATTACTATCTTGTTATCGTTTAACATACAGTCAGTTATCAAGAAAGGTCAAACCTTTGAACTAGAGCATACTCAAGCCCAACGCATCACTTAGATTGAATTGTTGAGCTTCATCAACCAGAATCATAAGAGACAGGTCTTTAATCATGTCTTTCAAATTTACCTAAGAATAGTGAAGAAGAATGGGACGGTTGTGGAACATGTTGTCTCTTCCTACAGCAATTACGGTTCCAATTGCAACCTTCTTTTCTGGATCCAATGTATTAGCCAACTAGACGCAGCTTTCAATGTCCACCTATCTATTGCACAGACACTTTGCCAATTTGGCTTTTTAGGTTGAACAAATATCAATATTATCGACGTAATTGTTGCTTTGTACAGTGTAGAGGCTTCAGACATAAATAACACATATGCCGAGCTTGACTTACCTTGTCAATTTCTTTTCGTCGGATTATCTTTGGTGATTTCTAAACAACGCGTCCCGAACAAAGAGCAATAAAAAATTTGAACCTAGACAAACCTTTCGTATCCAATTTATGTCTATTCCAGAAATTCTGCTTTTATTTCTCTATATTTACATTAGGAGAAGTCTGGGGTCTCTAAAAGGCCTTGGTTTTTCTCACGTGCCAGGAACTTTGCTGTAGCCCGTGCACTTTCTGATGCTAGCACCAATGGTGCCACGAGGTTGCCATTGGACTTTGTTCTAGGCCGCACCATTAGGCACAGCAAAGCGCGTGTGTTCTCTAGAGGCACAATGTCGGTGCTAACAACAAGCGCCTCTGCCACGCACGAAACCCAAGCGATCAGCAGCATTTTCAAAGGAAGTAGGCTTTAACAATCTCTGCAGGAAGTCATGAATCTAGCCACCTACTTATTTTTCTCGATTTGCTGCTCGACCTTCAAGACGCTGTAAGGTATATGGTCGATATGCAGCCAACGATCATTTCATAGACCCGCTATTATTTTCAATTTATCGTGGTTGCATTGTCGATTTGGATGGAACATTGGAAGGCTCCGAATAGATTTAGGTTGGATAAAGACGGCTATAGTCTTATGAACCGTGGTTGCAATTCAGGGTTTAGTATTGGCTTGGAATGGTGAATTTGTATTAGGAGACTAGAAGCATTGATGCACGCATTGTCTTCGTGATGGAGGTTTCACTAGAACAGAACTCGACACTTGGGGGTTGGGCGGGGAGCTCGGCCTCCGGCTCCCGTGAGCGCACTCCCTGATCCCCCCCCCCTTTCGTCAGAGTAACCGATGTTCTCGACTTACCACCATTTTTACCCCATTTACTTGTTCCGCTTCATTACTGCCGTGGATTGAACAAGTGGCATTCCAGGACTTTCCCTCCGCACGAGTCTCGGTTCGGCGGTTTGATTTTTGAAGCTCTAAGTGTTCATCTTTGGTAATGTCCAGGAGTAGTCAGGTCAGTTCGTGTGAGATGTGATTTTCTTGCTGTACTATATATTATAATTAAAAGTTGTCAGATTGAGAGTGAGATGCAGTGTTGTTGCTCCAATATGTAACGAAGCCCAAACATGGTTGTTGAATTACGTTCCCAGCTGCGGGAGTACTTGTCTTCGTCATGGTGGTGAATGCAATACTGACACAAAATTACCGTACATAGAGGAAATGGAAACTAAAACACTTCACGATAGAGGCTTCGAGATAGGGGTTTTCAATTCTCTTGCTCCACCAAAGTTTGACAAAAAAATACTTAAGAAACACGTATGATCACAACCTCTGATAACGCACACACAAACTCTCGCAAAAAATGAACACATTTCATTGGCCACTCATAAAAATTGGTATTGTTAAATCCTCATGCACAATAAAGCTTCCCGATCATCACAATCAAATCCCAGTCTTGCAAAAACCCTACTACAGCAGGGGGTGGAGGTAGCTGAACGAGTTGTAAACCTTGCAAACCAAGTTGTTTCTATCGTTGTAGATACATAGAGTGGCAAAATTATGGATCAACTATTTGATGAATTTAATAATATATTTTTGTATATCAACAAGTAAGTTGATTAGTGTATAGTCCATTACTGCGCTTGCTATCCAGCGCCCTCTTATTATTTAAACAAATGGATTGCTAGACAAGCCCTAAAACTGTACCTGGAGGAGAAAGAACGACGTTGGATGATGCTCCTTTGCGATTCCAAGCTGATCGGCGTGGTGACTGTGTCTGTTTGTGAGCAAGAGATAGACAGAGGGAAGACTTCAAAGTGAGTGCTCCGCGCAATAGGTGGGGTTGCGATGCGTAGAGGAGGGCGAGCAGAATAACATATTGTCAATGGCAGACGAGACGGAGCTAGGAGGACGCTTGAAAAAGTGGGCTCATCGCCACCAGTAGCGGGACATTGTACACGTGTAAGACGAAGAATATTAAAAGCTTCATATGTTCTAGAGTGAAGTTGTTTTTTCTCATCAGAATTGAGGAATCATGGATGTAAAACATGTGAGACCACACACGGTGTTGCCACTGCATCAAGGAGGAGTTAAAAAAAAGACTACTTGGTCTCACTCTACACCCGTGAGCACCCCACCGTGAAACCTAAACAAAGAAATGAACATCATTGTAGCAACACCTCGCTTCCGAGGACTTTGCACCCATTTAGCACCCGTGACCACCCCCAAGTGCCGGGCCTTGTTGTAGTGTTTTGCCTTGGCGATTAGGTTGCCATTTAGTGAAGAAAGGCGACCAACTTTGTGCTGTGAAATTTGGATTGAGGGTGGAAATGTGAGTGTTTGATGCTGCCAACATACTCTCCTATTTGTTACCAAGGGCTTAATACCTTGGAACTCTTTATCCACCCACAAGCATTGACGTCGACGCTCAATTCATTTCTGTTGACAGCAATGTGCACAACATTTGGTTGCAAGAGTGTTACCATAAGCTTTACTCTTAGTCATGTTGCACATGAACCAGGTTTTAACTATAAACCCTTCTAAGCAACCAAGCCCTACCTTGCATTTCTATAGAAGTCTCTTTTTTGAAACTTGCTCTGTGCTAGAAGCGCTCAGATTCTTCTTAGAGAAATCGCACATCCGACTCCAATTGCTCCACTCTCTCGGCATGGCCATCACGGACAGACTGCAATTTAGCCTCCAATTCCATGCGTGTCTTCTCTAGGTCGACGCAACACATTCTCTCCATTAGGAGTTCTTGGTCAAACCTTGAGTTGTTGGCAGCAGCTTTGCCTCTCACCACAAGCACTTCTTCTCTCCACTATCTGCATTGCATTTTCATTTCCTTCTCATGCATTGTAAGACCATCTATAGAATAGAACATCAATATGTATGTATATCGTCGCACACTAAGTTCTCCATGGCATATAAGAGTTTTGAATGGAGGCGGCTTCCCTATTAGTGGATCAACAAGGTAAATGATGTCATCAGTCCACAAGTCAATGTTGGTATCTCTGAGACACCTCCGTGCTCGAAACAAACATCTAATAAGTTGTTGTGATTGTTTAGGACCTCGCTTGATCACCGGGCCCAGAGCGTGCATCCAGTGAAACTTAGGGAATGTACTGAGTACTGCGTGCAAGCCTTGCTACCATCGAGAATCTAGAAATTCAAAGAATCGATTAAATCTCCTGCGCGCTACTCAGTGCTATGCAGCTATGTAGACAAATCTTTTTATGATTCTCAATTACCCTCAATTCAAGAAATGAATGTCAAGAAACACGCTAAAACCTAATTGTTGTTGGTGGAACCAAATTCACAATTACCACCACTTCCAATATAGTTCGGTGGAACATGGCCAATACATGTGACAGAAAAAGGTAACACTCCAAGCGCTCAAATTCCTAAATCCGGTGTGCCAAACCCTGCACAAGTGGGTTTGTGCAAGTTGTTGGAAACCGCTGTGCTAGTAAGGTCTAATGGTAGCAAATTCTAAATTCTCAACACCCATCCTGCTATAGACTCTGGCTATTGATTGTGGCACCTCACCTTTGCGTTGATTACATGAATCTGCATCTTTGGATTGAAGCTCATGCGTGACTTTTCCAAAACCTTCAAAGTTGTTGCTGCCAGTAGACGTCAATGGAAGGAAAAACCAAAATTACACTTCTTACATTCAATCTAGGGCACTTTTGTGATTTCAGATATTCTGAAGAATTCACTTTGAATTGAGCTAATCATTGTGGCATATGGAAATTGTAAGCATCAAAACTCATGGCTTTGTTTTCTTGGTGGTTAATGGCATAGAGCCGATGGCGCCATCATGTTCTAACCCGTTGTGCCAACAAACCATTGAAACCATGGATTGAGGTATCCAAACACTAGACTTTATTGTGTGCTGAGCAGTAATTACCACTCCATCGTTGTTCACCAAACACCGTCGCCAAGTCGGCCTTAACAAAGAAACCTCCAGCCATGCAGCTCCTATTCCAACTGTGTCAGGCCATTACGGGTAGCGTTCCGTACTAATGAGCACTGGCACCAGCAGAGGGGAGTTTGGACAGTGTGTTCACCTAACACGGGTTTTCTTACAAGGCCTTTTGGGGACCCCAGATTTCTCCTACGGAGAAACAAATGTTAAGCCCCCCTATACACTACAGGCGAGAGGCCATGAGAAGAATTTTTAGCCAATAACATGCGTAGAAATCGAGAGGACCAAGAAATGTCACTTTACATCCAAAAATTTCAGTCCAATAGATGAAACGAGGAGAAATTGACATGGACAGCACTTTTATCCTTTGTGGCAGCAAAAAGGCACATTTTTTAAGACCTCCGGGATTTTAATTAGACCCACCTCTTGAGGTCGGCCTAACTAAAAATCCGAGAGGTCATTTGGCCAAAATTCTCACAGCCAATCATTTTCATTTTTTAAATATTTTTTATAGCCCTATATTAGAATATATATAATAAAATTCAACACATTGTTTTTAGGCCTTCTCACTTTACACTATTTCTAAACGACGTCAGATTCAAAGTTGGAGTTCTAAAGAATAAACCATTGCCCTTGGCTGATTTTCTCCACGACTTCTCATTTCTAGTGTAAAGGGGCCTAATACAAGAGTGCCTACAGGAAAATAATCATCATTAGAAAACAATTGCTGCAAAGCACTAGTGTGAAGTAATAGGGATCTTTTGCAGACGTCATTTCTTTCTTCGAAAATAGGTATAAACATTTCCAAAAAAAACACATCAGGAGCCCTTAGGCATGTCTTCATGAATGAGCTAATTTAGGATTATGGTATGAACTCTTATCCCCGGAATCCCTCCCCCCCCCCCCCCCCCCCAAAGGCGGACACTGTGAGATTCTTGCTCCACTATAGATTTGATCACCCTACAATTACCTATAATGCACCCCATGCGTACATATAGCAATGTGTCCGGCTATAGGTTAACCTATATTGGTCACTTCTAAAATTTGTAGTTATTATAGTAAGTGCTTATAAATATCCTAAAAAAGGGGAAACTTCGTCTTTTCTTATTGGCAATCACTGAAAAATAGTGAGGCACTCATTCCTCCACTCTAAGTATAGTGAATTCCTTAAGTGTACAAAAATAAGTGTTCTTACCTTATACAACTCATTTAGGTAAAACTATGATCTCAGCTTACACTCTAAATTGAAGCGATGATGACCGCATAAATGCATTTATTATTTTTATTTATTTTTTGAAACAACCGGAACTTTTTATTCCACCGGAAAAGAGAAATAACAAGTGCCACCGCAAAGCCAAGCAGGTGAGCCAACAAACCTCCTAGCCAAAAGAATCAAACCAAGTTACATCGCGAGCAATTGAATGCATTTATTATCACTGAAGTGAACTATGAGATTATCCCTCATAGTGTCATTCAGTGTGATTTCTGCATTAATTAAATGTAGACCTCCTTAAGGGGGTGCCACATGGCGAATTGGGATACTTTTAAATTCCACCCCACCCACCCTCTTGTACTTTGGGGGGAGGTGAGGAGGTACAAACCATATGGGATAAACCCGCTCGCCCCCCCCCCCCCCCCCAAAGAACCCCCCAAGACCCCCCCTTAAAACCCCCAAGACCCCCCCTAAAACCCCCCTAAGACCCCTCCTAAGACCCCCCAAGACCCCCCCAAGACCCCCCTAAGATCCACCCCAAGACCCCCTCAAGACCCCGCAAACGTCCTGACTGCGCCACGTACCCCCTCCGCCCCCCTCCCCACCCTTGCATTAATTAATTAATGCAAATCTGGGTGGGGAGTGAGATTTGGGGAGATAGTGAACTTAGATCCTGTCCAAAACTCATACAACGTTATACATAACTGAAATATCAAACAAATAGCCCAAATATTCCACAAAAGATATTCTTTTAGGCAATTGCAAAACTTGATTAACTTCTCGTCCAAACTATCAAAGAATGGAAACAATATTGTATTCTCACCTTCTGTGCAGCTACTAGTGTAATAGAGTAGTTCTACTTATTTCCTGTTTGTACCAAAAGGAGAGTCAGTATCAACTACCGTACCCTAGGGTCATCTTTGGCACCCCTTAGTTGAATAATTAATTGATTTCAAATTTTAATGTCTGGCACCTAAAAATAGTATATTCACAATTTCGGCAACTTTCTATTTTAATTTCTTAAAAATTCGTTAAAAAATCTTATTTAAATTTTCTACTAAAATATTAATCCTCCACATCTTTTTTGCATTGGATGATAAGATAGATGTGTTTACGAGGTGAGAATGTAAAGTAGAGTGGAGTTGTGTCCAACAATCCACATGGGAAATGTGAACTTCGAGGTGAAGCACTTAGTTAGTCTTCTTTTTTATAACACGCATAACTTTTGCATATAGTCTTCAAATGACATAAAATTTGTTGAAGGTGAAAGATTACTTGATTCGTAAATTTTTCTTAGAGCAGCAAAATTTCAAAAAAGTTAATCTTCTATGCACAAATGACCTCCAAAAAACTATTTTAAACCCATTCTATTTTTTTAAATCTTTACAAAGCTGCAATGATTTGTTCATATCTTTTGCATAAAGACTTATTTTAAAACAAAATTTGTTGGAGCTGGAAGAAGAATTGATTTATCAACTTTTGTCAGTTAAACACAATTCTATAAAACTTCATCTTCTATGCTCAGTTGGACTGTGAAAATCTGTGTACAACACATTTGAAAAGCCTCACTTAGACTCTTGCTACTTTTTAACCCATATTCTTTGTAAATTAATGTATGTGAGCTTGATTACAAAAAGAGCATATTCTCTCCACAGTAACTTGCACATGCTTCAAATATAAGTAAATGTCTAGTGTGAAGTGAAGTTTCTTTACATTCCGACAATTTTGAAAAATAATTGATATTATATTCGGCAAAAAATGCCAAAAAAATTCTAAAATTTCTTACATCTATTTTTGGAATTATTTTCTGCCAAAGCTGACCCTTGGGTATGGTAGTAAGAATTGATACACAATTTACAAATAGGATATTGTCAACGCAGTGTGTCTGGAAAATCTTGTTTGTTCAAAATTATGTTTGCATTCATTGTAATTTGCAATCTCCAAACCACTTATGCACAACTTTGGAACTGCGCTTCTATTCCAAAGGAAGATTGTTCAAAAAGCTCTTAACATCCTCTATTAAATATTCATAATTTTTCCATCGCCAAGTCCAAAAATACAAAAAAATGATAAACACTTTGGATTTCACAGAAAACGTTTCACTTTGGATTTTCAAGTGTAGACGAGAAGAAATCCAAATGTTCCAATTGTAGATTAGAAGAAGTCCAAACGTTCCAACTGTGGATCACTCAAACAAGTAGCAAAGCGCAGGGCTTATGGACACTTACTATGAAATAGTTGTTACCGCTATTTTGTATTCCGGATTTGGTTGCATGGTAACACTCGAATAAGTTATAGAACATCACCATTACAAGCTTACTCAGATACACTTGCCCAGATTTCATCAAGATGCTCTCTAAAACTCTTTGGAAGGCTAAGCACTAAAAATACTACTAACATTTCTACTATATTCTTCGGTACATGTGCAAGATGGATCTTGAAGAAGTCACCTACAACAAAATTATGCAAATCCTTGAACTGATAGGTGTGGTATATTTGCATTTAACCTTGGCATAATTAAACTAATTTACTACTTTTTTAAGAATGATATTATGGCACTGTCTTGATTAACATATGGATTTGTAATGGATTTGAATTGCGCAAATTAAAGAAGTCTAATTTCATCCTTGAATTTGTATTTGTATTTTCTAACTCTGATTTGAATGAATATACTCCATAACTATATCCTAGGAGTTATTTTTTCCACTAAATTCAAGAAGTTCTATAACATTATGGAGGTCCTTCGGATTCAAAGGCCTCTACACTGTACTTTATAAAAGCATATTTTGGATCCAAAGAACATTTCAAGATGCAAATTAGAACGGAGGTTCTTTGAATCCAAAGGACGCTTCTATGAGGCACCTTGTAGAGGCCTTCAGAATCGAAGAACCTCCAAAATGTATGACCTCCAAAATGTATGACAATCTTTTGAAATAACTGATTACTACCTGAACTAAAACTGTCTAAACAAAACTTTTCAAAAAAAATTTGAACTTAGCTACATCTATCCAACACTTTTGTAACACTTAAATTACATTAGAAATCAGACCAAAAAGGAATAGATAACTGCCAAAAAATAGGCATTTTATAAAAAGATCTACTTATCATGGTAATTTCATAGAGTTTTGTCATTTGTGTTGCAATTCTTCAAATTTGTCTAGAATCTAGAAATCCAATAACAAGTTTCCTTACTAAATTTAAAATTTTTCCTAAAGAAACTACCAATAACATTTTAATGTTTAGACCTACTATTTTCCAAAAAAATCTGAAAAAACGAGCAATATTTGATTTTAGTACTAGTTGCTCACATGATTACTTTGATGATTTCAAACACATTTTTTGGCCAAAAAAAACGTTCTATTAAAATTTAAATAATATTCTAAAATTTCTAACAATTATATTTAAAATCAACCAAATATTCTTATTTTATGATTGATAAATATAATTCTAGAAGATTTTTATAGAATAATATATTTTTTAGATATTTGATTGTAATATCATCTCTTTGATCAAACTTGGATTAATATGTATTTCATGAACTTGGCTAGAACTTTAATGTGATTATCATGTATACATTTCACCATGGTAAAATAAATTTAGGCTTTGAATATTTCATTCAAATGAATTGACATGCCTTCACATGTTTCTCCCACTTATTGATAACTCTTTCATCATAAAATATATATTTAACTTCATAAGTTTAAATATACTTTTTAGATGTACTAATTCAAATTATTTAGCATAATTTTTAATAAATATCTTTTAATTAAATTTATTTAATTTCATTTATTTTTAAATAAAAATAGAAATAGAAATCAAACAAACAAACGAAGCTTGATTGTTACAAAAAACTGTAAAATGAAAGGCACTACGGCCTTGGTATATTGCTTTTAGTCATGGCACACCAGTGAGGTGGTTGTAAGTTTGAATCCCCTTGCCGACGTAGTGCCTACTACCATAGTCCACCCAATTATGGTGAGGGGTTTAGGGTTTATGGTGTATGGGCACCCAAAAAAGAACTTGATTCATTATTCTTTATTCAATGGCCATCGGATTAGTGAATAGAATGAAGAAACACTATATTCACGTTGGCCCCTTCAGCGCCACAGTTTTTCTTCTTCTTCTGTGAAATTATTTACACAAGCTTTAAGTAGCTTTTTAATCCATCTTTATAGTAGCTTTTTAATCCATCTTTATACTATTACAATGAGAATAATTACAGTAGAAGTTTGTTAGAGTTTCCTTTGGAAGCATTAATGGTAGCACATATTATTAAGTGTCAATGGCTTATTAAATGGTATTACCTTCAACAAATTTCTTGTTCTTATTGGAGTATCTAAAACCAACAACTTAAGTTATTGGTAAATTATAAACTAGCCTATTACTGGTAGATATCTTTCCTTTACAATGTTTTTTGGCAAGGAATGTTCTTTTGTAAATTTAATGCAAATATTAAAATGAATAGTATTTTGAAATTGAATGAATTTCAATGATCTACTTTGCTCCTAAACCAGAGAGAGAGAGAAACTTCGGTCTCCGAAGGAGACCGACGTGAATTAAGTGTCTGTTCGACCTACCCCCAATCCAAAGCCCACAGGACAAAGGTATGGAAGTAAAGATCTACTCCCCCCTTTCGAGAGTAGACACTTTAGTCACAAGTAACCAGTAACAAGAAACTAGTGAAAATAGGTGTATAGAGTAGTTTGTGGTGATGTTATGGACATCAAGCCACGAGCTCATTGTTGGTTGGATGTGAGCGTTTATCTCATTAATCCGGTCCGGGTTCGAACCCTGATGGACTCGTTTGAGTGGATGTGGGGGATGGAGTGGCTTGATACTGCTGGGTGAGCGATCACGAGCAGGGAATAAGTTGTGCCAACCAACAGCCCCCTTTGCAAGAAGTGACAAAAAGAGACTTGACACGTGTATGCTAACAATTAAATAGAGTAGCTCTAGCTACTACCAAAATTTTATTTTTTATTTTTATTTTATTTTGAATTTTAAGGAGGATCTAATGTTTGAGGGATCGGTTGATGGTTTTCTATTCTTCTTTTGTGGAGTAGAATGGACATGGCGTATTGTATGGCGATAGTATTTATGTTTTTGAAGGTGTTTTTGATGGTGGGCATCGGTATTTGGAATTTTTCTTCAAGTGATTTCATTGATGGAATGTGTGTAGTTGCTCTAGCGCCGGCTGTAATGACGATAAGAGGGTCAACTTTCCATCCTAGAGCAGTGATATTAGGGATTAGTGGATTGTATTTGTTGGTTTTGGCTTGAAGTGTTTCTGGGGAGAATCTGTCATTGCAATATGTAAATTCAATAAATTGTATTGTAAGGTTGGGGTTAGTTTCGGAAGGGGGTTCACTTTGGTAAGGTAGGCCTTTCACACATAAGATGTCTGGTCTAAATCTCGAGTTACAGTGGCATCTTTGTGTGCCACATGTGCAAGGCAGTAACCAATTTGGTACGGTGTTTTCTGGAGGCTTATCATTGAAGGTTCCAGCATTCATGAGAATGAAGCATCGGGATTTTTCTGATGAGATTAGTAGTTTACGGATTTCCCAAACTGCTTTGTTGTGTCTTTTGACGCGGAGTGAATGTATGTGTTGTTGTTGGCATGTGAGTAGCACATGTAACCATGTGTCCGGTTCATGTGATCTACAAATGGGACATGTGATGGATGGAAATCTTTCTCTTCCAAAGAACATTTGTTTTCTAGCATGGCCCATGTATGTTCCAGTACGGAATTTAATAAGGCATGTTTTTTGTTTGTCTGTAATGATTGGATTTTTCCAGAATTCATTAGAGAGTTCATTGTCTATATCTTCATTTGCTGTCCATTTGTAAATATTGGGAGTTTGTACGGCCATAATTTCTAAGTTTTTCTCTCTGTCGTATTTCTTGATTTGTTTTTCTAGGTTTCTAACTGGTCCTTTGTCTGGCATATCTATCATAGATGGCCATACATCTTTCTGGTAGTAGTATGGGGTAGCATGTGCGTGTTCGTATGGGTATTCGGCAGTTGTATATTCTAGATCGACTCCGATTTTTGCAAGTTTGTCTGCTTTTTCGTTACCATCAATGTTGATGTGTGCTTTGACTTTGTGTAAAGAAATGGGTTGTATTCTTTGTTGGAGTAGTTTTACCATGGAGGCAAGTGTGATTTGGTCAGGGTGACTGTTGTGTAGTGTCGGGTGTTTAATTTGTGTGTTCAGTAAATATAGTACGTTTAGGCAGTCAGTAAATATATATGCGGGTTCGTTAGGAAATTGTGTGTTGATGATTTTTAGTGTTTCGTGTATAGCCATCATTTCAGCTCGTAGAATGTTTTGGTGTCCATGGAGTCTTTTGGGGATGTTAATACCTTTAGGGCTGTAGATGCC
The DNA here is from genome assembly GCA_014871385.1 of Ceratodon purpureus. Taxonomy (NCBI): domain Eukaryota; kingdom Viridiplantae; phylum Streptophyta; class Bryopsida; order Pseudoditrichales; family Ditrichaceae; genus Ceratodon; species Ceratodon purpureus. Next base: position 105,660 of record CM026431.1, read on the forward strand.
ATATCCAGCTTTTTCCCTCATCCATTCATTATTGGGGCCAATTTCTTTTGGAGGTATGAAGGAGCCATCGGTGTAATAACTGAGTTGGGCTTCGAATTTTTGTGGCAGGTTTGTGTGGTAGTTTGGGATTGGGGGGATATGTGTGGGGCTATTGCTTAGTGTAGTAGGATAGTTTAATTTGGACCATTTCTTACTGGGTTTAACCGGGGTATTTAAAGGGGTAGGGGGAGTAATTTGTGTGTAGATCTGAGGTATTTTTAGATTATTTATGATGTGATTGAGTTGATTTAGTTGTTCTTGGTTTCCTATATTGTTGTTTTGGTGGTGAATGGAAAGTATTTGTAGGGTGGACACTTCTTTTCTTTCAGTGTTGACGTCGGGAGGTATTGTGGGTTCTATATATGTGATGGTATCTGCAGCGAAGAGGACAATGATGTGTGTATCTGGAAAGGGACCAATGTATGGATTGAAATTTTGGTACCAGTTAGTGTCTGGGGATATGATTATAGTCATTGTGTTTGGATCGTTCTTTGCTGCAAGGCGGGCCCAATGGATGGCTTGTTGTAAGTCTGTTTCATTATGGGGGTGGGCGTAACCAATGCCTTTCCATTTGTGATCAAATGCGTTCCCTAGGGAACCAAAAATAATATCTCTGGAAAATGGTGAGTGGAATTGGCTAAGTTGTGTGGGACATGTAACTGGGGATGAGAAGTATGATGTTTGAATATTGAATGTTTCAATGAGAAAGTCTAGTATTTGAGTTGGTATAGTGTATTGGGCACTTTTAAGTGGGTCATTTTTTGGGATGCGGTATTTATATCTTTGGTATAGCCATGCAATTTCAGTTTCAAAAGATTGGGTTGGGGGCTCAAGGCCGTGTGGGGTATTTTTCGCATTTTGATATTGTTTCCATAGCCATATTAATCATGTTTTTGGAATGGTGATGAGGTGTCGGCCATTTTCTTCGTATATATGTGCTACGTTTAGGTTTGTTTGTATTGTGTTTGTATTTGTTTGAATGTCGCTTTCTGGGTTACATTCATTAATAGAGATGTGAGCTAGTGGGATGGTTGTGGCTGGAATAACATACCTTGTATCTTTTGCTTGTGTGATAGAGAAGTATTTTTTGATGGTGTCTGAACAATGTTTATGTTGTTGTTTTGTATAGTATTGGGAGAGTATTTCAGTGTTGTGCTGACATGTGAGGGGGTCGTTCCAGGGGAATAATTCTCTTTCAGTTCGCCATTTGTGGTATGAGTTGTTGTTTGACGTGTTCCATTGGCATAAGTATATGGTGTCTTTTTTGATAATCTGGTATTTATCCTTGATTTTACGATGTTCGTGGTTTAGTATTCTGTGAATGGGGAATTGTCGGGGATTTTTAAGTATGTTTTTGGGAGGAAGAGGGTGTTCGGGGATGGGAGGGTTAGGTGTATTTATAGAGGGGGTGGGTTGTAGGGGGAGGATATTGTGGTTTAATATAATGTAGTCATTTTTTAGAGTTCTTGGAGGGTGATGAAACCGGCATGGGGGTGGCATCCTTGGTGGCAAGAGGGGTAGCAAAATAGTTGGTTTGCAAGGTTTAAAGCACTTTTGATGAGTTTTGTGGGGTTGCAGTGGTACATTTTAAAGTTGTCTGGGTTCATTAAGGTGGTGCCATTAGGCATGGTTATTTGTTCTAGTTTTATTATATTATGTGATAGTAGTTTTTGTAGTAATTTGAAAGATGTGTTGGGATTAAGGCCATGTAGGTTTTGTGCTTCTCTTATCCATGTTGTTTCTAGTTGGGATGGTTTTAATAGAAAGCAATCTATTGTACTTTTAAGGTGGACACCGGCTTCATGTTTGAGTAGAAATAATGTCCTAGTGATGGGTGATCTTACACAGTGTTGGTATTTAATGCGGTCTATTTCTTCGGAGCCTCCAAATCTTACAAGTATAAATTGTATCAATCCATAATAAATTTTTCCAAGTCTACCTTTATGTTAACCGGAGATTCCTTATCTCCCCCTTCTTTTTACCTACCAGTTATTTTCCCTTTGTTAACTCTCGCAGTTTTACCCCTGTAACTTCAGAACAGTCATCCAGTAACTTGGATGAACTCTGTCCAGCCGACTGGATGAACTCTATCCAGCCGACTGGATGAATACTGCTTGGTTTAAGAGGCAGGATTAGGGTTTTGAGTAATCATTCCAGACTAGAGCAGTTAGAGTTAGAGGAGTCTGAGAGCCCTTAGAGGCTGCTGTACCATGATTATGGGCTGTTTTGACTCATTAATTGCAGTTTTGACTGTTTTCTTCACTTGTATTGTATGTTTCTAGCTTGTTATGAGTGTTTGGAGTACTTGGATGTGTTGGGTTTTCTAGGGTTTTGATGGGTTTATAGAGTTAGGGTTTGGTTGATAAATCCTCCCTCTATCATTGGCGACCATGCTTTAGTTCGGATCATGTGATCTCCTGCTTGCTGAAGGCTGTCCACACACTAGAGCGGTCTGAGAGTCAGTCATTTAATCTGCAGAGAGGCAGTACTGACTGTTAGAGGTTTCGTAGGAGTGCTGAATCCACTGCCCTGGGAGTCCGAGGTGCTAAGCAGTCCCTGACAGATGTTGAGAGCCATTGCAGTATTGCAAAGGGCAGGCAGTCGTGCTAGCGAGCACACAGCCCAACTCTAGATATCTGAATTCTACACACTGCTGTAGTAGAGAGGGACAGGGACAGTTTTGGGTTCAGGTGTTTTCTGGGCAGAAAACAGTGGTACAGACACAGTGACAGTTCCAGTAGGTGCTCAGAAGGACAGTAACAGCATATTAACCTTGCTTCAGGCTGTTTGGGCGCAGGTACTGTGAGTAATTGAAGGAGAAGCGAATTGGCTGACACCCACCTTGGGAACTGAGGGCAGTTCCACAGCGAAAAAGGGGATAGAGGGTGATTCAAGTCACATTCGAACATCCACTGAAACAAAAGGGGGTGAAAGGTAAGTAACCCACAAAAAATTGTGTATTCAAAATTCAAAGAACACCAGATTCGAAGATTCAAAGATGCTTAAAAAACTGTTAAGATTTTGAAATTTGAATTTGGGTACCTGAAATTGAGACCTGGGTCGGCTGCGGACCTCGGGTTGAGGACGTGGGTCGGTTTAGGCACTTTGTGTGAGGTGGGGTTTAAAGTAATTTGGAAAACTGATGGATGTGAAAACCTGGGCAGAAGGTTAATTTTTGACCCAGGACAATCACAGTGGTAAATAAACACTATCACCCATAGACTGTAAATTCTAAGAGATTAATTCAGTGCGAAAAAGGGGATAGGAATAGGGGACAGAATAGTTCTGAAATTTCTTTTGTCTTGTTCGGAACCCTCTCCAACTGCTTGTTAGTATTGACCAGACCACACACCAAGTGTTGGGTCAGGGAGTGCTGAGTGGCAGAGATACAGACTGCTGAAGAAACAGACCAAAGTCATTGGAAATCGATTGAGAACAGCGGACCAGGAGCATTCACTCTGACAGGCAGTAACGGCCAGACAGGACTGGAAGCAAGAGAGACCAGCACATAGACAGTCGCCTGCTCACTACGGCCAGTGAAAGCCATGGAGGAGGGGGATATGAACGACTTCAAAGCTGAGAGACAGGCAATGGAGCGATATCGAAGATATATGCAACGTGAGGAACGGACTACTGAGCAGAAGCAAGCGGAAGGACAGAGCCGACTTAGCTCGCAGGGCAGTGCAGCCAAGCAAGTCGGCGAGCTGATTGACATGGAGGTGGAGAATGACCTGTCATCATCAGATGGGAGGACAAGAGAGAGCAGATTTGGAGAGGAAAGGCAGTCTGAAAAAGGGGATAGGCTGAGTCGCAAACCTGATCCAACCAACACTCCTTGGAAGTACCAAGACATGAAGAGAACAGCGTCCTTCAGAAGAGATTTTTCTGCTGCAGTGGACGACTACAACACTTTCCGGGAAGAAAGGCGTCAAACGCAGGAGGTCTTTGCGGAGCCAACACAGTGGCCGAGTACAGTTACCGGCAGAGCCGACCTGGAGACGGAGCCGACTTGGCTACGCAGCCGACCTGTATCACCAGGGCACTTGCCAAAAACCCCTGAGACACTACCCGCTGCATTCCAGAATCTGCGGCAGAAGATGGATGAAACTAGGAGTCGCTCAGTACATGACCAAGGACCCTTTCACCCCTCAGACAATCTTCATAACAGAAACGTTCAGTTTCTGGATGAATTTCGACTACGGTCAGGGTGGGAGCCAGAAGAGGAAGATCAGAGGGCACTAGAGGCCTTTGCAGCGGAGCTAATGGCAAGACGGGAGAGAGTCAGGCAACACCAGGCCAGCCAGACTCAGAGCAAACAGGATCCAGGGAAATATCTAATGCAGTTAGAGGCTCTACAACAAGGTGTACCCTCAGGAGTGGCTTCCCTGCAACAGTGGCACACTGAACCACAGTGGACAGAGAAGAACCCAACACCGCAAGGGGAAGATTTACACCGTCGTGTGGAAGAGGCTGTGCAAAGACTGGCGGCACAACAGTTGGCGGCCCAACAGCTAGCAGCACAGCAACTGATTGCCCAACAGAAGGAGCAGGAACGTCTAGAGCGTGAGAAACAAGAGTTGGCCCAACTGCAGGACCTGTGGGAGGACCAACGGAGGAAAACAGAGCAGGGGCGCACTGAGGGGACTATTCCAAAAACCCCCTACAGGTATATAGTGGAACCCGAAGCAACCGTAGGGAGGGTGATACCTAACCCTTTGCCTACAGCGAATTCTTCGACTGCCCATAAGCTGCCAGGATACGTAGATCATCTCACCGGGGATGTGTATCATTCCACACAGCCGACCCAACCAGCTGTGTACTCTGGGAAGACTGTAGAGCCAACTTTCGTGGGGACCATCCCTGGAGCTGTATCCGAAGGGGTCCCTCCAGTCATACCATTGGCTCCCGCACCAGTCGGCTACAGTTCCACCGCCTTTCCAGGAGGTCAGTCCACTGTACCAACTGCCCCCCAGGTCCCAGCATCTTATCCAGTGACGGCCATGCTTCCTCCAGTGGCACCAGTAGTACGGACAACGGACCTCAACTCAGCTCCGCCAAGGCCGCCTGTTAGTACCCAGAGGAAGCAGTTACCTTATAGGGCCTACAAGGAGGGTAGTGACCCTGATGCCCACCTCAGATACTTTGACAAGTGTGTCTGGTTTAATGGCGAAACAGATGAGAAGGTCATCATTACTCTGTTTGGTACAACACTGGTAGATAAGGCCCAGCGCTGGTTTGATGACTGGTTAGACCATCACATCTACTGTACCTGGGAGGAGGCTAAGGAGGCATTCAAACTGCGATATAGGGAGCAGGATTCAGACGAGCAGGTCTATATGACATTGCGGACATTCAAACAGGGAGAAGGAGAAAAGGTTCAGGATTATTATGAACGCTTTATGAAGCTGGTAAATTGCCTGCAAACTGATGTGGGAGAGGGATTTAAATTGACATACTTCCGAGCTGGGTTACTGGACTACCTTAAGGTAACTACCAGCGGCTCTACAGCTACTACCCTGACCGAGCTTAAGGAGTTAGCAAGACGCTGTGAGACCAACTGCACTGATGCATCCGGTAAGAAGTTGTACTTCCAGACTAAGAAGCCGGAGCCGACCAGTAGTCGTGCTAACACTGTCACTGCTCAGGCAGAGGGGGTTGATACTATCCCTAGAAGGTATTGTACTGTGTGCAAAAAATTCGGGCATGATGATGCATACTGCTTTGTGAACCCAGCCAACCCGAACAATAGACTCTCGAAATCGGAAGGCCGGCCGACTGTGGGGGTTCATGAGGTGTCGGCTACGCAGCCGACTACTAATACAGGGAGGCCAGTTTACAACAGACAAGGAGGTTATCAAGCAGGCGGGTCAGGGCGAAGTGATGCCTGTTTCCTCTGTTTAGGCACTGATCACCAGATGCGCAACTGCCCACATAAATTGGATTTTCAGCAATTCATGGCTGCCAAGAAACAGGGAACGAATACTGTGGGGGTCAACAGTGTAGAGTTACAGGAATTAGATGACCCAGAGGTGGCAACAATTTTGACTAGGGCTGCCAGGGAGAGGGCTGGGCTCCCTCTAGAGGATAAGGAGCTTAAGGAACCTGAACCGAGGCAACCCAAAACTCAAGCAGACTGGGATAAGGAGGAGCGCCTTCGAAAGGAGTTTATAGCCTTCACAGAGGAAATCAACAAGGAAAATGAGGAGGCTAGGCGTGCTGAGGAAGAGGACCAGAGGGTTAAAACAGCCGACCTTGAAGCCACGACTCAAGAGGGGCCAGTTTTGGGAGGAGATTGGGCAGGGTTCCCTGACTCGGATTGCTTGCAGACACCACACAAGAAAGCTGTAGAAGAAGAGGTAAAGAGCCCAGATGCTCTACAGCCAGAGGCCCTGGCAAAAACAGTCAGCAGGCAGATATTACAGACACCTATCACGGTATCATTGGGAGAGCTGCTGGAAGTTGCTCCTAACTTGACAGAGTATGTGAGGGCTAAGGTGTTTCCTGACATCCGAACGCCTTCAAAGCCTATGACTGGCTCTGCCTCATCCACTGAGGACTGTCAAGACTCACTGTCGGCTACCTTGCCCACTCAGAAACGGAGCCTGGGAGGTACACAGGTAAATCCTAGCCTCGTTGTTGGGGCAGTGGATATTGACAGGGGTCTACCGGTGATCTCTGTGCAGGTGGGCAAGTTAACATTGGAGAATGTCCTGCTGGATGGAGGCTCAGGAGTAAATCTCATCACGGAGGAAGAACGAATCAGATTGGGACTCAAGGAGCCATCACCTGCCCCCTATAGATTACGCATGGCAGACCAGGCAGTGGTGGAGCCAGTGGGCCTGATTAGGAATGTCCGGATCCACATCCATGGCATTCCGTATAACATTAGTCTCACAGTCATCCGCAATAAGGAGGTTAACGAAGCCTACAGCATGCTCCTGGGCCGACCTTGGCTTATAGATGCTAAAGCAACTCATGACTGGGGGAACAAAGTAGTGACGATTCGAGGGAATGGGACCGTGAAAACCATATCCATCAACCAGAGACAAGGACCCTTGCCCAAGTTACCAGAGGTACTGGTATGTTACAATCTAGCTGAAGGTCTGACTGATGAGGAAGAAGATCGATTTTTACAGTCAGAAGAAGATATATTTGCAGTCGGCACCATCACACTACCAGAGTCCTTGCGCGTCCCACTACATGACGAAGCCGACCTGTATCAACCGGACCTTCGCAAGGCCGACTTTGACGCAGCCGACTTACGAGCCGACTTGGATATCGCCGCCCCAACGAAGGCACCTTCTCCTACCCGGGATTCGGCCACGTATCCAGAGAATTTCTATACCTTTACAGAGGGAGAGGTGCTGGTTGATGAGACCCCAGTACGAGAGAAGTTAACGGAGATGAAGGTGGCAGCATGGAATTTAACTGAGGAGGAACAGCTGCGGAAGATAAATGTCGGCACTGAGGAAGATCCCAAGATTTTGAAGATTGGAAGCCACCTGGAGCCAGCTTTAGCCAAAGCAGCGGAGGATCTCTTACGAGAGTATACAGATGTTTTTGCCTGGACTTACAAGGATTTGAAGGGCATCCCTCCCTCAGTAGCCCAGCATCGAATCGTACTGGAGAAGGATGTTCCTCCAAGCCATCAAGCTAGATACAGGATGAACCCCAACTATGCCAGCATTGTCAAACAGGACATAGACAAGCTTCTGGCAGCAGGGTTCATTGTACCAGTCGAGGAGGCAACTTGGCTCTCACCTATTGTTGTTGTCCCTAAAAAAAATGGTCAATTACGCATTTGTATTGATTATCGAAAATTAAATGCTGCTACCAGGAAGGATCCTTATCCCCTGCCATTTACTGAAGAGGTCTTAGATGCTGTGGCAGGTTACGAAATGTACACTTTCCTGGATGGTAGGTCGGGCTACTACCAGATTTCCATTGCTCCAGAGGACAGGCACAAGACAGCCTTCATCACGGAGTGGGGTGCTTTCGTATGGGTAGTCATGCCTTTTGGCTTGACTAATGCACCGCCGACCTACCAGAGGGCTGTGAACAAGGCGTTCAAGGAATACTTGGGGCTCTTCATGAAGCTGTTCTTAGATGATTTTACCGTTTACAGTGACATAGCCGACCATCTGCTCAAGCTGCGACTGTGTTTTGAAAAATGCCGGGAGTATGGTATCAGCTTGAATCCCGAAAAGTGTGCGTTTCTGGTAGCTTCTGGTATCATTTTGGGGCATGTTGTTTCTAAGGCCGGCAAGATGCCAGACCCTAAGAAGATCCAGGTCATCCAGGATATGCCTCGACCTCAACATGCAACCGACGTCCAGATCTTCAACGGTTTTGCACAGTTCAATCGAATCTACATCAAATTCTATGCTCACATCATGGAACCTATCACCAGGCTGATGAGGAAGACTGAAGAGTTCAAGTGGGTTGAAAAGTGCGAAGCTGCGTGGGCGGATATTAAGGACAGATATACCAATGCCCCGATTTTGGTTGCCCCCAGGTGGGATCTGGAGTTCCATGTTCACACCGATGCTTCAGACATCGCAGTGGGAGCCATGTTGGCTCAGAATCAGAATGGGAAGTGTGATCAGCCCATCTCTTATGCATCTAGATTGTTGAATTCAGCTGAGAAGAATTATACCACAACAGAAAAAGAAGCTCTAGCTATGGTGTATGCTTTAAATAAGTATCGCCACTACCTTTTGGGAAACAAGCTGGTTTTTTATGTGGACCACATGGCCCTTGTATATCTGGTTAACAAGCCCCAAGTGTCGGGGCGGATTGCACGTTGGCTACTGCTTTTCCAGGAATACGATTTCACGGTGGTGTATAAGCCCGGTAAGACGCATGGCGCTGCCGACTTGCTTAGCCGACTTCCAAATGGCGAGGCGCCAACAGGAGTTCCAGACCAGCTTCCAGACGCAGGACTGTTCTACGTCAAGCCAGAATGGCTCCAAGATGTCATGGACTACCTGCGCACGGGTGAACCTACTGCCACGATGACCAAGGATGAGAAGCGGAGATTAACCCTCAAGGCATTACCATATACTCTGATTCAGGATGTGCTGTACAAGAAAGGGCAAGACCTGGTACTACGCAGGGTTCTCGATCCTATACAGGCTGAGACAGTGATGAGGGAAATGCATGACGGCTGCGCAGGGGGACACTTTTCACAAGACATCACATCCAGGAAGATCTTAGATGCGGGTTACTGGTGGCCGACAATGCACAAGGATGTGTATGAGTACTGCAGGGCATGTGATAAGTGCCAGCGGGTCGGCGGCTTAGCCAACACTGGTTTGGCTCAGTTGGTCACTAGCCTACCTGCGGAGCCTTTCATGAAGTGGGGTCTAGACTTTGTAGGCCCCATCAAGCCAGCAGCAGCTCGGACAGGCAATAGGTACATTTTGGTGGCAACCGACTATGCCACCAAATGGGTGGAAGCGAAGGCCCTGCGCACTAATACTGCAGCAGTGACTGCCAAGTTTCTGTACGAACAGATTTTGACCCGTTATGGCTGCCCGCTGACTTTAATCAGTGATCAAGGGACTCATTTTATCAATGAGGCTATTGAGTACTTAGTGCAGCACTTTTTACTGCAACATCGCACCTCGACCACCTATTATCCTCAAGGGAACGGACAGGCCGAGTCAACCAACAAGGTGTTAGGTCGGCTGCTGACCAAACTGGTTAGTGACAACAGAACTGACTGGGATGAGCATTTGCCCACCGCTCTATTATCTTATAGGACTGCTTTTAAAGTCTCTACTGGGTACACACCTTTCCAGTTGGTTTACGGACTCCATCCGTTGATGCCTACAGAGTATACGGTCCCTACACGCAGGACAGACGGCAGCATCGACTATACCCTTACACGAGTACTGCAGGCACGCACAGCCGACTTGGAACAGTTAGATAGTCACAGGCTTGCCGCGCAGGAGGAGGCGGGTAGCAGGCAATGGGACAGGGCTCTATGGAGCCAACAGCATTACAGGCAGAAGGATTTCCAGGTAGGGGATCACGTCCTGTGGTATCCCAAGGGTGAGAAGGAGCATACGGGAAAATTTAAGTGTCGCTGGTTTGGCCCGTATCGGGTCCAGTACCGGTTGCCTAACAACACTGCCCTGTTGGTAACAGAGGCCCATTTTGAGCCAGACCCCATCATCGTCAACATTAATAAGCTCAAACCCTACCGATTTTACTCTACGGACCAATTGGTCACTATCAGCCCTAACCATCTGCCACGTGGGCTACAACAAGACACACCGGAATCTCCACATTCGATGGCCCCGGAACAGGCAGAGCATTTAAACGCCCCGACTACTGCTGCCAACCCCTCTATTCATTCTACCACTCCGGGCTCTACTACTCAGACAATGGCGAGCTCTAACGACTTGACCCCAGAGACTCCCCAGGGTAGCTTGCCCAGTCTGCCCCCCACCAGTTTTCCTTCCTCTCGGCCAGTTGCGACCCCGGACACTCCGATCTTGGGCGTTGCCTGTTGCTTCGTGGAATCAATTCCACAGGGCGAAGCCATAAATCCAGACACTTTCCCGACCCCCCCTAGTTCTTCCTCTCTCCACCATAGCCGTCCAGGAGTAGCTCAGTACCCGACCCTAGGTACTCAGGTAGCCCCTACCATCCCCCAGGTCGAATTAGGGTTAACACCAAAACCCTTCCTCTCAGCACAGCGTTTCTCTTCTTCTAGTCTTCCGACTCCTCAGGCCTTGTTGCACACGGCACTTGCCCGAGACGCGGTGTGTGTAAGCTCCTCGACTTCCCACGCCTCGTGCGATTCCTTTCTGTTGCCACCTTTTCGTAGAGCGACTTCAGTCGTCCCCCCCCTGCAGGAGCTCTCTCCCTTGTCGGTGCCGTCTTCTTCTGGGTGCTCCCTTAGGGTTGCTGCTAACAGCCGTCAACCATCAGCGGATCAGGACGGCCATCGCCCCAGCTGCACTACTGCGCCAGCGCTGAGTCTCCCCCTATCTTCCTCAGCCCCCGGCGTTCAAGCGACTTCAGCCAGCGACCCCGGAGCCGTCCTCCTACGATCAGCTTCAAAGGCAGGAGCGGCGAGGTCCTCCTTCTACTGCACCGACGGCGCCATTCCCCCTGTATTTCAGACAGGTCACACCTTTCTTGATCGTCCCTGCCTTGTTAGTTGCCCATCTCCTTCAGTTGTTGAGAACCGAGGGTCACCTCGAGTTCTCCCTGCCACGTTAGGGCAGATTTCTCGAGTCAAGGTTGAAATTTGTGAGGCCCTACCAAGCAGCCTTTCACCTCCCTCTTCACCCCCTTCGGGTTCTTTACCTTCTTCGCCCTCTTTCTCTCATTTTTTAGAACGCTCACAATCTCCGAGGTTGCCCCCTCCTGTCCAATTATCTCTGCCCCTTTTCGGTGCACCATATCTCTGTGCTACTAATCTACAGACCCCTCCAGACGATTCACCTCGCGTGTTCAGTACCGACAGTGACTCGGATCCAGGGGAGTTTCCGGTGCACTGTTCGCAGGGAGCGCAACCACAGGACCATCCTCTTCCTCGCCGCACCGACGGGCAATATAGCCGACCTCCCAGCAGCTTTCATCGTCGCCGAAGGGGGAAATTTGGAACCCTAGAGCGATATTTTTTGCGAGGAGTTCTGCAGACCGACCCAGCTCAGGAATCCATGGATGAGGCAGGTCCCAGCACCCAGCAGACCACACCTCCTAGCCACGACGAGCAGCCTGTGATACAGCCCTCGCCCGCTGTAGATGCTGCTGATCAAACCGAGGCTGTGACACCAACCGCTCCACGACAGGGTGTAAAGCGCAAGGTTACTCCTGTAGATAGCCGACTGCCCAAACGAGTCCGAATCCCCAAGAAACCTCACCGCCGTTGGGATGTGGTTTTCGAACCATTCACCCATTGGAACTTCTGGACAGGGGCGGGAGATGACGACTGGGCTGGACTCACTAGCCTAGATGTATTCTATCACTTCAGATGGCCCGAACCCCGAAAGGAGTTAATCCTTGATTTCATCGAGGGTTTTGACTCTTCTTCGCCAGCCCGGGGGAATCGTCGCGGCTCATCTGATCAAGGTGAGACCATTCGGTCTCTCGTCAGAGGCAAACCAGTAGAAATCACAGCATTCGTGATTCGCGAGGCTCTGGGGTTTGAGTCAGGGGCTAACTTAGTCGGCCAGCGCTATCCACCGGGTTTCCACCAGAATTTCGCGAAGTATGGACTGACAGCCGACAAGCATATCCACGACGGCAACCGTACTTCTGCCTTATCTCCAGCGTATCAGATTCGGGCTCAAGCCCTTGGAGATGCAATTGGCTTCAAACAACGACTGTTGTTTGTAAGCAACGACCTCTTAGAGCACATTTTTGCTGCTGAGGAGGCGGGTGAACGGCAGGAGCGCTTCGACTGGTCCCATTACGTTTTAGCGAACCTTCGCCGACATCTCTTGTACATTCATTCGCAGGCCCCGGGCAAGCGCAGACTTCGGGGTGCTTCTGTTATCGACGCAGTATTATCGTGCTGGTTCCCGGATCGAGAGGAAATTGTTGAGCCAGATCCCGTGGCCTCCAGCGTCGACACCATGGATGGTAGCCACGAGGGCACACCTCTCACCGACCCACCTACGCAGCCGATGGTCGGCCTCCACCTCCGTGACCGAGCCAGCGGCGATCGGTTTCAAGGCCCGAGCATGGCTTCCGAGCCGACTACCGCGCCAGCACTGACAGGTCACTCCCAGGAGGGATCCTCCGATGTGGGTAGACGTCGACGCCGGCTGGTACGCGATGGTAAACGAGTCCGTCAGCCTGATTTTGTCTCAGATACACCCCCAGTTCACCAACCGCCACCTGATCTCGCATCTCCGAGCTGTCGCTATCCACTGCGATCCAGGCCACTGGCTCGGAATCAGGCGACTCGATTGATAGAGGCCGAGATCCCCAGTAGCCGACCTGCAGCACCGATACTGCGGCTGTCCAGTGACTCCAGTGAGTCTTCAGGGGGGACATTCGGCCGGGAAGTCCCGGACATCGGGCCAACTCTGGATCCGCCCTCACCAATTCGAATCCATCAACATGCTACACCGGGTCAGGCACACTCTGCAGGCGCGGCTGAAGGCCCGGCTATCCTTCACAACGATTGGGCACTGACGGTTTGGCGGCCACTTCCCACCTTCATGGCTTGGGCATTCGGATCGCCACCAGAGCAACCCTCCCAGGGCACTCCAGGCGAGATCATCCCTCCTTTCGCCACCGTGGCCGAGTCACCCCCACAGGCAACGGCGCCTCCCACTTCCTCAGGCTCAGCACCACGCCCTCCCCGTAACTCGACAGTGCCTACAGCCAGCCCAAACCCCTCTCTCAGTACGGGCGCGGCCCCCAACCACAGCCGACCTGACCGTTTCTCCTCGGATGGGCCTTCAGGTGGCCCTCCAGATGACTCAAACGGCCCTCCCATACTCGGTTCCCCTGATTCAACCTCGGACTACCGACTGCTGATGAACAACTTACAGGCCATAGCCACGGTTCTTGTCAGGACGAAGACTGCAGCCAGGCAACTTGAGGCTAATCGACAGCAAGCCGCATCTTCAGTCGACACTCTGACAGCCACCGTGCACGACCTTACGGCTCAAATCGCCTCCATCGCCACTACGCTGCAGGCTACAGCGGTTGCTCGAGACCAGCTGATCCAGGACAACACGGCCCTCCAGACCACCGTTCAGTCCCTGCAAGCCCAGTTAGCGACGGCAACTGCTCGCTCCTCTCGCCCTGATCCCTCACTTCGGAGACTGGAACTTGAGCACGCTCTGAGTGCTAGACTCCAGCAAGCCGACCGACTGCTGCTAGAGAACCACCAGCTCACCTTAGAGCTAGCTGCCCGGACAACACCAACTCGTGACTTGAGCCGTGCGGTCCGGGACTACGCAGCAACCAAACACCGAGATTTGGAGGCCGCACTTGAATCCCACCGAGCCGACTTCGACCGCCAACAGCGTTGGCTACGCCGTTTTGAGGAGCGCGACCCGGATTTCGAGCCCTGGCTACTGGATGACGAGGCTCCATCGCTGCTCGCCACTACTCCGACAGCCGACTGACCCAGCCGACCTCAATTCATGACTGCAGGATACCCACTGCAAACTCCCCGGCTTAGGCATTAAACAATTTTTGAGTTTTCTTTCTTTTTTTTTTAGGAAGTTTCCCGTTTTGCCTTTTGTTTCGGTCCTGCCCTATGTTCTGAGGACAGAACTGCCGGAAAAAGGGGATAATGTTAACCGGAGATTCCTTATCTCCCCCTTCTTTTTACCTACCAGTTATTTTCCCTTTGTTAACTCTCGCAGTTTTACCCCTGTAACTTCAGAACAGTCATCCAGTAACTTGGATGAACTCTGTCCAGCCGACTGGATGAACTCTATCCAGCCGACTGGATGAATACTGCTTGGTTTAAGAGGCAGGATTAGGGTTTTGAGTAATCATTCCAGACTAGAGCAGTTAGAGTTAGAGGAGTCTGAGAGCCCTTAGAGGCTGCTGTACCATGATTATGGGCTGTTTTGACTCATTAATTGCAGTTTTGACTGTTTTCTTCACTTGTATTGTATGTTTCTAGCTTGTTATGAGTGTTTGGAGTACTTGGATGTGTTGGGTTTTCTAGGGTTTTGATGGGTTTATAGAGTTAGGGTTTGGTTGATAAATCCTCCCTCTATCACTTTATCATTAAGGGCATTTTGTAGTTGTTCTCCAATGCATCTTAAGTATGCATTTTTTAGTGAGAATGCTTCTATACCAAATAGATTGTGTGGGAGTTGTGTGGCAACATTAGAGGTGCATTTTGGTAATCCACATATTGTTTTGTGGAGCGCTATGATCTTTTTGTCTAGTTTTTTAATGGCTGGTATAAAATATGGTACTGCGTAAAAGCTGTATGCTATTCCGGCGCGTATCACTGTATCCGCCATACTGATTTTTTGTTTCATAGTGGCTGGGCAAGATACAAGGGCTTGACATTGTTTGACGACTTTAGCGGTGGTGGTGTTTATTTGTGTTCCCCATTTTAGTGAGGGGGCCAAGTTTATGCCAAGATACGTGTATGGTTCGTGTTGGTCTAGAACTGGTAGTGGTTGATTTCTAAAGTTTATGTTGGTGGCTTGTATTTGGGCTTTGAATGCAATTGGGTTCATTTTGGATTTGTTAGGGCATCCGGTTACTGCACATTTAGAGATTCCAAGGTCCATTCCTGCCCATTCACAGAATTTATCCAATTTATTTAGTTGAGTTTGTAGGGATTTTAGTTTGTTGGCAATTGCTGCAAGATCATCGGCGTATGCTGCGGAGGAGATTGTAACTTTGGAGGTGCCAAAGGTGTAACCATTGTCCCCTTGTTGTAGCCATCTCAGAAGAGGTTCGAAAAATATTATAAATAAATAGGGGCTAAGTGTATCTCCTTGTATTGTTCCTCTTTGAATGGAAATTGGTAGAGTTTTGCCAAAGTGTTCTCTAGAGTATATGGTAGAGGATTGTGAGTATATGTTTCCGACTAGATTTATAGCATCAGAGGGGTATCCAAGGTCTTTCATAATGGCTAGGAGTCTTGCATGATCGATAGAGCCGAAGGCATTTTTGAAGTCTATATATAGGATGTATATGTCTTGGTTTGTGAATCTCGCATCTTCTAGTGCTGCAATGAGGATTTGAAGTTGTCTGGAGGTTCCTCGTTCTGCTCTAAATCCTTCTTGGCTGTCGTGTAAGATTTGGTGCTTTTCACCATAGGCGGAGAGGATAGAAGTTAATGTACTGGTAAAAAGTTTGTAAATTGTGTTTGCTAGTGCAATAGGTCTATGGTTGATTAGTTGAAATGGGTCGCCTTTTTTATATAATAAAACGGTTAGGCTAGTTTTCCATGATGCTAGGATTTGTATTTGTTTGTAACAATGTTTGAAAAATAGGAGGAGTAGTTTGTGGAATCGAGGAGGCATGTTTTTCAAGATTGAGTTGGGGATTTTGTCAGGGCCTGGGGCTTTGTTATTTCCTAGGTTTTTAAGACAGAAGTCGTAGGTTTCTTGATCGAAGTATGTGTATAGAGGGATTTCCGGTTCACCGCGTTGGTCAATTGTGAATCCTTCTAGGTCGTGCCATGGGTATTGTCTAACACTGCATGTGCAGTGTGGTTGATGAATATTTTGATAATGGCATGTGGGAACTGTTGGGCGGTTACTGATAGATTGTTGAGTATGTATTTCTTGTGCAATATCTTCAGGGCTGGTTAAAATATTATTTTGTCTATCAATGATGGAATCTAGAGGTGAAGTTTCAGAATTTTTGAAGACTTTTCTGTTTATTTTCTTGGGGCTTTTTTCATACATTTGGCGGTATTTTGAGACTGCTTTGTGAATACAGTCTTTAGTATATTTTGTTGTAATTTTTCTAGCTTCTTTGTTGGCAGTTTTTGCTATAGTGGCTATGACGTCTATCCATTCGTTAGGTATAGTATCTACTATTGGAGGATGAGGAATTTGTACATTTTGGTGATTGTGTATTTCATTCATGATAGGGTGTGTTCGCCATTGTGGGTTGTGTTTTGCGATGTATATAGTTTTTCTGATGAGATGGTATGTAGCAAGGTGTTTTTTCCATTCTTTTGCAAGTTTTCGGGGTAAAAAGCCACCTTGTTGTGCAGTTCTATTAGTTAGATTTGGTAGTGGAGGTGCTTTATAGGTGTTTTCAATGCTTTATGAGATTTTGTTTATAATTTCATCCAGGGATGTACAGGCTGTTTCCCATTGATCTTGTGTGAGGTGGTCGTGGTTTTCCAATAATAATGTTAATTCATTTATTTTTATAGAGTTTCTTTCAAAGAATTCTATGTTAAATTTTTCTAAATTTTCTTCTGGGATTGGATTAAGTATTCTGATTCCAGTGGTGGTTACTGACGGTGGGGGCCTAGCTAGTAATGTGTTTTGTGGGATATGTAGGGTAATTGGATAGTGGTCTGAGTTTAGATTCATATTTATATTTGTGGTGGAAGTAAATCTGTTGTTATCTGCTGAGTTTATGTAGAAGCCGTCAATAAAGCTGGTTGATGTATAGTTATAACCGCCTTGTCTGGAGAAGTGAATGTTTGTTGGGATGTATTCGAAGTTAAGTGATGTGGTGAAGTTTTTCCACTGGATGTCTTCTTGTTGTGGTGGTGTGTTATTGTTGTGATTTTGTCTTCCAATGAGTGCGATGTCACGGTTGAAATCGCCACATAGGATGTATGTGTGATTTGGGTGTGTGGTAATTAGGTTAGTGATTGTGGTTTTGAGGTGGGGAATGAGACGTATATCTTCTAGATGAGTACGCATGTACATGTGGATAATTAGCCAAGGTGTAAGTGGATGATTGTTTATTTTTATTATTTGTAAATATGGGGATATATTTGCTGGGGTCGGGATTTTAGTAATGTTACCGGGGAATGCATATTTGTTGTGAACAAGTGTGAGTAATCCTCCTCTTCCGGGTGTATAGGGCATTCTTTGTTGTATGCATCTTGTTAGGGCATGAGTGTTGTTGAAGATGAGTTTGTATTCAGGGAATAAGTTTTGTATGTATTTTGTAGATTTTGTCGCTGTAAGTTTTGTTTCTTGAATATTTATAATTGCTGTATTTCCAATGGAGTTATTTATGAGACTTTGTAGGTTTGGTAAGGCTGTATTAAGTGATGATGCATTCCAGGTGATTATGTTAGTTTCAAGGTTTGTGGTAGGATTTATTCTTGGTACTGGTGTGGGGATGTTTGGAAGTGGGGGTGGATGTGAGTATTCATTTATGTTTTCAAGACATCGGAGTGATTCTGTTATTAATTTGTTTGGGAGAAATGGAAATTTTCTTTGAAGTGTGGTGTGTGTGGGAGGGATTTCTTGACTGTGAATGAATTCGTATAGTTCTTTGTGTATTGATTTTTTAGGGAGTATTAATTCTTGGATATTTTTGATGAGTTTGGTATACGGATGTTCTGTAGAGATGTGTCTTTCTGGAGGGTTGTTGAGGTTGGAGAGTCGGATGAGTATTGTATTTGTCCATATATCGTTGAAGTGGTACGTACGGGGGTTTGATAGGATAGTATTACATTTATCTATTGATGGGTTTATTGTAACGATAGGGCGTATAGTAAATGGAGGGGTGGTGAGTGATTTTGTCTCTGTATGTATTGGTGTAGGGATGGAAATGAGATGGTTGCTGGGTGGTGTAATGGATGGTTTGTATGTAGGATAGGAGCAAATGTTATTGCTATGTGTTGGTAGTCTGGTTGGAGTTTTATTGTGCTAGAGATAAAATATTTTCTAGCTCGTTTTTTGTGATCGGTGGGATGTGTTCATAGTATATTAGGCATTGGTCCAGGATTGGTTTCTATGTCTCCACATTGGAGTAGGGCTAATTTGTTTAAAAAATAATATCCTTCGTAAGTTTTAGTTTTAGGGTTTTTATAATTTAATTTATAATATTTTGTTGTTATGAATTTTGTTGTGTTGAATAGATTAGGTAATGCAGGTATTATTTGTTCTAAGTGTGAAGGTGTATAATGTGAGTTTGTAGTGAATTCGGGTGATTGGTTTGTAATTGAGTTGGCAAACCAATTGTATATGTGTTGGTTTGTGTTTCTTATATTTTTTAATTTCACGTGGTGTAGATAGGCGTATTTTGTTTGCTTGTGGTGTTGATAGGCCATGGTCGTCGAGTGTTTGTTTAAGAGAATTTGTTTTTGTATGGTGTCTACTATTATATGTTTTATTTTAGGTATTGAGAGAATTCTCAGTTTGGGAAGACTTTTGGTTTTTAGATGAGGTTTATGATTTTGTTTTGTATGTTTTGTAGAATGAGATTTAGATTTGGGGTGTAATATGTTTTTTGGATAAAGGTTTTGATAAATTTTGGTTTTTGGATTAATCTTGTCTTTTTGATAATCTTTGAATTTTGGATGAATGTTGGTTTTTGAATGATTTTTGGAGATTGGATGTTTTATGGAATTTGAGTGATTTCTGTATTTTGGATGTTTTTTAGATTTAAGATGATTTTTGTATTTTGGGTGTTTTTTGGATTTTAGATAAATTCTGTAATTTGGATGGTTTTTAGATTTTGGATGGATTTTGTTTTTTGGATGAATTCTGTAGTCTGAATACTTTTTAGATTTTTGATGAGTTTTGCATTTTGAATGAATTCTGTAGTCTGGATGATGTTTAGATTTTGGATGAATTTTAGATTTTGGATGAATTTTAGATTTTGGATGATTTCTGATTTTTGGATGATTTTTAGATTTTGGATGAATTTTGCATTTTGGATGAATTCTGTAGTTTGGATGATTTTTAGATTTTGGATGAATCTTGTATTTTGGATGATTTCTGATTTTTGGATGTTTTTTTGATTTTGGATGAATTTTGTTTTTTGGATGTTTTGGATGATTTTTAGATTTTGGATGAACTTTAGATTTTGGATGAACTTTAGATTTTGGATGAATTTTAATATTTGGATGAATTTTTATTTTTGGATAGATTTTGTTTATTTTGTAATTATTTGAAGTTGATATGTATTCTTTTTGAATGGTAGTATCTATAGATACTTTATTTTTTGTTTTTTGTTTTTTAGTATATAAATATACTATATAATATAAGTTTACCATCGCTACATCTGAAGTAGCTAGTTTGTCAAGTCCATGCATCCTTCTATTTCCGTGGTACTTGGATGGTCTGCTTGAAGGGCTTCAAGAGTAAACATCATTTGTTTTTTCAATTGTTCAATTTGATATCTTGAGTTTTTGTTAGATTCTGCTTGTACCTTGTCTGCATATGTTCTTGCTTCGATTACTATCTCCTCCTTGAGTGTGCTCATCTCCTTCCGAATCTCATCCATTGTTGTTGTTGTGCCTTTGGAAACCGCATCTTCTACCATCTTGTGAAGATCCGCCTTGGAATAACCACTAGACGGTCCATTTTCGAGGGCTTTAATGGTATTTGCTAAGGCGGTATTGACATCTGCAAACCCTAATCTTACCAATTCAGCACTTGATGGTGCACTAACTCCATCCAAACTTTTGGGGTGTGGTGCAAATTCTACCCATTTATTGAGTATTTTTGCACTTTGTTTGACATGCTTCTTGTAAACTGTAGCATTTAGGCATTGTACATTACAAGTGCCTACATGCTTTCCTTTTTCTAGGCGGAAAAAGGTACTTACAACATTGCCAACCCCCATATATGACTTGATTCCCTCTTCCAACATCTCAATGGACTTGGTCTTATTGAGATTTTTGGCAATGAGGACAACGGCGTTTTTCTTTGCTTTATCATCCTCGGAGATCTTTTCCGTACTTGCAAACTTCACATCAATGATCTCATTCCAAAATGAAACCTTGTGAAGTTTGAGACGTTTAGCCTCCTCCGGGGATGGGGTTTTAATCCAAAGTCAGCCAAGTCAGCTCCTAAACCACCTCTATGTTTTAAAGTATAAGGTAATAGTTTATACTCATGACAGTACACTAAAGTGGTGTTTTTTTAATTCTAGAAGATTGTTAATATTTAATAATTTTTGTAGTGGGAAATGAGTACATTGTAGTATATAAAGTATTTCAATATAGCCAGGGTTGTCACGGACGTCCGGGACGCTTAAGACGTCAAGACGTCCGCAAACGTTTGCCAGCGCCTAAGGACGTCCTGTGATTTAGAAAAAAAAAAATCACTCGCACAGGTTTCACCACATGGTGAAACAGATTCTGGGGGGGGGGGGGGAAGAACATTTTTTGCTCGTCCGATCGGCCAATCCCGCCACGCGACTGCATCACGACCATTAGATCGCGGCAACAGCCGCAAGGACGGCCGCGGAGACGGCCGCATGGTCGCCGGCGACGGCCGCCCTTCGATCCGACGGCCACGATACAGCCGTTTTCGGCCATCGCGGGCCGTGGGATGTGGGCGGCCGTGGTCCGCGGTCCGATCCAGCGGCCATCTCCGCGGCCGACCGCGGGGACGGCCACAGGGTCGGCCCCTACGCGGCCGCTCCGATCCAACGGCCACAATCGGGCCGCGACGGCCGCATCGTGGCCGCCCGATCCCGGCGAACGTCGAGGGCCGTTGGAATGGGCGGCCGTCCGCACGGACGGCCGCGGAGACGGCAGCGAAATTTTAAAAAAAAAAAACCCGAATCTGAAAATGTTTATAACTTCTTCAAAACTTATCCAAATCGGGCTTATGAGGTGTTTTTTGGCATCTACGTTTCTTGTAGATGCCAAAAAACATCTCATAAGTCCAATTTGGACAAGTTTTGAAGAAGTTACGGGAATTTGAAGATTTCGAGGAGGTGAGGGGTCGGCCGTCGGCAGAGACGGGGGGGCCGACCCCGCGGACGGCCCTGGAGACGGCCCTCCGTCCGCGTGGAGGCGGGGTCTCGCAAGGCCTTCTTTCTTCTCTTGGGTTTTCTCTAGAAACGGCCTCCCTTCCCCTCCTCCCCTCGTCCAACCTTGACAAAAATAATTCCATTTCTAGATACTCTAAAAACAAAATCATTACCAAAGTAGAAATTTCAGACATATCCCTGGAATCATGGAAAATGTCCTAAAGATCTTGTAATCGGGATTGTGGAATCCGCCTTGATGTTGGGGTATACTTTAGATAGAGATATTTATGTCCTTCAATTGTTGGTGCTCTACTATGGTTTGCAAACATAATCTCAATGTCTAGAAGGAAGAATACATTTGTTTTGGAAATGAAATTATGGCCCATGGGCCTATAGAAGAGGGAGGTATAGAATGTGGGGTACAACTTAAAAGGTAATGAGAAGCTAATAAAAAATAATGTACTTTTATTTGAAGACATTATTTTGTTAGGTAATAAAATTAAAGGAGAACTCGACATGGATTTCTCTTACATTAATATGACAAGTTTGTATGTTTTTGGCTTTAATTTTATATGGCAAGATAAACATTTTTTTTCATGAAAATGCTCTTTTCCTATTTACTTGCTTTCTTGGGTATTCAAAATTATGTCCACTGTAGTTTGTATATCTCTGGGTAATTTTTTGATGTTTTCAAATCCCATTATATTCTATGTATTTTCAATTAACTATTTTCAAATTATTGTCTCGTTCTCTCTAATCCTTTAATCTTTAAAAAAAAAATCCTTTCTAAGATGGATATTTTTATTTAGTTACTTCTTTTGCCATAATGTTATTACCATGACATGGTTTTCTCTATTCACTTCATACTCCTCATTTCTTCTTGTATGTCATTTCCACTCTTGTAATTATTATTAATATTTTTTATTTGATCTTTTATTCTAATTATCTTCTTGATTTATTATTACCTCTCATGTACTTTTTTTATTTTATATCTTTTCCCTTGATATCTATCTTCTCTATACACATCTATTTCCTTCAAACCTTGTGCCATTGTAGTTTGTCTATCTCGCGGTTATTTGTTATGTTTTCATTTACCGTCATCTTATATTTTATTTCAATTGTCTCTTTTTTATTATTGTCTTGTATATAATATAATCCCCTAATCTATTATTTATTTTTCCTTTCTTCTGATAGTTAAAAATAAAAAGATAGAATGGGAGACAAATTAGAGGAATATTAAATAAATAAATAAATGATAGGAGAGGAATGGAAGGATAGGAAAATGAGAAGATAAAATGGAAGAATAATGTCAAGATAAAAAACTAAAGAGACGATAGAATGGAGAAATAGTGTAATAATAAAAAATTAAGAAGATAGAATGGAAAATAGTGTAATAATAAAAAAATAAGAAGATAGAATGGAAGGCAAATGGAAAAAGTATAATAATAAAAGATAGAATCGGAGACTAATGGAAGAATACAAAATAATTAAATACTTAAATAAATAAATAAACATATATAAATTATCCATTACTTCTTCGTATTTTTTATAGAAGCATTCTGTAGTAATACTCTATTCTTTACATAAGCTGGGATCCAGAACAATAGAATACTAAGAATGGAATATTAATATGAATGCCAATGATTTTAAAGATATGAGTTGTTTAATCATAATAGATATTATTTTTGGCTATGAAGTATGTATTTGTATTTCCACATTTAGAGGAATCCACATGTTATGTCCTTCATCGATAAAAATAATGATTTTGAATCACCTTTAAGATGGAAAAAAATTCATAAATCTCAGAATAATAAATTGACGAGATTTGTTAAACTCTAAGCCATAAAGACTCAATGTTTGTCTAAAAGGAATGGAAGGCAAACAATGTGGCATTTACTAGCTCAAGTACTCAAATGTAATACTAGCATATCCTTCATTCCAAAAGAAAGAAACAATTCTCTTAATGTCAACTTCCAAACCTTCAAAATTCACTCACCCTTTAAAATTAAACATCATCCTTGTTAGAGGGCTAAATTTTTTAATATTTTAATCAATTTATTTATTATTAGAACTAAAATTTGTTGTATTTAAATTTCTATCCTCTATCACTTATAATGAATTTTTTGTCCACCATCTTCGACTTCTAATTCAAATTTACAATCCTCAATTCTCATTAATGTGTCCTCCAACCTCCTTCACACAATTTCAACTTCTATCTAATTTGATTTGAATTCTAATTTCTAAGTGTTACCTCCTCTACAACATACCTTCCAAATCCTCTCATTCAAATTCATTTCTAAATTTCAAGTTTATCCTTTTATTTTTTTCGAATCTTCCATTCAGAAAAAAGGGTTTGTCTTACCATATAAAATTAAAGCCAAAAACATACAAACTTGTCATATTAATGTAAGAGAAATCCATGTCGAGTTCTCCTTTAATTTTATTACCTAACAAAATAATGTCTTCAAATAAAAGTACATTATTTTTTATTAGCTTCTCATTACCTTTTAAGTTGTACCCCACATTCTATACCTCCCTCTTCTATAGGCCCATGGGCCATAATTTCATTTCCAAAACAAATGTATTCTTCCTTCTAGACATTGAGATTATGTTTGCAAACCATAGTAGAGCACCAACAATTGAAGGACATAAATATCTCTATCTAAAGTATACCCCAACATCAAGGCGGATTCCACAATCCCGATTACAAGATCTTTAGGACATTTTCCATGATTCCAGGGATATGTCTGAAATTTCTACTTTGGTAATGATTTTGTTTTTAGAGTATCTAGAAATGGAATTATTTTTGTCAAGGTTGGACGAGGGGAGGAGGGGAAGGGAGGCCGTTTCTAGAGAAAACCCAAGAGAAGAAAGAAGGCCTTGCGAGACCCCGCCTCCACGCGGACGGAGGGCCGTCTCCAGGGCCGTCCGCGGGGTCGGCCCCCCCGTCTCTGCCGACGGCCGACCCCTCACCTCCTCGAAATCTTCAAATTCCCGTAACTTCTTCAAAACTTGTCCAAATTGGACTTATGAGATGTTTTTTGGCATCTACAAGAAACGTAGATGCCAAAAAACACCTCATAAGCCCGATTTGGATAAGTTTTGAAGAAGTTATAAACATTTTCAGATTCGGGTTTTTTTTTTTTAAAATTTCGCTGCCGTCTCCGCGGCCGTCCGTGCGGACGGCCGCCCATTCCAACGGCCCTCGACGTTCGCCGGGATCGGGCGGCCACGATGCGGCCGTCGCGGCCCGATTGTGGCCGTTGGATCGGAGCGGCCGCGTAGGGGCCGACCCTGTGGCCGTCCCCGCGGTCGGCCGCGGAGATGGCCGCTGGATCGGACCGCGGACCACGGCCGCCCACATCCCACGGCCCGCGATGGCCGAAAACGGCTGTATCGTGGCCGTCGGATCGAAGGGCGGCCGTCGCCGGCGACCCCGCGATCCGAGGGCGGAGATGTGGCGGCGTGGGTGGATCGGCCGATCGGACGGTTGGAATTTTTTTTTACCCTGCTGCGGTCGATTTTTTTTTACCGCAACGTAATTCTGGAGCGTCGGGGACGCCACGTCCGGGACGGGGGACGTCCGGGTCGGACGTCCGGACGTCCGGACTTCTGGAGCCGGGTCGGACGTCTATTTGAACAACTCTGAATATAGCACATATAATTGTTGGTGTCTAATTTAATATATGGTTGAAGCATTGATAAATTTGTCAGTTGATTTCAACTTGATATTTTTTTATTTTACAACTTTTTGTCGACATCATTATTTTAACAATTATTTTACAATGTTGGATGTTTTGAGGTCAAATGACAACATTATAGATTAGGAGAAATTACATTATTATTATTATATATTGATTTATATGGTTTTGATGATGGCACTATTTTCTAAATTGTTTCAAAGTAAGTATTTCTGACTAAAATTAATGATTATAATTATAATGGTAGTCTGTACTATAAAAATAATAGTACTGAGGTAGGAGCACCTAAAATCACCACTATTCTAAAATCGCTAAAATGTACAAAAGCAGTGAACATTTTTGTGTGAAATGTAGATATTCAGCACATTAGTTATTTTTTTAGGTTATAATGAATAAGGGATGTAAGAGATATCTATATTTCCGCCTTGAAATGACTTACACTTATACATTTGAGCAATTTAACCCCTAATTGACCAAGGATGTTCTTGCTCAAAACTGCCACCAAATAGTCTATTTTGAAAGCAAGCTGGATAGTGCAAAATCAAAACTAATTTTGGTATTTTCAACCAGAAGATCTTGTATCGAACTTCTATGTCTATGTGCATATCAAATCTCACAATCTCATTCTTTACCATTTGAGAGATTATAACATTCAAAGTTGAAAAAAAAATCTTTTTTTACCCTGCAAAAAGAGGACAGCAGTATTTTGGATTCCAAAAAAACCATTTTTTTTGAGAAGATTTGGATGGCGTTTCTTTAGATTCTTGTTCCTAGGTGAGTTAGGTACATGTCCACAAAATCTCATACCCATGCAAGGTGTAGAACCTTGAGAAAATCATCAATTTCCACAAGGGGGTATGCTAAAATTCACATACAAAGGCCGTTTTTTTACAATAAAAATAGCATATGAAAAATTCTTGGATTAAAAATCCAAACGGTGGAAACATGCTCTAGTGGCTCTTCTACATGTAGGAATTTTTATTTTTGGAAAAAACTAAAATCTCGATTTTTGGTGGAATTTCAAAGTTTTGTCTTTAGGCAGATTTGGGCAGATTTTGGCAGTTTTGGGCAGTTTTGGGCAGTTTCGGTCAGAAATTGCTGCATTCACAGTGGCTGAGAGCCTGCCTGTGGAAGGGCGTTTTATGCTCAGAGGAGCATAACTTTTGCTCACTTCATCCAAAAAAAATTAAAAAAAATATCCCAATAAACCTTTTAAAAAAACCTTTTTCTGCAAAAAAATTGAAGTAAATTTGAATTTTTAGGAACCTGCCCAAATTTCAAAAACGCCCATTCTAGGACTTTGGTCAATTAGAGGTTAATCCTTAATTGACATCCTTGTTTTGGAGAAAAATGCAACCTCATTGGCTTTTTGTCATATTTCTGCATAGATAATGAAACAATTTTGAAAATCCGGAACGGTGAATGTCGAGGTAACTTGGTTATGTATCCAACGCAAAAACAATCGACTACATCGGGTAAAATCTCAAAAAATGCCACCGTTGAGATCAAAAGCTGCGAAGGCTCCCTCAAGGACCATATTGGTCCGCTGTGGCAAATAAGGGTTAAAACACTAGCAATTTTACAGCATTCTACCTTATAAAAATAATAGTGTCCATGTGTTCACGGGGGGAGGGGGCGGGTGGAGAGAGGCGACGGCAGAGCGCAAATGACGATGACGATGGTCGAAGGTTTGGGTAGGTGGGGAAGTGGCGGGTTTGGGAGATGGAGTCAGGGAGGGATTGTTCAAGTATAGGCTAAGCCCCGTGGCGAGCGCGTCACGCGCTATTACACGCCTGAAGGCAGATCGCATGAGTGCGTGTAATTGGGCGTGATGCGCGAGGGCTCGGGCTTAACCCGACATTAAGCTCAACGGGCTTCGAACTAGAGACCTTCTGGAAAGTAAACCATTTCTTGATAACGGTGCAGTGCACCATCAAATTTTTTTATTGTGCATTGCACGATTACAATCGCGGGTGGAGGCCCCACAAATTTCCTGTTGGGTTAGAGGCGTCAATTTCTTAAGGCACGAAGCCCGGCAATGCTTAATGGAGACGCACAACCTGCGGAAGCCTTCCACCAAACGCTTACGACACAGTTACATTATTGAGAGATTCTCTGTTCAAGCAAGGTAGTGGGTTGTGTTCAAGCAAGTTAGTGGGTTGTGGCCCGTGGGCAATTTGATATGCTGCATGTTTTTCACTACCGTATGGAGTTGTCTTGTCACCTCCTTCGAGTGCGGTCCTCCAATTGCGATAATTCCCTTCTCTAGCTTAAATGTTACTATGTTGATATTGGAGGGTGTTGATATTGGAGGGTCTAATAAGCTTAGCATCCACTTGGATTTGAATCCTTTCCAAGTTTAGCTCCAAGCCACAATACGACATCTATTCTGAGCTCAATCCTTTGGCCGCTGCTAGCTTTTGATGACACTGCATTTGGACAATTGGACATTCTATAATTTTAATTTGTTTGTTTAGTATAACATGTTCATTTTTATTTTTATTTTTATTTTTTATATTTGTTTTGATTTTTTCCACTCCTACTTCAGTACTCAACAAAATTAGAAATGACTGCAGCTTTGTTGAACCAATCACACCAAATATGTAAGATTTGAAGTTTATGAAGGTCGAGTGAAGAGCATGTTACGTGAAAGAGGGCTTCCTCGTTGATAGAAAGTTGAGAAACAAATACGGAATTCGACGACACCAACCCCTTGACTTATTAGTGTTGCAAATATATTGGTATGCTACTATGCGCTGATTTCCACCGCGCTCAGAGAAGATTTCGAAGCGGTACATGTATGATGTGGACTAGGAGAAGGAGCCGTCGTGGACACGGTCACATGGGGAAGGAAGGAGCAGGCTTCGTCCGTCTGAATGGGCCTCGAATCTTGAATGAGAATTGAAACACATGCCGGATCTCGAGAACTGCAGCTCTGGATCTATCATCTGGCAGGAGGCGTTCACGCGTTCACACTACTCATTCAGGGAGGGGAGTGGGGGCCGCTCCCATTGAACTGGATGTTGGCCGAGCAAGACGTCACGACCGCGCGGCTGCAATTGTGGCGATCCAATCTGTTTTGCATCCATGCGTGCTCTCGGAGTGAACCATGTCTCCGCAGTCAAAAGGCCGGCCACACAGCACCTTGGATCGTGGGTGCACATGCTCCTGGAGACGGAATTCTGTCCACGACTTGCGCAGCCCCGACGACAGCGGCGTCTTCTGATCTGCCATCCAGGCGATGCCACCTCTCCCCCGGAGTGCAGTTCGGAGCAGCGCTACCTGGCGCACCCGAAATGGTAAGCACCCGAGGGAGGGCCAGATATTTCTGTAATGGCCGGTCGCATGCTGTCTGAGAGTCCCCTGCGCTTTGGAAACAATCCCCTCCCTCCCTGATCTGACGTCGAATCTGCTACATGTGACCACACCATCGGCCCCATTCCAGCATATCCTGCCCCATGCTAACGTCATTCTGGAAAGTTCCCTTTTCATGGCTTCCATGTGGGACTCGTCCACCATATATTCTGCACCTGCTCATCCATTTTGCCCCATTAGCTTTGTCGCCGGGCTGAATCGTTGCACCGACCCGGAGGTCAATACGGGCTATGCTCATGACTGCTCCAATCTTGATTTGTCTCATTGAGATCATTGAGATACTGTTCCATCGACGGGGTTCCTCTACTTTCACCTCACATTCTGGGCTTGTTGCATTAAGAGTGTGTGTGAGAGAGCGGGAGAGCGCGAGAACGTCAGAGTGAGAGAGGGATATCTACTGTACTTAGCTCGAATCCAGACGTCCCCGGCTCGATCAAGGTAGGCAGGCGGCCATGGGGGCCCGCAATGGACTCGTCTTCAATATTGGCCCTCACGTCAAGAGCGATGCATCGCGAGCCGCAACGTACAGCAAACGCAAGAAAGGGCTGCTGAAGAAAGTGAAGGAGCTGTCCATCTTATGCGGGGTGGACGTTGCGGTCATGTGTCACCACCCGCAGATGGCCGGGGCGCCCCCACTGCTCTGGGGCCAACCCAATCTGGACTCCGTGCTCAGCCGTTACAAGGGAGTTGCGCCGGAGGAGCGCGACAAGAGGAAGCTTGACAACACCACCTTCTTGCACAATCAGGTCCAGAAAGTGGCTGCTGACCTGCATCACTTGGTGGACCATAATCGGAAGCTGGCGGACCACTTGGAGAATTCTCTCTGGGATGAACGCCTCAACTCCTATAGTGCTGCTGATTTGCAACAGGTCGCAGGTCAAGTGCTTCTCAAGAAGAAGGAGGTAGCAGAGATACTAGCGGCATCGACATCAGCTGCCGCCGCTGCGATAGGTGTGGACCGCAATTACCAGTTCATGCAGCCGGACTACAACCAACTTGCTATGGACGTCCCTGTGAGTCACATAAGTGCAGTGTCATCGCCTTTCATGCTGCAAAGCGCGCACAACGAGCACATGGTGGTACCAGGTGGACATGACCTGCTCATGCAGCAACTCATGTGTCAAATGCCTGCGTTTCGTTCCTCTGACAGCGCAGCCATGGCAGCATTTCTGCAGTCCAACGTCTTGGGGGCGACGGTCCCCATGGGCACTTTGTGCATGACCCCTCCGGGGCCCAGCACCCTTGATGTCGAGCCCGCAGAGTCCGAAAACTCTATTGTTTCGGGGCGCAATGAAGATCCTGAGACCCCAGTGTCGACGTCCAGTCTCGTAAATCTGTCGGATCATCAATCAATGTTCGCAACCACGTCGGCCAAGGCCCTGGGCGCCGTGGATGTGCTCGAAGACGAATTTGGCCCCATTGACATGGAAGGGCATGTGGAGATGGCGCCTGCGTGGTACAGCAACGGCATGCCAACGACTCCGACAGTGAGCGATGCTTCTGACACGTACGGTAGTGCGGACGGCGCAGCCAGTTCTCATGCCAAGGTGCCGCGGTTCACCACCGATATCTTCGACATCTGGACTGATGGCATGAGCTTCGCTCCCGCTTCAGGCTTGCTGCAGCAGTGCCAGCCGAACCAGAACCTGCCGCCTGAAGCTGGCATCCTGGTTCCCCACGTCAACTGACTGATCGACGTCCTGCCGAAACACTCCGCGCCATTCTCCTCCTTTGTCAGTTTTGTTTCTTGCAGCTCGATGAACAATGTCCTGCGTTTCTGTACAAACCTCGCTCTGCACTTCTTGCAAGGATGATCTATTTGGTTTTCATTTTTGCGTTTTTTGTCACTGCAGCAGTCAAATATATTCTAATACTCTCTAGGCACCCTTGAGTGCTTGTACATAGTTACCATGATCCGACTGTTTTCAGCTAGGCGCTGTACTTGTTTTCTTTCAGAAGCACGTAATTCCTGTACATTGAAGTGCAAAAATCATAATAAACTCAATTTCGAGACACGAATGTTCACAGATGTTTTCTCTAAGCACAAGTTTCACTTGTCGGCGTGACATGTATTCGAGAGATATTAACTGTTACCAAGTTAGAATGGTTGTTGCTATCTAATATTGGCAACTGGCCGGTATCCGGTTGATTCGATCTGTTGGTTCCTTATCTGCATTACGGGACTAAAATCGATAGCATCCTTTCCACGATCGTCAACTTGTCCATAACTTAATTTGAGCAAACTTGTACCGTAATGTAATCCCTTCAACTGAGCGCAATATGCTTCAGAAGAGTTGTATATGGCGCTGCCGCTGGGGAACTATACAGTGGCGAGGTTCGACCGCCATATGAATAGTCTAAGACATTAGTGTTTTGTAAAGAGTTTGTAAACTCACCCACTTTCTCCCCCAATAAGTCAGCTATGATTTCACCTTTGTCTATGCCTCATGAATCGTGTTTATGATTGGAATAAATACTTCAATGCTATAATGTATCACCTACTTAAGCGCTAAAGGACGGAGGGATATTTCCCCAGGTTTTCAGTACCTACAGTGTCATTCTTGCATCTTACAGTGTCATTCTTGCATCTTACAGTGTCATTCTTGCATCTTCGAAAGTGAGACAAATTTGAGAATCACCATAAGCAATTTAACCGTAAGATCTTTGAAAGTAGTGGGCTACCAAAATCTCTACCAAATTTTGGGTTTGGAGAAGCAATAGATTGGGAGATAATGACATGTGAAGTTTGGAAGATTAGTGAATTTCTAAAATACTAACAGTGAGTTGCCGAGTTTGACTGAAAATTGCTACTTCGGAAATTTATAAAAACTTGGCAACTAAAACTAATTCTCTTTTCCAATATGTTAGGAACATGCACAATTTTTTAAAGATTTTTCCGAGTTATCAATTTGGAGAGAACGGGTTTGACAGAAGTGTCACGACTCACTCCAAATTTTATTTTTTTCAACATGGCACTTTTTGGCAAATTCAAAAGGGTTTCTCATAAATCCAAAACGATGAAGCCATAAAGTAGTGGTCATACAAGCATTCCCCAAAAAAAAATGCTAAAAAAAAATCCACAAGCAGAGATCTTCATTTTAATGCACAATGTGCTCAAAGTACAGTTGAAACATTTTCACTATAAAAACACTAACTTCATTGTAGAAACATAGGACCGACTCATGTTTTTTATTTCTTCTAAAATCAGGGTTTCACTTTTTCACTCAAGTTTCAGCATATTCTTATTGCCAACTTGATTCTAAAGACGTTAGGAACAAAAAACACTCAAATCCGACCCTTCTAGGGCATTTTACTGGGTTTTCAATTTCTCGCGCAACCCAAAAGTGGTTTCTTCGTCCTTTAGGGATTAAAGCCACTTAATGTATCACCTACTTAATTAAAGCCGAAGTCTAGAGTGTACTACGCACTACTGTGGTTGGAAGAAAGCTCGGTTGCAAATGATACATGCCTATTGCTGCTTTATGTACCCGTAACCAAAGTGTAATTAATATTGGGACACATATTTCACTTTAAGCATCTTGAGTCACTTATGCAATTGAAGATGAATTTATAAACAATTGTATTGTAGTAATTTTTCTGCAAGATTTATCCATGAATGTATCTTAGCAATCTTCCTAATCATGATTATTTAACTCCTAAAGGACAAATAGCCCCTTGGAGGCTTTTTAAAATTTAGGCATGGGCCTCTGACTTCAATTTAAATTGAGGTTTTTTGAAACTTTTTGTGAATGTTTGCCGTAACAAGGACTTTGAGGGAATATTTTTTTACTTTTTTTCCATTTAGACATTTAAAAAAATAGTTATGGTACACAGTGAAATTTTCTGTTCGATGGGCAATTTGGGTAGCCATGCTAAATACACATGTAACCTCTGAGATTTTTCAATAAATACTTAATGTTGTCATCTTTGAGATTTCCCAGAAAAAAACTTCTTTTAGTACAAAGTGTTCACTCCACAAAATATTAAAGTTCACTCTCACCGTTTCGGGCAATGTACTAAAAAAACTTCTTCTTTCCTTTATAAAAGTTAGAAATTTTATTTTTTTAGGTGTTTTCAATCTTAACTTTGAATGTTTGGATTGGAACTTTATAATATAATGGAATTTCTAGAAAAGAAATATGAATTAACATTCATTTGTATTCAACTTAATACAAATATTGTTTTCAACATGCTACACTTGTCTTTTGTATGTAATTTTTTTTAATACTATTAACTAACTTAGTCGTCTTTCTCATGCACCAAAACCCCAAAATCCATAATGCATAAAACCTAAGGAAAAAAAAGTTGGAGTGTGTCGACTTAGTCAAAAGTCATGTTAAAAAATTTCAATCCCTATAATCTTCTAATCTCTACAGACGATTACAATGAAATTTATTGAGCTTTCTACTATAATAATCCAATTGAAGATCTTATGGTTATAATTAGAAAATTATGATATTTTTGTCATTCATGCTTTATACACTCAAAATGGCAGTTTTGAAGCGTTTTTTGGTCAATCTTGTGAGCAGCGAGTAGCGAGCAAGAAATCTAAAATTGGGTTAAAATTTTGAAAAAAAATCAATTTTTTTCAAAATTTGCGTTTTTTTTTTCGGGTTTTTTTTTGCGGGCAGTCAAAAATGATTATATTTAGTAAAGTACCTATTTCCGTGCATTCCATGTATAACCACAAATTATACACATAATTACGAAAACACAAGTTTTTCTCTTTAAAAACAAGAAAATATGGATTTAGGGTGAAAATTACTTAATGATTTCCAGCCCTGTTAGGAGGTATCTCGGATCCGAGGGACTCCACATTGCATTTGGTAGGTGCGTCTTGGATCCGAGATACCCTTTGACGAGGCGGAAAATTACAAATTTTTTTACCGAAAAAATAAAATAAAATAAAAAACGCAAAATTAAAAAAAAATAAAATATGTATATGAATGATTATTGCCTCTTCAGAACTATGCATGTAAATCATCTGACGTGCAAAATAAATAACTAAAGTATAAGATAGTAGTAGAATCTTCATTCTTCGCAATTCAAATCAAATACAAATCCAGTTCAAATCAAGGGACTGCTGGGATATTGTTAACATAGATGTTCACTTCTGAAGGGTAAATGCATGCTACACTGCGCCCATACGTTCGAGGACGCGCATAACTTCATTATAGCTATAGCTAGGAGCATGCATGAAGGAGTCCTCCTTAGGATCCATCTTGCACATGTATCGAAGAATATAATATACATGTTTGCAATATTTCCATTGCTTTGCCTTTCCAAGAGTCTCCAAAATCATCTTCACAAAATTTGGGCAAGTGCATTCGGGGAAGCTCGCAATGGTGATGCGGTACATCTTGTTCCCTCCTGTGTTTAGAGATACCACGCATCCATAACCAGGATAAGGAATAGTGGTTACTCCTGTAACACCGCAATAGTCCATGAGAGCCGCACTTTCCCACTTGTTTCTGTGATCTGCAGTGGCTACGTCAGGATTCCTTCGAATGGAATGATTATTGCGGAGCGTAGGGTGCGCATCTGGGTTAGCTGGTTCGTTGAAGTTGGACCTGGAAAGTGGCCACTTTGAAGCTCCTTGGAATTGACGCCTTGGGGACAATTCACCTCGTCGCTGCAATTGAAATCCAGCCTCCTCAAGATCTAGAACTTCCTGACGAGTGAGATTAGTTCCAATTTTCACAGGCCACACCATAGGGATGCTCGGCCAATCCATAACCCAAGTCTTGGGCCCCCCCTTCACGCAACGACTGATATCATCGGGGCAGAACCAAAACTCTGCAGGAACAATACGTTTGGTGTGATAGTCTTTCTTCCTCCCAGAATACGTAGGCGCAGGTGTGGAAATCTTTGCATCGCATTTCTTCCTCGTCTAGGCTTGAAGGGCTTGACATTTTCGTGCTAACCGATTTGAAAGGCAAGCAATGTGCCACGTGTTAGGATCACAGTCTGTTTCCTGTACAGACGTGGTGTGCTAGACACCACACGTTGGATCCGAAAGTGCTTCCTCAATCCTCGTTCGTCTTGACTAGGTCCCCATGGCAGGTATTGAATAATTCACCTTATTTGAGCGGTGTGAGTCGTGAGCTGATCCCGGGGGGAGATCAAGCTTCCGCTTCAATGAGTCAAAGATCTCGGCGCCCTCTAGTCCTTTCTCTTTTGTTAGCACATCGTCCGCTCCGGGATAGGCCTTCATTGCTTCAGCAATCATGACAGAGTCCAAGCTTCGTTGTGCTTGACGAAGTCGGAGCTCTGTTTTATCCGGTCCTTTGCCTCCTCGCCCCCCCTTCAGATACTTCGTGTACTGCGTGATTTGCATCAAGGCGCGCATCATATCGTCCAGTGTGGCATCGTATAGGCAGTTCCTAGTGATACGAGATTGTTGTAGCCACTTGTTATGTATTGTCTCCGCTAGGTTGCAAGAAGGCATGTCTGCTCGTTCATCAAGCGATAGATTCTCTTGGAGAAAAAGAGAACTGATTCAGTGAATGGAAGAATTTGATACAGGACTTGCATAGGGGCCAAGGTTTAGGGTTAGTTACTTACCAGCTACATCGCTCCACCCCATTGCCTGTAGCGGTAGTGCCAGAAGACCATCCAGTCGTTGAGAGCTCGTAAAGCAGCGTCCGAGGTGATGCACCCTCCAGATTGCCACCATCCTCGGATGACGTTGTACATGTCCTCCGCCTCCTCTTGGGTCTTAGTGTCCTTCCACTGCTTGCACAGGGATCTCATTTGCTCTTCATAGTCCGGCTTGATGTGGGCTATCGTCACCCGCTCAAGGCACTTGGTCCAGTGAAAAAGACAAGTTCGTTTTTGACCTTCCATCTTGTCATTCACGTTTCCGTTGCCGTACACCTTCCGCATAGCATGCCAGTTCGCGCCTGCACTGTCCGCCATGAACCCTTTGAAGTTCGGCTTCAGATGTCCATTGTCCTCCATCACACTGTTCAGGTTTTCCCAGAACAAGGTCTAGGCAGTGGCGTCCTTGGACTGCATATTACATAGAGCTATGATCATGACTCTGCAATATCTACTATCATATACATGACATGCCATGGTGCTCCAGTCCTTCACTCGTCTGACATGGTCGAACATGATCCATGAATCTTGAAGGTCTCCCCCGGGCTGCATGCGCTTCACTAGGTCCGCACCACTGCCTGGCATATCCACTGACATTTTGAAGATGAACACCTTCCCTTTTGTCTGGCCTGTAAAGCGGTTATCATGGAATCGGACATTAGAAATCGTCAACACTCGACGCTTGACACCTTTCCAATCTCTCCGGGCGCGTCTCCAAACTACCACACTGTTCAACACCCTCCCGGAACACTATTGAAGACAATAGTACCAGCAAACCGTCATAGTAACGGGCTCGTCAGCCAATCGGTCAACACAACAAATCCAAAAGTATATTCTCAATTGCAACAACAAAAACGGCTTACAAAAACAAGGCCCCGGCCTTGGGAAAACGTCTGGCTTAAGTACTAATTCTAACGAGCCTATAGTAAACAAGTGGCCAACCGAGATCCAGAAATTCTGGATCTTGGATTTCGGGTATCCCGGACCGGTGGCCGCCTTCTATTCCTAGTTACTGCCGCTATCTATCCGGATTGACAGCCGGGTGCAAGTGAGCCCCATCGTTAATCGCTGCCATTTTATCCGGACCTTATTCTAATCCTACTTTATGTCCTTCTCGAACCTTGGGCTGTGCCGGGTTCCATCCGGCCGTACCTTCTTCTATGGCCCCTTCTTCAACTTCTTCAGCGAGGAGCTGGCTCCTGGAGTATCGGGTATCGGTTGGTCGGCCGCCTTCCGGACTCGTCCTGCCTATGCCGGGGGTGAAGCCGACCGTGTAGCTACCGGTCTTACCCCGAGATCCGTCCGTGCCCGTTCCGGGGATGGAGTTCCGTGTACCGGGGCAAAGCTCGCTTCTGCCGGTGGTCCGTGGCTTCCCTCCAATTGGATACACTACAAGGAGCTGGACCTGTAAATTGACAGGGAAATGAGTCATGACAAAATCTTGTCAACTGCTCTGTAGGTTAGGTGACCCTGATTCGGACAAGTAATTGACAGAGTTCTGTCGTTTTTTCTGTCAATTAGGACAGATTTCCACGTAGGACCGCGGGAGTGTCTGAGCGCATTGCCACGGTGGAACTACCTTGCCAAGTCAATAGTTAATAATAGTGGTGAAAATGATACTTTATCATGGGAGAAAACGTTTGTTACTGATAGGGTATTTCCTATAATTTTTAAATCCGATTAATTAGCATCCCGTAATTAAGGTCATATGCCTAAATTATAGGGAGAATTTCCCACATTGATTCCGGGTTTCTTTCCTTTGTTTAAAAACTGCACAAATGGTTGCATTCCAAATGCACGTATAGGCAAATTACACGTGGCACATTTTTAAAGGGTGGATTTATTTCAACAATTTTCTTTTGCAGTAATTTGGTGGTAATTTACTTTGTGCATGTGTAAAAGTGAAATTAACTACAGGCCGGAATTTGTGGATCTCCAAAATTGTATGGGAAGTTAATTCTTTACTCTTGCCACCGGGTATCTTCCGGGTATGTGAAATAGTGTGGGCAATGTGCTCTCCACAATCAGTCTGCCTTGACCAACAGCCAAAGCATAAGTTATTAACCAATCTCCCAGCTCTAAGCCTCTGCCTCAACCTCTACACCACCACAGAACCATTTTGTGGATTATTAGGGCATTTCTAGAAGCATGCCTGCCAGAAAAATACACCGCCCCATCCGGCTCAAATAGGGTTCCAGCATATTTCTAAACCCCTCAAGACAGATCCGAAATTAGCAATCACATCACGCTCTTTGCCTCTGACCATTTCTTGCAAAATCACGGTAAACAACTAAGCTGAGCAACCGCAAGCATCCAGAAACAGATGAAGGGTTACCTGACAAGCAGCCGATTCCTAAAAAACCTTGAACATCCCATCATCCAATAAATCCCCATCGCCATTACGTGAAGCCTGAACACCATGACCCAACCAAGCACAAGGCACAAGACTGAACGGTACAAGCCTAATCCCACCAAGAGAACAAAGCCTAGAACTACCTAGAAAATTTAGAATGCTCATGAAAAGATGATCACATATCAGAGTTGCGCCTCAAACATCCGAAGCCAGAAAACGAGCATAGCAACGAAATCCTTGGACAAGAGCATCCAACTCCATCAAGCACAAACTCCAGAGCTTCGAGCAACATGTAGCACCCTCATCGAACATGCGAGCTCTAATCAACCATCGGATAATAATGCGAGACTCATACCCACCCAAACTGAAACAACCGAAAAACTCAGAAAAGAAGACAAGGTACAAACACCCACATACCTTGCAAGCTCTTCACGTCCCGACAATTCACGTGATCTGTGGAACTTACACCTGCGCAAGCACCCTTCACTTCGAGTTCCGGTGACCCATCTATCATACCTCGACTAGTCATGCACATACCCCCCGGGACGCCAATGCTTCAAACCTCGCAGCTTGTGTCGCAATTCAGGAGTTGGGGCATTCCTTGTGCTCGCTTCCTGGCCGTCTCTTTAGAAACTGCAAAGACGATCTCAGACACTCTGGTCTCTTGAGATGATTGAGCTTCTGCTCTAAGTGATTGAAGAAGAGGATAAGCCTCTTGATAATATAGACAGGTAATAACCCTAATTGTGCCGTAAACTCAGCTTCTGTTCATCCTAACCTAAAGCTATTAACAGTAATGTGACAGAGTCCAACAGTCTCGTCCTTCCTTTTGTCCTTCTTCGCCCTTGAAGCTCCACTAGCGCTTCTCCATGTGATGTTTGTGCAGGTCCAAGTTGCAGTGAGCAAACCCGGGGAAGACTCCTTCCCTGTGGACATTCAGCCTGTGGACACCGGCGACATGTTCCTCCAATCAGCCGAGCCTCTAAAGCTGCACTGGGTAATGCATGTCGAATTCCTTTGTTTATTTTTTGGTGGAAGATGATCGCTTGCATTCTCTACCTCCATGCCATTCTCTAGAAGCTGCCCGAGAATTCGCTTGCGGCAGAGATTGTTCAAGCATTGGTTACTCGATTTCATGAAGATGTACTTCACTTGATGGCAGGGCCTGTTCAGATCAGATTCGACGGAGCCGACATTTGGTTGTGAACTCTACATTATTTGGACAGCGGAAATTGGAGTCACTGCAGACTGTACAGGATCTGTCCAAGACTGAGTTCATTTTCAGAATACTATTTTTTATTCTTTATTCAGTTTGATGATTTTGGTTGGACCAGAGAAGAAACTTGGAAGAGTAATTTATTATTATGATTTGTTTTTGTTTTTGATTGGGATTAGTCATATATGTTGTCTGTTTTGGTACTTTCTGGTAATAAATTGGATGAGAAATTGTAACTCACAATATTCTACTAAGGAAAATAAACAGTGCTGACACTTGTCCCCTTTAACCTCATTTGAATTAGTATTTTTCAAAAAAATTATTATGGGGAAAAATCAATTCCACATATGTAGTACAACTCAGCACCTTCAAAAAAATTCTGAAAAGGCAGCCACTTCTCTCCCAAAAATAAAATTAAAAAATTAAAAAATAAATAAACTAATAAAAAGATAAAACCATAAATTGAAAGCATTTAAAAAAATGGTAAGAAATCGTTACCACTCACAGTGTTCTTGTTAGGTAAAAAAACAACATTGACACTTGTCCTCCTCAACCTCATTTGAATTAGTATTTTTCTAAACAGTTTCCATTGAAAAAAAGCAACTCCATCTATGCAACACAACTCACCAACCTGAAAAAAATAATTGAATGACAACCACCTTCCCGCGTCCAGGCTGTCAAGTGAAGGCTCAATTGACCAAAAATTGACAAAATTTTAAAAAAAAATCCGAAATGACACAAATAGAGCGCGCAAAACCGGCTTTGTTGATTTGGACATTTCATTGTCAAGTTTTTGTCATTTTTACACCCGTTTTCTTGTAGTGATATTCTCCGGGTCAACGACCTCCACTCCCTCCGGTATGCCCAAGTTGTGAAGACTGTCCAAGGTGTCCGGAAGAGGGTCTGGTAACGGTTGTCCAAGCTCCGGTTGAATTGGCCAGATGGTTGACTGAACTCGAGAGGCTACGGGTGGCACTTGTTCCGGTCCCATGGTCGGAGCCGGTGGTCCGTACTCCCCTTGATCTACCGATGGCCCTAGTGGGTTTGACGGACCGACCTTATTATCGTGGAGAATTTCCACCAGGTCTCTCATCTTCATCCAGGTGTCCTTCATCACTTGTGTCCGTTCGTGCATGAAGTTTACAATTAACTTCCGGGCCGGATCCGGTAGACGGGTCAAGAACTCCTTGTAGACGGCGCACTGGTTGGCCACATCTACCGGAAGGGCTAAGGTGGCCTTGACCTCCACTACACTCTGGATGGCCTTGGCTGCCCGGTCACGGACTTCCCGGAAGTCTACCTGTGCATCATGCACATCCTGTTGGAGTTTGATGATCGTCTCCCGGTTCTGCTCCAACTGTTCGACATGGTGGGCCTGTAGGCTTGCCATGTCCCGGTGTTTACAAAGAATGGTAATGCATTCTTCCAACCGGTTGGTGCCTGTAATGTAAATCACCTCCTTCGTCAACCGGCTTTCGAGCTGGCTGTTCTCCTGCAAATACCGGACATACGCAGTCATTTGCTCCAACAGGTTGGCCAAGTCTTGACATGGATCTCCGGTGTGGGCCGGTGGGCCAGTTGGTTTGAGGACTTCCGTGCTCAGGTTACGTCTAGCCGGTGTGGAAGTCCGGGTAGAACCGGATGACTGCCCCTTCTCCGGACTGGGCCGTGGTTTCTTCGTCGAGATGGGCAAAACTTCCACCACATCGTCATCGTCCTCAGAAATATCCTCCTGTTCCGCGTACCGTTGGAGGCTTTTCAACCGGTCATACTCCAAAATCTCCTTGGGGTTCAACAGGCCCTTGTACCGGTAGAGGTGGACAAGGAACGTCGGAAGGCAGGTGGCCTGTTTCTTGGTCTTCCTCAGGTTGGCCACCTGTCGGTCGACTATCGTCTTAATCATAAGACCCCAGTCCACTTGGATATTGGCGTCCATGGCCCCAATGAAGACGGATGCCCACTTGATGGTGACCCGTTTGGGGTTTTCCGGATGGAAAATTGGGTTCATAAACCCTACCACCATCCGGGCTCTCGGGTCCTTGATGTCGTCCAAATCCCAACCTTCCTTCGGATCTCCGGACGTCTTGAGGTACTCGTAGACGAACTCCCGGGTCTCCGGAGTCGAAACGTCCCCACCAGCTTGGAAGCCATACGTGTCCCTCCAATCCTGCGCCGTCTACTGCTCCGGCTCTCCACGGATGGTGTTTCGATTGCTGGGGTTTTTTACCAGGATTTCCTACGCCGGAAGGGCCTGCTTCCAATCCCATGCTTTGTCCAGTAGTAGTGGACAGCCCATAAT
The DNA here is from genome assembly GCA_014871385.1 of Ceratodon purpureus. Lineage (NCBI taxonomy): Eukaryota > Viridiplantae > Streptophyta > Bryopsida > Pseudoditrichales > Ditrichaceae > Ceratodon > Ceratodon purpureus. Next base: position 146,612 of record CM026431.1, read on the forward strand.
CTCTAAAGCATCTCGGAGAAGCTCCCACGGTTCGTCATCCACCGGCATCAACGGCATAATCCGTTGTACCCTCAGCAACGGTCCTTCCTCGATCGGTTCCTTCCCCTTCCTAGCCATACTGCTAAACGTCCTCACAGTCACTCCGGTAACATCTGCACGCACGAATCCTCCCACAGTCCCTCGACTAACGGAAACACTTCCGTCTCACCGTCTCTCTCCTACCGTCCTAACTCGTAATGCGGACTACGCCGAGGAGCACAAGGTTCCGACGCTCACAAAACAACAAAAGAAAGAAGGAGCACGGTTGCCCTTCTCCTTTTTATACCCTGTTTAAGCTCCAGCCGTTCGTAGCTCATCATGGTGGACAATCGTAGCCCTTCATCATTGGACGGCCGCGGCCGGCGGCACTTTAATTGTTGCAGCCGTCTCTTCCGCGTGAACCACACCATCCGGCTGTTGCCCTAAGTCTACTTGGGTCAGGATTCCGTCACGTAGACTGTTCTCCACCTTAACCGGTTCCGTACGACCGGATCAAACCCGGTTACCCGTCCGGTTCATTATTCATTCAACCAACCGTCTTAACTAGCTGTGACCTATATCTACTTAATACTTCCGTATTTCTACCACAAATTTTTTAATTTTTATCATTTTTTTCCACCGGAATTAGTACTCCGGTGTGCCAACCGTGGAAATCACTTTCCACATCACGGAAGAAGGTAACGTAATCACCTCAGACTGTTGTTTTCAGAGTTTGCTGTCCGTAGGCTTATTTATCAATTAACTATGCCCTCACATCCACTCGCCATGTTTCCACAGAGTTAAGAGGGGCACCGCTGGTATTTGTCATGAAATTGGACAAGGCCGAGATTGTGAATGGCAAGAAATTTGAACGGGTCAGCATCACGTTGATGAATAGGGCGCTCGACCCAGACATTCAGAGGAACTATGCCCTATTTTTCTCAGTCCAGTCGGAGCAGGAAAATTTTGGCCAGTGGCAACCTTTCAAGTGGAAAAAGAGTCCTATGAAGTTCTCTCGTGGATATCTGGGAAATCCAAATTTCCATCTGTGATTGCAACACAGTCCAGTGGCGAGAAACTCACGGTCCCTGTAGTTGGAGAATTCCATGTGGAGTGGCATCTCGCTGCGGACATGAAGACAATCAAGTGTATGTATGGGCTTCAGTCGGGGCCGTCGTGTGCAATGAACTGCATATACTGCGAGCAGAAGAGGGCTAAGCCTACCGTAGGGACAGCAAGCTAGGCGAGTGCTGCCATCAGAAAACGTGGGAAACCGAATTGGGTGGGGGGAGTGTTTGCCAACTATGTGGAGCCAGAACCTTGTGACATGCGTGCACATACAAGGTGGCGGCCTATCTTACCAATTCCATTGCACAGAGTGCACATTTGTACACTCCATGCCCAGGTTCGATTAACGGAGAAGATTGTGCATCAACATATCATTTATGTCTGGAACATACAAGATCAAAGACTGAAGGCTACAGCAATAGAGCAAATGGAGAAGTCCTTGTCAGCTATCGGGGCTCACGGTGGCAACGTGGAGATTAGAAAGGATCCGAAACTGAGTGGCAGCACAGCGAATGTGCCACAAAAACCATCTTTCAGTGGGGTTGTTGCCACCAGACTATTTAAACCAAGCGTTTGGTCTGAAAACGACAAGGCCTGGAAAGATATATGTCAAGTAGAGAGCAATAACAGTAGCGGCGGTGCACATTGTAGGGCGAGGGCTGCTATGTGGCAAGCCTTTGAAGACCATGTAGTGCAACACATGCTCCTCTCCAAAGGCCTCCAAAAATGTTCTCCCCCACGTTTCTATCTTCCCTTTGAACTGGAGTCGTTGTTCTGCTGTCAACACCAAGCCGCTGAAATATGTGCAGCCCCCTTTCGGAGCAGACACGAGAATGTGTGCAGAGCTTAAGCCCCGGCTGAGGTCCGAGGAGGCTCACGCCTCCAATGAAGCTTGCGGTATTTTTAATTTTTTTTTTTCCATTTCAATTGGTTTGGTTTGCAGCCCCCTTTTCGGAGCAGACACGAGAATGTGTGCAGAGCTTAAGCCCCGGCTGAGGAGGCTCACGCCTCCAATGAAGCTTGCGGTATTTTTAATTTTTTTTTTTCCATTTCAATTGGTTTGGTTTGCAGCCCCCTTTCGGAGCAGACACGAGAATGTGTGCACAGCTTAAGCCCCGGCTGAGGAGGCTCACGCCTCCTATGAGGCTTGCGGATTTTTTTATTTTTTTGTTTTCCATTTCGGTTTGTGTGGTTTGCAGCCCCCTTTCGGAGCAGACACGAGAATGTGTGCATTGATTCTGACCCGACTGAGGAGGCTCATGCCTCCTATGAGGCTTGGAGACAGAAAATAATTTTAATAATTGACCTTTGTGCATTTTCTGAATTTTAGGATACTCCAGAGGAGAACATGGGCACCGAGAGTGAAAGCAAGGGGCTTGAGGAGACTGAGGTATACTTATAACTCTGATAGTTTTCTGGGTAAACATGTACATACTGTCTTTAATAATTTTAGTTTAGCATTAGAAAATTATTTCCATTCGTTTGAAAATTCTAACTTGCTTCTATGTCTTGTACTTGCAGGTAGGCTCTGACGCTCCCAATGTGTCTGTCAATTCTCCGATCTCTGTGATCAACCTTTCTGACCTTTCAGACCCGGAGGATGAGCGTCTTTGTACATGTGATTTAGCCATTTCTTTAGGTGTAGATACTAGACCTTTTGAGGTCCAGTCACCCCAGTACATGCCTACGTCGCCTGTTTATGAGCCCACCTCTCCAGTTTACATGCCCACCTCGCCACGTCTTGGTACACCGCCGTCTTCGCCAAATCCTCCAGCTTCACCTTTGGTGTTGAGGAGGCCAGCCCATGTAGTGTTTGCCCTTCCGGCAATACTGCCTAGCGCTTGCCGTCAAACCAGGCGATTTTGGAGGAGGCGCCATCATTGGAACAGTAGAGAGGCTAGACAGTACTATGGCACGGCTCCTCGTAGAGTGGCACGGCATTGATACTTAGTGCCTTAGATGAGATTAAAGTTGTTGTTCTTCTCTTTCATTTATGAGAAAATCTCTAAATGACTGATAAATTCATTTATTTATAATCTGCATTGTTTAGTTTGATTGTTGATATCTATGGCTTGTGGCAGGTAACTCAGAGGACTCAAACACAGGATGTATTGCCAACATCATCAAAACCTCTGGATTTGAGAGACGCTGAAGAAGGGGAACTGCTTCATCGAACACAGTATAAAGTTGATTCAATCAACGTCATCAATGCCGTTTGTATTCAGCCCTTGAGGAAGTCTCGCCTGCTTGTCCCATTGTGTAGAATGATCGCCATGGCAAAAGTGAGACCGGTTGGCGAAATGGGCGTGCAACATTTGGAGAGGGAGTTCGTGAAGGGTTACAGAGACGGGGACCGCGTGATGTACATTTCCATGTTCAACAGTGAAGAGATGTCGATGGATGTCACGGAGGAAGTGAAGGCCAAGTGGAGCCCATGCTGGCGCACTGCAAATGATGCCTTCGAAGCCAAGCTCAAAGCAGACGATGACCTCAATCAATTCAGTGGCAAAATGTTTTTTGTATGGGAAGGTAATCATCGCCTTTCAGCTTGGTTTCGACACATCAACAATCATCATGCCGACGATCCTGCATGGCACATCTCTGTGCATTGCATCATATTGGACCCACGCGGCCAAGTGGGCAATCTTCTCCATGCCATGCACGACATCAACTGGTAAGAATTTCTGTTAGTCTAAGCCACAAATTTAAATTGGATTCATTTTTCTCTTATCACTTGTTCTCTGAATTGTCGCTTCTGCCCACAGGTCTACTGAGAATGATCATGTGAAGAGTAATCTTTCAGCCAAGCTATTCCGCATCCGCTCTTTTGGTGTCATGAAGTTAGAAGAATTCAAAGATCTTCTAAGCCCAGAAGAGTTTGAAATCTGTGTTCAAAACAAAAACGCCAAGGACCGGTGGTTTACCTTGACAACAAAGGTTTTTATAGCGTTCATGTACCGAGTAAGTACTTATTCGATTAATTAGATAGTACCTTCTTTGTATTCCTTTCTCTAACTACTGCAATTCAAGAAGTTCGTACAGTAACTTTAATTCTTTGTGTTTGTACAGAGGGAGATTGCGGTTGCCTCGGATCAGGCAGCTAGAGCGTACAAGGAGAACACGCCACAAGATGAACAAACTGGATCTGGAGTTTGGGATGCGATGACGATGGCATCAAACAATTTCATTGATGCCATAAAGAAGAAGGACTTCACCAAATACTTGGCTATTGCGAATCCCAAAAATGGTGACGACTTCCTTGCTGAGGTGAGTCCTCAACCACAAATGCATAAGCTAATTGGTTCCCATCTCATTCTACTACTGCTGTCATAATGCTAACGGTTCAGTTCTAATTGCAGATTAACCGCCACTTCAGCGATCTCTCCAAACCTGAGATGACATTGGACAAGCTGCAGAAGATTGTGCCGGCAGCAGTGGAACCCAAGTACAAAGCTCGTTGGTTGAGGTGGTGGAACTCCTCTCCGACTTCAAGGCAGTCTTATAGGTTCCCACCACCGGAGTTCAAGGAAGCTGACCTCGACTGTTGGCTAATCAGGGCTTCATTCTGGGCAGGGGTATGCTTTCTTATTTCCAAAACTAAAAATGTCGCTGTCATTATACCATTTTACTTGTCGTAGTCTAATTCTGCTGACTGTCTCTTGTAGTTGGAAGAAGCGGTCATCCATGAGTTCGAGGACATCTGTAAGGCTGAGGAGCTCATCATCAATTGGAATGCGACCCCTGATGTTCAGCGACCAGGCGATTACGTGGAGACTTGGCGTATTCTCCTTTGGGACAGAGCATTCCCGGCATTCCTTGGATCCAAGGCTAAGAAGATTTTCGATAAGAAGACGATTTTCACGAAATTCCCTGGAACAGACGATGTTGTCAAGCAAGTCACCTACCGGTATGAATCTTTACTCAAACATGTGTGCATTTCGAATCCTGCAGTTCATCTCTCCCACATACTAAGTATTTCAAAATTGGCCCACCCTAGGTACTTCAAGAGAGAGCTTCTTGCAAAAGGCGCCGTCACTGTCCAACAACTCCCGAAGTACTTTTCTTTATGGATCCAGAGAGGCTCGGACCAGTGTATCTACTCTACTCAGCAATTGAAGAGGTACAAAGCCCCCCACTTGGAGGCAGGATGTTGGTATCTAGATTGCCTCCGTGGTTTTACAGTTGATTCTGAGGTTGAAGTCAAATCATTACTTGATCTTCGAGCGCCGGTCGTTGAAGACTCCAATGAAGGTTCTGAAGAAGACGAAGAACATCAGAGTTAATCATCTGCACCTCAACCGAAGAGAAGGAGAGCTCGGCGACTGCGAACTCTGGGTTTGAAGTCACAGACCTCACAAGATACAGGGGCTGAGTCTTCCTCACCAGGGAAGGAGACGGGCAACGCTTCTCCAACTATAGACGTCCCAATGCCAACGTCGACCACAGCGAATGCGCCTTCATCCATTGGTGCTTCTGCGATCACACGAAGTCTCATTGAGCAGAGGAAGGCCAAACTATATCCTCAAACAACTTCTTCCGCTGGAGCTTCGATTTCTACACATGTTTCCGTCTTCAACTCATCTGTGGATTCCATGTTACGGCGAAATAAGAGACAGGAGAGAAAAGGTGGCGGCGACCCGGATTGGATCAAGACTCAAGACTTCATTCGCAAGGTATGTTCTGATATTTTGACATTTAATGGATTCAGCCACCTTTACTCGCTTTGTAGTTTCTAACTCTGCTTTCTTGTTTCCTCAAGTTTGGAGCAGGCCGCAAAAACAGAGTTGGGGACCGGTGCAAACAAGAGGACCATCTGGGAGTCGACTTGATCATTGCCGACATCCCTGAGAATCTTCCCGTCCCTTCCGTTTCCGTTCCCCCCACGAGTATTCCGCCTTGGAACTCTCGCCCCAAGGATTATGTGTACGACATCTTCCGTTTTGCAGATTCATACCTGCAGAGAGATGGTGCCCTCTGCCTCATCTACAACACTGATTAGAACCTGGCTAAGGATATTGAGGAAGAAGCTGAGGGTGGTGACTTCGTGCTTTTCAAGGACTGGTGGGGCGTCAATGTACTCGGCCTGCCTTCTCCTACGAACCCCGAGAACTTGGTAATTTCCCTAAACATACCCTTCTCTTTACTTACTGATAACCCTTTCGCTTAATTTTACTCACTAGTTTTGCTTGACTGCAGACTATGCGGTTCTCAATTCGCGTCTACGTTCGTAGTGGCAGTACTTTCTCCTTCCAGACGAAGAAATCCCAGTTGATACATGGGGTCCTCAACATTACCGAGAGTGATGCCATTTTCAACTTCACCGATGTGGAATCGCAGCTCATGAATGGGGAGGTGCCGTGGAGAGGCCCAAGGGAGAAAGCCCCTGAGATGATGCAGGGCATAATTGAGGAGCTGTCAAAGCCCGGCGACATAGTCCTTGATTGGAATGCTGGGACAAGTAACTATTCACACATATCTCTGCTTCATTATTCCTTTCATTTTTTCCACAGTTTTTCATTTCTTTGTTTCTCTCCGAGTTTCAGGGGCCTCCATCAAGGCTTCCCAGGCTATTGGTCGTCACATTCTAGCTTTTGAGGAGGACAAAGCCATATTCAACGCCATTCTCAAACCGTGCATGGCTAGACCATCCGCCATGGGCCCTCCTAAACATCCAAGGCTGGCAGCAGCAGACGAAGCGCCACCAAAGAGAGCAAGACCTGACAAGTGGTGTAAGTCTTCTATTCTTTGTTCAAATTATCCAAGCATTGCTTCTCTTTGCTGCTCTACGTACTTGATCTAACCACAATCGGTTCTCTATTGCAGAGTAGTTTCAGCAACACCGCCACCTGGGCCAACATCAGTGTCCACTCCATCGTGGCGTCTTCATTCCAGCCCGATTCAGCCTTTCATACTTCCGGACTACGCAGAGGGCTTAGCACAGGCGTTTCAATCTGGAGCCCTCACATATGTTCCTAGTCGGCCAACTACTTTTGATCCCAGGGCCCTTATATTCGTCGATGACGAGGCTGTAGAAGGAGATTCGGAGTCATCGGGTCCTAAGAGTGAAAGTAGCGACTGTAGCATGTTGTGAGTTTGAAGGAGGCTTCGGTCTATTGTTGTTTTCATTTGATTTAATTGGAGTTTTATTGCAGATTATTTTGTCTTCTCTACTGCAAACATCCTAAACTTGTTATGATTGTCATTTCTTGTTCGTATTTGTGTATGTAAAGAATGAAATGTCACAACTGTAATGCTCAACATGTACCATGAACAATGAAATGTTAAAACTGAAATGCTCCAAATTATATATATTCCTGTAATTAATTTCTTAATCATTCAAACTCTCACCCTAAACCGTAGCCATGTTACCTATTCTTTGGAGAGATCCAGATACCATCTCTCGGAGAAATTTTCTCTCCTTCCGGCACATCTAAGGCATGATTCCCATTGGCCAATAGCAATGACCTCAACTGATCTAACTCAACGCAACTAAGTTCTCCAAGGGACGCTGTCTGTAACCTCTCGTTGTAAGTTGGATTTGCAAGTTTCCAAGAACTCCTAAATACACACCAGTTGATGTTGAACCGATTAACTTCGTATTTGTCTTTCGGACTCCAATGGCGACCCTCGTTCGAAAAGTAATCCCACCTCGCCAGCCGAAGGCATGCGTATTCAGGACTGCTGTCAATCTCACGCTTCCAACTCTTCTACACAGCACGAGCGTTCTCGACGTCTTCAAACGTGATTACCGTCAGAGGAGTCCAACCCTGCATTGCACTACTACCTACATGATCCCAGGGGTTAGGCCCATCCACCATCCGCTTAAGCAAATCCTGTAAAACCGTTTCACAGGCAACGACCTCAAATGAATCGCCCATACCTTCAAACAACTCCCTAGCAAGTAAACGCTTAAGTTCTACAGAAATGATTGAGCTTATACAACTTCAAGGACGTCTGCTAAGGCTTATATAGATTCTTGCTTGACACTTAAGCTAGGAATGCTCTTATCTAAAGACGGAGATTTCTTTGACGAAGACAAATAGTGAGACTTGGTATACATCTTGGTTTCTGCTACTCCATTATTGTACACGAACTCTAAAATATTCCACGAACTTTTAAGACCATTTCTTTTTGCTAGTTTCGAGTTTTCTTATTCCTAGAATTATCTATATTATCTAAAAACATCATGCTGGAATACTCGTATCTAGATATAATAAGGGACCAAATCTAAAGGAATGTATTCGAACACCCCACTAGTCTTCACAGTAGTAATCCTTCGGGGGATATACAGTCCAACTCTTGTCGATATCAAACCAGCAGGTTTCGCCATCCGATATGATCACTTCGGGAAGCTGAACAACTGGATTCTCATCGATGGTGGATGGCAAGGGATACGGGATTAGGGACAACTCCATAATAAGGAGAAGCTCATTGGTACAAAGCACTGTCCAACGCCATTCACCTTCACCAACATGGAGCCTTCCGATGTGCCTAAACGGTGGCAGGTCCATGCCTCGTTCCCTGGCGCGCTCCACCTCCAGCAGCCAGGGCCGCAGCTCCTCATAACTCGCCAGTGCCTTTCGGGCCAAACCTACAGCCGCTCTCGTCCTCCTCGATCTCGCATTACACACCTTCGGCATCGCGCAACACAGTAAATTGTTGTAGTCTTAAAACGTTCCTCGCAAGCTTGCAGATTGACCCTCCTGAACTCGTACGCTACCTTCGCATACAGAGAGGAATGCCAAGGACCGTGTCAGTATCCAAATACGCCACCTAGAAACAAGCTCAAGAAACCAAGAGTGACCTCCTTTTGTGGAACCCAGCTTACCAAGTGTTGTTTCATAATGAAAATCTCCTACTTGTATCACTCAAATGAAGAAGCTTCGCTGCCTAGGAAGAGAGAGTAATCTTCGATGAAGACAAGGACTCTAACAAGGTATATCTTGGTTTCAGCAGTTAAGATATTATACACGAATTTTGAAATATTCCAGGAAGTTTTCAAACCTTGCCTCCTTTATGTTCTGTGAAATTTGTTTCTTTCCTTATGCATTTACATAATCCTATGAAAGAATTATTTGTTTGATCTAAAACTTAACGTCTGATCATTGTATCTTGCCTAAAACCATGACAAATCTTACGAAATATATGCATGACGTCATCATGACATCAGCCCTAACTTGTATCTTAGAGAACAAACGTAATAAATTCTTACCAGAGATAACCCTGATTTCCACGGTAATATACTCTTTTCCTAATAAAAGTGTCAAAATCAAGCCTTAATTTAGTAATTTTCCACCGTTATAGGGTCTACTTTGCTTTTGAAAATTTGGCTACTTGTCATTTCTGTGCTCTCCATTCTGTGCTCTCCGCTCTCCGCTCACATACGAACTTTCCCGCTCAACGCATTCATGTGCTAAGTCAGTCAGATGCGGATGATTTCGTTACGCCGTCCCAAGTCCAGCCTAGTTCTTCGCAGAAACCAGTATCGGGTAGCTTCAGTGTAATCCCTGGCCTTATGCGTCTTTTTTCCAGACCCGGAGCGAGGAATGCATTGTCGAGGTTGGACTTTAGAGCACTTCAGAGGGATCGGGTGCCATTTCTACCGACCGAGTTTAACGGGGACGTGCTCTTCGAGCTTCCACCAATCCCTGATCGCGGCACTGCAGCGAGCGCAAAGTCGATGGCAGGGATGGATAAGAAGTACGACGCACATCCATGGTGCAAGACCATGACGACCAACATCACAAACGACCAAGGACTGACTTTCGGATATTCTGTATGTGCAGGTCATCTGAAATGCCAGAACAAGAAGTGTGACTTCTTGCTTCGAGGAGACAAACGCAAGATGGAGGTGAACGAGTCTGAGTGGGACGGTGTCACGCTTACCCCAGTTGTCGTTGGTTGTGATCCTCCTCCGAAGTCCACACTTGTATGCAAAATCTGCAGATATCCCCCGGAATGCATCGCCACGTGCCTTGCAAGGATGTACTACGTGCTCGGGAATCCTGCGATGCCACGTGCGTGTATCCATATCGGTACACATAACCACCCTGTTGGATACGTTGAGTGCAGGGAGACCAAGCAGAAGGTTCTCGACCTACTCGAGTTGCATATGCAGAACAATCCGTTCGCCAAGACATCGGCCCTAGCTCTAGAGGCGAGTAAGGATTTCCTGAGTGAGTACCTCCTAACAGCACCGGGGGAGAAGCGGACCATTCTTTCGGACGAAGAGTTGGACGAGGTGTTCAAGAAGTATTATACACTCAGCAAGCCCGGGCTTAAGAACGCCGTGACGACCTTCAGGGGGATCGGTAACCTGGGCATTATAGACGGCATCGCTGCCTTGCGGGGCTGCAGCAAGTGGGAGTTTATTCACGACAATAAATTTCCCGGGCAGGGTTCCGAAGGGGACAAGGTTTTTATCTTTAAGATGTCCGAGAAAGGTCCCAGGACGGGAGTGGACCTTGTAAACCGAATGCAACCTGGCGGGGATCTCCAGGATTCGTGGATTATGTTTGATCACGTCAAGCGCACAAAGGGTTGGACAACCATGGCATGTCATGTCTATGACTCTCAGTATTGCCGGGTCATGACTATCGCCATTTGTGATATGCAGTCAGAAGACGTGAGGGCCCAGACCGTGATGTGGAAGTTTCTGAACGGAATTATGGCAAAACATGGCTATGACGAAGTCAACTTCAAGGGCTTCATGGCGGACAGCGCCCAGGCCAACTGGAACTGTGTGCGGAAGATCTATGGAAGTGGCGACGCGACGGTTCCAATGCCAGACTGTGAGCGTACGTGCCAGTTTCATTGGGCAACCTCACTTAGGAAGCACACTGAGGCTCACATCATCAGATCAGATTTGCAGAGGCAGCATTACGTGCTTTGCAAGCAGTATCGTGATGCAAAGAACAAGGAAGAAGCCGACAATCGTTTCCACGCGATCTGAGCATGGTGGACCTCCTCAGGCGCTACTACTGCCTCCGGCCTTCGTGACCTCGAACTTTGGCTCGTATTTTGGCACTTTAGATATCGGCAGTGGAGAGGCTTCATGCAATTGGTGAGTATAACATCTCTTTTTTTATCCAGTCACTTAATACACTTATTTGACGAAGAATTGATTGAATCAGCAATTTCTTTGATTGCAGGACCTTGCGGACGCCGAGAAGGACGAGATGCCCTCTTGCAACCTCTCGGAGACTGTGCACAATATATGGCTTCAAATGTCGGGCAATCGTGGCGACAACATCTACTTTGCCACGGTGGACGATTATGTCAGGGGCTTCATGCAATGCACTAACTATAGCGCCTACTTGCGAGGTGAGACCCCGGGTAAGGGACCTTGCAAAGCCGAACTCCGTTTACGGCGAGCTCAAAAATCAGGGATTCCCAAGCGCCTTGCCGATGCCACTGAACACTTTCATGACGCTCCACAGTTGCTCTCCCGTGAGCCACATCGCGAAGGCGAGGAGCTCTTTGGGTCCACGAAACGGAAGCTGAATCAACCGATCGGATCCGAATATGACTCCCACAGGCCGGACAAGGTAAATTTTTCTCAACCTCGTCTGAGCACTAGGAATATGCGAGCACGCAAAGAGCCTGATCCTGAACCAGAGGATTTACCTCCATCGAGGGTCCAAGCGGCACCCCCATCGCCAGTCTCAAGCCCGGACGAGAACAAGAGTCGTCATCATGTAACCGCTATAGAGGAGACGGATGTGGACGAGAGTATGTGGCACCTTGTCAGGCTTCCAAAGGGATCGGCGAAGGCGTGTTTTGCTCAACAGGCGAGGACTAATAAGAAGTGCACGGCAAGGCTCATACGGGGAAAGAAGGCTACAATTGTGCCATGCTACTGGGGCATCTTCACTGACGTCAGGAAGGATCAGCAAAAATGGATGCAGTTCTGCTTTTGTAACGACGACATCCGGAGATGCGTCATGGGTACTAAGCGGAACTGGGTCTCCAGCATGGCCCCTCCCCCGCTTATTTGGCCTGTCAAGCGTGGCTCTCGCCTTTCAAAGAGGGAGATACTTGACCTCGAGGCAGCCGGTTTCAGACTCCCTCAACGCCAAGAATTACCTTCTCACCAAGTTTTCCACGACGGTGCATCTCTCCCACAGCGGCCACGGTTTGACCTCTCGCAGTGGAGTGTACCCCCAGCTCCAGGAATATATCCCACGGTGCGAGGAGGATTCAAGATTCGGCGCTGTAACCAGGTGCCACGAACAGAGCACGAGAACAACTGGGCCTCATCTACTCTACTCACCATTCGAATCCAATCAGTCACACTCATACCTAACCCAGGTTTCGGGTGCATCATCAGCGTTGTCTCCAAGACCGTATCGGAGTCTAACGTCTACAAAATAACAATTGGCCCGGAGCCCGCCTGCACCTGCTCCAACTTCAAGGAAATGTCCATCAAGTCGCTGGGAAAACGACCTCCTTGGGTGCCTTGCAAGCATCTCTATTACATCTTCAATGCTATATGCAACCTTGATATTCACCAGGACTCCTACATCCATGCTCCAAGCCTCAGCTTTAACGAGGTCAAGGCTATTTTTCAGAGTGGCCTTCTTTCGCTTATCAATGTCTAGGTTTGCTTCTGATGTTTCTTTTTCCCCTGCCTTCATCCTAGGGCGCTCGGTTCGAACTCGGTGACATTTTTATTCCTATTACGTCACAGATTAAAGCGGTGGCAAAACTGCTCGTATTCATGTCGGATATTCGGATCATGTGTTGGCATGAGCATCGATTAGTATACGGTTCGATCCAGACATTTTTGTATATTTGTATTTATTTTTATAAATATTCTAAGTTTTTCTAGAAATTTATCTACTTTATGCGCCAACAATTCTAAAATTTCTTTTCATCAATGGTATCCAATCACACCGTAGACATAAAATTCACATGCTCTCACTTCTCTGCTATCTGACCGTTGCATCCATCCAAATGCCGTCGCAATTCTCATCCCGAAAAACGTTGTCGTCATGGCATAATAAAGAATTCTGATACTGGGCCGGGTCCCCCTCATCACGGCCCCTTCCCAAACCCAGCTGACGGATTTTTGTGTCCACTTTGTTCCCCTCCCGCGGCACGGTACCTTGGCTCAAGTCCGTCCCCGAAATCATCTGACGGATCCGGCACTACGTTCTGGGTCCGAACCAAAACCACGGGTGGCGCCCTTCCACCGTATTCCATTTCAGAGAACTACCCTACAGGTAACAAAATGACATCTCAGTAATTTAAGTCCGGTAAATATTCATGTTGATCTCCCGGATGACACAATACTGCAGGGATCCTACTGCCGGATTTTTGGCAGGTATATATCCCATTACATAATCATCCCGTTTGCTCCATTAAGAGAGATATATGTATTGTATTCTAAATGATGATTAGATAATGTTTTGGAGGTCATCGAAATGCACGCTTTCTTCATTACCAGAGTTCAAAAAATCTCGGCTAACTCACCTGAATCCTGCCAGACTGCCGCCGAATTCGTGAGAGTACGATACACCTCAATCGATAAAGCTGTATTCAATTACCAATGCTTCATTGCTGATTCCGGCGCTCTGTGATTGCTTGTGGGATGATCTCTATATATGAGGTTAGTGGAGATCGCATAATCATTCTCAACTGAAGCCTCATGCCAATGGACCTCGCGATGAAACCAATCTATTTTAGCCTAGGCCGTAAATCGCGAATTATGTTAGACACCAGCTCCATGATGGATCCGCAGATCGGGGATATTGCATTTCGCAAACCCTCCGCCCAGGCCAAGATTGAGTTCTCACTCTACCAGTGCGCTGAGGATTGGTCTCAGAATTTTAAGACGTGGCTTTTGAAAGTGTTTACCTACAGTGTGGTCTATAATGATCAATTTCTCCATTCCGTTGACGCTCCAAAGATGATGAGGTGCATCATGCTTTTCGTCTGGGTACCTGGGGGGAAAGTTCGTACGTGAGCGGAGAGCGGTGAGCGCAGAATGGAGAGCACAGAATTGACAATTAGGAAAATTTTCAAAAGCAAAGTAGACCCTATAACCGTGGAAAATTACTAAATTAAGGCTTAATTTTAACACTTTTTTTAGAAAAAGAGTATATTACCGTAGAAATTAGGATTATCTCTGGTAAGAATTTATTACGTTTGTTCTCAAAGATACAAATTAGGGCTGATGTCATGATGACGTCATGCATACATTCCTTTAGATTTATCATGGGTTTGGGCAAGATACAATGATCAGGCGTTGAGTTTTAGATCAAACAAATAATTCTTTCATAGAATTATGTATATGCACAAGGAAAAAAACAACTTTCACAGAACATAAAGGAGGCAAGGTATACACGAGTATAAACTGGAAATGAGAATCATGAATATTTTAGTGCTTTGCAATAGAGTAGACGATGCAGTATGTAATCAACTCCACTGAAATCAAATCAAATTAAATGGAAACAATGATAGAGCGAGGCCTCTTTCAAACTTCGAAGATGCTACAGTCGCTACTTCCACTCTCAGAACCCGATGACTCAGACTCTCCTTCTACAGCCTCTTCATCGACAAATAGAAGGGCCCTGGGATCAAAATTAGTGGGCCGACTAGGAACATATCTAAGTGCACCACATTGAAGCGCTTGTGCTAAGCCCTCTGCATAGTCCGGAAGAATAAAAGGCTGAACCGGGCTGGAATTAAGACGCCACGATGGAGTGAACACGGCTCTATGCCCACTTGGCGGTGTTGTCACAACTACTCTGCAATAGAAAGCCAGAAGTGGTTAGAACGAATAGGTAAATTTGCGTACAGAACTAATACTAGATGCATTGCACGAAACCTACAAATTCTAGAGTAAGACTTACAATACTTAGTGGGTCTTTGTTTCTTTGCTGGTGCTTCCTCTGCTACTGCCGGTCTAGGATGTTTAGGGGGGCCCATGGGAGATTTTGCTGCCATATACGGTTTGAGAAGGGCGTTGAATATGGCTTCGTCATCCTCAAAAGCTATAATATGACGACCAATAGCCTGGCAAGCCTTGACAGAGGCCCCTGCAACTCAAAGCAAGGTGAAGACGTGAGAAACTGAGGAAGGAATCAGAGAAATAATTCTGTAGAAACATGTAAGAACGGTTACCTGTTCCTGCCTTCCAGTCCAGGACTATGTCGCCGGGCTTCGAGAGCTCTCCAATTATGCTCTGCATCATCCCAGGGGATTTTTCCCTTGGCCCTCTCCATGGAACATCCCCATTCATTTGCTGAGAATCAACGTCGATAAAGTTGAAAATCGCATCACTCTCGGTAATGTTGAGGTCGCCATGTATGACATCGGATTTCTTCGTTTGAAAGGAGAACTTAGATGGCGGCTCGCCACCACGAACGAAGACCCGGATCCAGAACCGATTAGTCTGCAATCAACCAAATTATGTCAGAATGAATAAACGGAAGGGATAGTACTAAGTAAACTGAAGGAAAGGAAAGGATGAAATTACCAGGTTTCCGGGGTTCGTAGGAGAAGTCAGGCCGAGCTCATTGAAGCCCCACCAGTCTTTGTAAAGGACGAACTTAGTGGTGCTAGCTTCTTCAAGAATCTCTGTAGCCAACGCTTGATCATTGTTGTAGATGATGCACAGAGCGCCATCATTTTGCAAGTAAAGACTTGCGAAATAGAAAATGTCGTACACATAATCCTTTTCACGGGAGTTCCAAGGAGGAATCACGGTAGGAGGATCGGAAACGAGAGGGACAGGAAGATTCTCAGGGATGTCAACGATGATCAAGTCGACTCCCAGATGATTCTCAACCTGGCACCGCTCAGGAACTTCGTTCTGGCGGCCACGTCCAAACTGGAGAAACAACGCTATAGGGTTAGACAATATGAAATTAATTGAAGTGTATGTAATATCGAATTATGTAAGAAGAGAATCATACCTTGCGCACGAAGTCTAGAGTTTTCACCCAATCCGGATGGCCACCTTTGTCTTTGAGCTCCATGTTACGAACCAGTAACGGGGTCACGGATGACTTGATGATAGAAACATCAGTGGAATGGAGAGTTCCTGCGGAGGAGGTGCTTGCCGGGAGAAGTCTGGCCTTCCTTTGCTCCAGAAGACCTCTGGTGCTAGCGGATGCACTGACCGATGAAGGCGCAGGAGTAGGGGACGGATTGGGAACGACAATCACAGGAGATGGAACGGCAGCGCCCTTCTCCGGTGCGGAGGACTCTGCACCAGTCTCCTGAGAGCCCTGGGACGTAGCACCCAGCTTTCGCAGTCGCCGCCCCCGCCCTTTCTTCGGTGGAGGTGCAGATGATTGATCCTAGAGGCCTTCGGCCTCATCAGAACCGTCTCCAGAATCGTCGATGGCTATTGATCCCCTGTCAAGCTCAGCTTTGAGCTCCGCTTCAGACTCAACAACGAAACCTCGAATGCAATCGAGGTACCAACAACCAGCGGCTAGGTGCGGAGAGCTGAACCTCTTCAGCTGCAGAGGAGTATAGATACACTGATCAGAGCCTTTTTGAATCCACGAGGCGAAGTATGAAGGGAACTTCTCAGGGTCAATTGCACCTTTTGGAAGCAGCTCTCTCTTGAAGTACCTAATGAAAATCAAGTGCCATATTGATCAGAATCATAGTATTGACAGTAAATAAAAGCGAAAAAGAAAAAAAGATAAAAATTCGAAGTGCATAAAAGCCATACCGGTATGTCACACGCTTAACAACATCTGCTGCTCCCGGATAAGTGGAAAAATCAGACTTCTTATCAAAAGGCTTTTCTGCGCGGGTACTTATAAATGCGGGGAAAGCCTTTTCCCAAAGGAGAATACGCCAACTCTCCACATATGCGTCTGGCCGCAACAGTCCCGGGAAGGACTTCCACTTGATGACAAGGTTCTCGGTCTTGCAGATGTCATCAAACTCCCGGGTAACAGCATCCTCTATCTGCGATTGAAAGGTAAAGTCATTGAGGTAAATATTGACATGGGACAAAGAAGAAGTAGTATCTATAATTATTTCGAAGTTTGAAGGTACTATACCCAAGCCCAGAATGTTGCCTTGTTCAACCAAGGGTCGAAGTCGGCCTCCTTAAAGTCCTGGGGCAAAAATCTGTAAGATTGTCGTGCACTTGCTGAAGAGTTCCACCACCTCAGCCAACGCGCCTTGAACTTTGCATCAACAGCTGCAGGAACAATCTTCTGAAGCTTCTCCACTGTCATCTCCGGCTTGGAGAATTCACTGTAATGCCGATTGATCTGGGAAGTGAACATTACATGAACGGGAAGGTTAGTGTTTAAATTACTTATTCAAAAGTAAAGTAGAGATGTGAAGAAACTAACCTCCGCGAGGAAGTCATCACCGTTTTTGGGATTGGCAATGGCGAGGTACTTGGTGAAGTCCTTCTTCTTAATGTAGTCGACCATGTTGATCGAAGCGGCAGACATGGCATCCCATACACCTGCCGCCGTTTGCTCTGTTATGGGTGTTTTTTCCTTGTAGGCCGGGGCAGCTTCGTCAGAAGCAGCCACGGTTTCTCTCTGGAAAATAAAATTATCAACTTCTGAGTATAAACAGCATGGCAATTCATGACATTTAGAAGCGTGAGGGGGGGGGGGGAGAAAGTGCTTACACGATAAAGAAATGTGATGAAGATTTTGGTTGGCAAAGTAAACCATCCTGGAACTGATGGTTTGTGATTCAAACATATTTGATACTCCGCTGGTGAGAGCAGATCCTTGAATTCCTCCAATTTCATCACACCAAAAGAGCGAATACAAAAGAGTTTTGCAGGAAGATTACTCTTCACGTAATCATTCTCTGTAGACCTGCTCGAAGATATGGTAGTTAGTTAAAGCCGTGTAGTGAAAGTTCAAGCAGCTTTCAAGAAGTGAGGACAAGAAGTAGGGAAAAAATGCTTACCAGTTGATGTCGTGCATGGCATGAAGAAGGTTTCCCACATGACCGCGTGGGTCAAGAACAATGCAATGCACGGAGATGTGCCAAGCTGGATCATCATAGTGATGGTTGTTGATATGTCTGTACCATACGGCCAGGCGATGGTTACCTTCCCAGACATAGAACATCTTCCCGGAGAACTCCTTCTAGTCCGGATCGGCCAAGAGCTCATCCTCGAAAGCATCGTTGACTTTCTGCCAACAAGGGCTCCAGTCAGCCTTGATCTCAGGCGTGACTTCCGCTGTCATCTCCTCGTGGTTGTACATGGAAATGTACATGACCCGGTCACCATCTCTATATCCATTGACAAACTCTCGCTCCAAATGTTGAACTCCCATTTCTCCTACAGGTCGCACTCTTGCCATTGACTGCATCCTGCAGAGGGGTACGAGGATACGGGACTTCGTCTTTGGGAGTATTCGGAGGTCGTTGATGACGGTTGTAGAGTCCAATTTGAATTGTTTTCTGTGTTCCAATTCACTGTCCACTGCATTCGTCAATTCAGTAGGACAAGATGGCGTTGGCAACTGATCCTGTGTTTGTGTTTGAGTTACCTGTCAAACGTCATACGTATTTAGAGTTGATTCAAAGATAATGAACGTAACCAAATCAAAAACAATAATGTAGAATATAAGAATTACTTCGCAGACTGGTACACCTCAGACTGCAGCAGAAATAAGTAGAGCTTAGGCCACTATGTGCGTCTTGCACGACTATAATACTCCCTAGCCTGTCTACAGTTCCAGTGACGGCGCCTCTTCCAAAATCGCCTAGTCTGCTGGATAGGGCATGGCAGTATCGCCGGGAGGGCGAAGACAACATGGGCTGGCCTCCTCACTCTAATAGGCGAGGATGGAGAGGGTGGAGACATAGGCGGGGTCCCAAGTCTTGGAGAGGTAGGCATGTAGCCCGGGGATGTAGGCTCATAGACAGGAGACGTAGGCATGTACTGAGGAGAGTGGACCTCGAGAGGTCCACTACCTAAACCTACAGGGTTGCCCAAATCACATCTACATAAATAATGCAGATCAAACGAATCCGAGAGGTCGGAGACATTGATCACTGAGATCGGCGAACTGATGGACAAGGGTGCATCTGAGAATACCTAGAGAAAAAGAACAAAGACATTGTCAAATTCCCAACTAAGCTTTCAAAAGAAAATTAGAAAGGACTATGGAGGTTGAAAATACTATGCTATTCTTAATTGAGAAGACAAAATCCAACAACTTACCTCAGTTTCAGCTGGAGTTGGGCCATCAAAGTCACTTGCAGAGAATTGCTCTGTGACCTCCTACAATACAAAAGGGAAAACAAATAATAAGAAATCAACAGAAAACACCAAACAACAAAAAGAAAGCAACAGTTGACATTTAAACATATTCATTCCCCAGATATAATTCTCCTTGTTTTCAAAATAAGACCCCTTCTCCTCCTCCTCCTCCCCCACATCCTCCCCCTCCTTGTGAGGGAGTGTCGCCCCCGAATGCGCCTTGGCGAGCACCACTGCCCCCGGGTCAAGTGCCGCAAGGTGGCTCCTCCAAGCAGCAGCTGCAGGCTCTCGGGCTGTGGCCATGGCCTCCGCAAAGCCCCACATTACATCATAGCCCCCATCCCCCCAATCCTCCCCCACCTCAAGTGGGGGTGTCGGCTCTGAATGCGCCTTGGCGAGCACCTCTGCCCCCGGGTCAAGTGCCGCAAGGTGGCTCCCCCAAGCAGCAGCTGCAGGCTCTCGGGCTGCGGCCATGGCCTCCGCAAAGCCCCACATTCCAACACGGCCCCCATCCCTCCAATCCTCCCCCACCTCAAGTGGGGGTGTCGGCTCCGAATGCGCCTTGGCGAGCACCTCTGCCCCCGGGTCAAGTGCCGCAAGGTGGCTCCCCCAAGCAGCAGCTGCAGGCTCTCGGGCTGCGGCCATGGCCTCCGCAAAGCCCCACATTCCAACACGGCCCCCATCCCTCCAATCCTCCCCCACCTCAAGTGGGGGTGTCGGCTCCGAATGCGCCTTGGCGAGCACCTCTGGCCCCGGGTCAAGTGCCGCAAGGTGGTGTTAAAGGGATTTTTTGCCTTTTTACCTAGGAGCAGTAATTTAGGAGCAGAACAGTAAACTGCTAGGAGCAGTAAAAAACAGTTAGGAGCAGTAAAACAGTTAGTTACTGCGGATTTCTTAGTTACTGCGTTTTGGATGAAGTTTTGACAGTCGGATGAAAAATCGACTTGGATGAAAAATGGACAGATTGGAGGACGGCTAGGGTTTGGGGGGGGTTAGTGAGGAGTGAGGGTGGCGGCTCTCACTCTCTCTCACTCTCTTGCACAGTTTTGTGTGGCTATGGGGATTAGGAAGTAAGGTTAGGAGGTTAGGAAGATTGAGGGACAGGGCAGGACTGATTGGAGCAGTATTGCTTGTATGGGACAGACTTTAATGCTGAAAGTAGAGCCTTTTGAATACATTGGAGTGTGTGTAATGATTACTAGGGATTTGAGGGAAATGGGGTGTTGGGTAGTTGCATTGATAGCATTTGAATGGAGCAGGGGCTGAATCTATTGGGTACAGTTTAAGAGCAGAAGTGTTAGAAGCAGCAAGTGAAGGGTAGTGTTAATTTTTGTGGGTTTCCTTTTTTGCTTGAAACAATAGACTTAGCTTTTGAAGGGTGAAGCTAAATCACCCTTTAACATTGGCGACCATGCATTAAGATCGGATCAGGTGGCTTTTGCTGCGAATCTGTACAGTCCAGGACAGTTCTGGAACAGGTTGACAGGTACAGTGGCCAAGGGAGAGATTACAGTCACAGATTCGCAGTCACAGGAGTACAGTCACTGCTTTACAGCCCCAGGATTATAGTCACAGATTAGCAGTCACAGGATTACAGTCACTGCTTTATAGTTACAGGATTACAGTCACAGATTCGCAGTCTCAGGATTACAGCAGCAGAAGTACCACGGATGCTGCAGCAGGAGGACAGTTTGAGGCTCAGGGGATCAGGTTCCACAATTCAGTGAGGAGGAGCCAATGTCCAAGCAGTCAACGTTACAGGAAGACCACAGATCCAGCAGTTGGAGCACATTTCGAAACTGAAGGTACCAAGTTCCGGAATCTCGTGGGAGAGGAGCCAATGCAAATCAGTCAACGGCACAGGAGCTGAGGACAGCTCCAAAGCAGAGGGAGGATAGTCACGGGTATCAGGTATGTTCCAAACCACTGTTTGAATTCAGACAGTCAGGAAAGAAACAGTAGTTTGCGTGAAAAAACAACCAGTAAAAAGTTGCGGTAAAAAGTGAAAAAGTTACCAGTTAGTAAAAAAAAACATTCGAGCAGTAAAAAGTAACGGTAAAAAAGTTAAAAAGTTACTAGTCCGGAAAAAGTAACGGTAAAAAAAAAAAAAAAAAAAAAAAAAAAAAAAAAAAAAAAAAAAAAATTTGAAAAGTTACCAGTCAGTAAAAACATACTTGAGCAGTAAAAAAGTAACGACAAAAAGTTAAAAAGTTATCAGTCCGTAAAAACAGTGGGTCAGTAAAAGGTAACAGTGGAAACTAAGGGTAAAAGTGCGAACAGTAAAGATGAAATAAGAAAACAGTAATTGGCTTGAGCAGAAAATGGGAAAATGGGAAAAATTGAAAAGTTAAAAACAAAATGAATGGATAGTAAAGAACCAGGAGACAACCTGTGGGTAGAAGCTTGCAAAAAACTGTGATGTATGGAAACTTGAAAAAACTGAGACTATGCTAGAACTTGCGAAACTAGGGGCAGAAAACTATCCACAGTAGGACTGTAAAGACTGACAGGTCCCAAAGGGACCAAAGTGGAAGGGTGAAAAAGGGATGGACTGGACAGGGACCAGGAAACAGGAGGACTAGCATCCAACGGACCAGAGGAGGGCTGAGGACAAGGAACCGACAGCACCTACCCAGGAGTTTTGAAGGAGCAGACTCAGTGACTGGAAGTACCAGCCAAACCAGAAGAGCACCTGACCAGAGAGTACCAAGGGAGGATCAGCAAACTGTACTGCAATGGACAGAGAATACCCAGGGTGGGACAAGGAGGAGATAGCCAGGAGACAAGCAGCAGAACGGTTGGCAAGATACGAACTCAGAGAGCAAAGAGCAGCAGCAGAAGTAGGAAAACCAATGGGAGGACAATTAAGTTCAGAAGAAAGCATAGCAAAAGGGAGAACCAGGGACCTGATTGACATAAACCTGGTAGGAGAAAATTCGAGCCAGGAGACAATACTTGGAATAAGCAGGAGGACAGGGTCAGCAAGAGGAGAACCTGGCCCAAGCTTCAAGAATTGGCAGGAGGATGAAGAAGAAATTCGGAAGTATGAGGGACATCCACTATCACCTAGGACCAGCAGGAGGGAATTCCCAAGGCCAGGTGAAGGAGACACACAGCATTGCTGGAACCCCCAGACCAGAATGGCATCAGCATATGACCATTACCAGGAGGAGGAGAAGAAAGGAGGCAGCAGACCAGACACGCCAAAACCAGGGGAGAAGACACCAGGTGATTTGGTAGAGACATTGGAAACGCTGAAAAAGAAATTGGAAGAAGTTCACACTGGAGACAGAATCCAGACAGGAGCAGCAGCACTGGCAGAGATGTACAAAACGGGTAAGCCAGCACAGGTGAATCCCAGGAGACAAGTGGTACATTTTGCACAAGAGCAGTTCCAAGGAATGGAGCTGGAGGAAGATGAGGAGGACAGAAGACAGCTGGAGGAGTTAAAGGCTAGACAGCAGGCTAGAAGGCAGGCAGAAAGAGAACGAAGAAACCAGCAGGCAACAGAGGACCTGTATAGGAGGCAGATGGAGGAGCTAGGCCAGGCAGCCAGGTTCAGAGAGACAATGGAGGCTTGGGAAGAGAAGAATCGGGAGGAGATCAAACTGAAGGAAGCCATGAAACTATGGCAGGAAACAAAGAAACTGGAAGAGCAGGACCAGGAGAAGCAAAGACAGGAGGCTCTTCGAACCTGGCAGGAGACTCAAAGAAGGGAGGAAATAAAGCAGGCAGCTGAGAGAAAAGAAGCAATGCAGCAGGACCTGCTAAGACAGGAGGCTCTGCGGTTATTACAAGAGGCTCAGAGATTGGAGGACCAGAAGAAGAAGGAGGAAGAAATGAAAGAAGCTACCCGGCAGGCGACCCTTTACAAATGGCAGGAGATATTGAGGGAAGAGAGCCAGAAACTCCAGGCCAAACCAAGGGCGGATCCGTGGGCAGCATATGACCAATCAGTGGTCCAGGAGGACAGACCAGGTCAGCTAAGGGAAGCAGAATTGATGGGAGCACCCTACACTACATCTGCTATACCAAGAAGGCCAGGGACAGATCATTTCCCAACCTCGAGGACTCGGGTGAGCCCAACAGGAGGAGGAGGAGCACATTCTACCTATGTGGATCACCTCACAGGTGATGAGTACAGACCAGAAGTCAACAGAACTGCATACTGGCCAAGCGGAGGAGCAGAAGCCGGAGTAGGAGTCCCTGATACAGGAGCAGGATACAGAAGGCCAGCAGAGATAATGCGAGGGATGCCGTATGATACTAGGCCACCTGCAGGAATAGGAGTACCAGGGGATACAGCGGACAGCAGTTATCCAGTGAGGCATGGTCCACCAGCCTACCCACTAGCTGCAAGACCCCGAGTACCACCAGTGACAGGACCAGTTCTGGTAGCACAGAGGAAGCCGCTGACCTACACGAAGTACAAAGAAGGGACGAATCCAGATGCTCACATACGGCAGTTTGAGAGGACCCTATGGCACAACGGAGAAACGGATGAGCAGGTGATAATCAACCTGATGGGTACCACTTTGCTGGATAAGGTTGGTGCATGGTATGAGAATTTCCTGGAGAACCATGTCTACTGCTCATGGGAGGATGTTAAAGCTGCTTTCAGGAGGAGGTACAGAGATCAGACTACTGATGAGGCAGTATACAGGGAATTGAAGTCCTTCAAACAGGGGGATAGAGAGAAGGTACAGGACTACTATGATCGGTTTATGACATTAATTAAATGTCTACAATCTGATCCAGGAGAAGGGTTCAGAATTACTAACTTTCGAGCAGGACTGCTGGAGTATATCAAGATCACTACCAGTGTGGCACCAGTCAGGAGTTTGACAGAGTTGGTGGATGCAGCCTTGAGATGCGAGGAGAACTGCACTGATTCCAGTGGTAAACCCACTAAGATAGAGGTGAGAAAGGTGGAGACCAGCAGTAAGGCAGCCACAGTGACCAAGAAGGAACCAGACCAGGAGGCGCCAAGGAAAGCCTGTGGTATTTGTAAGAAGCTGGGCCATGATGATAAGAACTGTTGGTACAACCCAGCTAACCAGAGGGGGTCAGGTGCGAAGAAGGAAGCAGAAGAACATGTTGGTGTCAATGAAGTCTCTGCTTCTAAACCAGCAGGAACTTACAGTTACAACCAAGGATACCAGCGACCACCTAATCCCAGGGCAGGCAGCAGCCAACAAAGGAGTTATGGTGATCAACCACCAAGTTGTTTCTTGTGTGGAGGAGTAGATCACAGAAGTTGGAACTGCCCCAAGAAGGCACAATGGGACCAGTTTTTGGCAGACCAAGAGAAGACCAACAAGAAGCAGGATCACCATGTCAGTAATGTGGAGATTGAGCTAATAGAAGAACTTGAAGAGTCAGTGGAGGTAGCTACCATGACCAGAGCCCAGAGGCTGAAGGCAGGGTTGTTACCTATCCAGGATGAATCAAGGGAACCTGAACCAAGAAAGGCCAGAACGAAGGAGGACTGGCAGGAAGAAGAGAAAATCAGGAATTCGATGCTAGAAACCTTGAAGGAAATTGAGCTTCAAGCAGAGCAGGAGAAGGCAGAAGCAGAGAGACTCAGCGCGACTTTAAAAACAGCAGAAAAGGAAAGAGATGGCGAAGTGCTGGACAATGAGTGGGCAGGATTCCCGGACTCAGATACACTAGCCTACAGCACCAAGACAGTCGAGCAGGAATTGGGCGCAGAAGGGGAGACCAGTACAGAGAACAACCAGGAACAACACTATGCAACTGTAGTTGGAAGAAAAATACTGGACAGTCCCATCACAGTCTCATTAGGACAGCTGCTAAAGATGGCTCCTAATTTGACAGAATTTGTGAAGGCCCACGTATTCCCAGAAATGGTAGTAGACCAGCCAAGTCAGCCAGAGCCAGCACCAAGCAAGAAGACAACAACCAGTAAACCAGGTAAGACCGATTTAATAGGCAGTCTGACTATTGATGTTGACAGAGAACTGCCGGTGTTAACTGTGCAGATAGGCAATGGGACTCTGGAGAATGTCCTACTGGATGGCGGGTCAGGTGTGAACCTGATAACTGAGGAGGAGCGAAAAAGACTGGGCCTCAAAGACTCACAGCCTGCTCCTTTCAGATTAAGAATGGCGGACCAGACAGTCGTTGACCCGGTGGGGATGATTCGCAATGTGAAAATTCACATCCATGGTATTCCTTACCTTATTACCTTGACTGTTATTAAAAATAAAGAAGTTAACGAAGCCTATAGTATGCTGCTAGGCAGACCATGGTTGATTGATGCTAAGGTAAATCACGATTGGGGTAACAATCTGGTTACCATCAGAGGTAATGGTACTGTAAAGACCATCTCAGTCAGTCAGAGGAAGGGGCCCAGGCCTAAGTTACCTGAAGTCCTAGTCTGCTATAATTTTACTGAAGGACTGACAGATGAGGAGGAAGCCTTGTGGTTAGCTAGTGAGCAGGACTTGCTGGCCGTTGGGACAGTCACCCTGCCTCGAATGGAGCCGAATAAGGACCAGGACAACAGAAAGGACCAGGACGACATCAAGAGCCCGACAAAGAACCAGGACCAAGACCAGGGACAAGAGGGGGGATCACAGCGAGCCTACCCAGACCATTTCTACAACTTTGAGGAGGGCGACATTGAAGTGGATGAGACACCAGCCCGGGAGAAAGTGAAGAAATTGAAGATAGCATCCTGGACCTTGCCAGAGTCGGAGCAGTTGAGAAAAATTAACCTTGGAACAGAGGAGGAGCCCCAGTATCTGAAGATTAATGCAGCCATTAGTCCAGAACAGGCTATTGAAGCAGAAGCTCTTTTCAGGGAATTCAAGGATGTATTTGCCTGGACCTATAAGGACCTGAGGGGTATCCCACCCTCAATTGCACAGCACAGGATTGAGTTGGAGAAGGATATCCCACCATCCCATCAGGCCAGATATCGCATGAATCCAAATTATGCCAGTATTGTGAAGCAGGACTTGGATAAACTGCTGCAGGCTGGATTCATTACACTAGTAGAGGATGCTACCTGGTTATCCCCTATTGTTATTGTTCCCAAGAAAAATGGGAAGTTGAGAATTTGTATTGATTTTCGCAAATTGAATGCTGCCACTAAAAAGGACCCGTATCCATTGCCATTCACTGAGGAAGTGTTGGATTCTGTGGCAGGACACGAGATGTATTCGTTTCTGGATGGGTACTCCGGGTACCACCAGATTCAGATAGCACCAGAGGACCGGCACAAGACTGCTTTTGTAACAGACTGGGGAGCTTTCGTGTGGATAGTCATGCCTTTTGGGCTGAAAAACGCACCTCCAACATACCAGAGGGCAGTAAACAAAGCCTTTCGTGATTTTATTGGTGATTTTATGAAATTGTTTTTGGATGACTTCAGTGTGTACAGTGACATTATTAGCCACCTGGTCAAACTGAGAAAGTGTTTTGAGAAATGCCGTGAGTATGGGATAAGTCTAAATCCTGAGAAATGTTTACTACTGGTCTTCTCTGGTATTATACTAGGCCACATTGTGTCTAAGGAAGGGAAATTTCCTGATCCTAAGAAGATTGAAGCAGTCGAGAACATGCCTAGATCAGAAAAACCAGTAGATGTACAGGTTTTTAACGGTTTTGCCCAGTTTAACAGGTGCTACATTAAGTCGTATGCACATATCATGGAGCCAATCACCAGGCTCATGAGGAAGGCCGAGGAGTTCATCTGGTCAGACCAGTGTGAGCAGGCATGGAAGAAAATCAAGGAGCAGTACCAGAATGCGCCAATTCTCATTGCACCAAGATGGGACCTGGAGTTCCATGTGCATACAGATGCTTCGAATATAGCAGTAGGAGTGATGCTGGCCCAGAATCCAACAGGGAAGTGTGACCAGCCCATTTCTTATGCTAGTAGATTGCTGAATTCTGCTGAGAGGAATTACAGTACTACTGAAAGGGAAGCCTTGGCAATGGTTTATGCTCTAAACAAGTATAGACATTATCTGCTGGGCAATAAGTTTGTTTTCTATGTTGATCATATGGCATTGGTGTATCTGGTCAATAAGCCGCAGGTGTCAGGCAGGATAGCAAGGTGGCTACTGCTGTTTCAAGAATACGATTTCACAGTGGTGTATAAGCCAGGGAAAAATCATGGTGTGGCAGATGCGATGTCAAGACTGACCAACGGAGAACCAGCAACTGGTGTCGAGGACCAGACTAAGGATGCAAGTTTGTTTTATGTTAAACCAGAATGGTTAGAGGATGTACGTTCTTACCTGAAATCTGGTGTTGTACGGCAGGACTTGTCTAAGGAGGAGCAGAGGAAGCTGATTCTGAAGTCACTGCCCTATACACTGGTCCAGGGAGTTCTGCACAAGCGAGGACATGATCTGGTGGTCAGGAGGGTACTAGACCCAGTGCAGGCAGAGGTGGTGATGAAGGAGATGCACAATGGAGTAGCAGGTGGTCATTTTTCGCAAGATATTACCAGCAGGAAGATACTGGACGCCGGATACTGGTGGCCAGCAATACATCGGGATGTTGCAGAATACTGCAAGGCGTGTGACAGATGCCAGAGAGTGGGAGGCATGGCAAATACTGGTTTAGCTACCTTAGTGGCCAGTATGCCAGCAGAACCGTTTATGAAATGGGGATTGGACTTTATCGGGCCCATTAAACCAACAGCATCCAGAACAGGGAACAGGTACATACTGGTGGCTACAGATTATGCTACCAAGTGGGTGGAGGCAAGGGCGCTCAAAACCAACTCAGCAGCAGTTACTGCTAAGTTTTTGTATGAGCAGATCCTTTCAAGATACGGGTGTCCCTTGACACTTGTAAGTGACCAGGGTTCCCATTTTATAAATGAGGCTATCGAACACCTGGTGGAGCATTTTCTGCTCCAGCATTGTACATCAACAACCTATTACCCCCAGGGTAATGGCCAGGCTGAATCAACAAACAAGGTGATTGGTCACCTACTGAGCAAGCTGGTCAATGACAGGCGAACAGATTGGGATGAGCATCTTCATACTGTACTGCTCTCCTACAGGACTGCTTACAAGGTGACTACAGGTTACACACCATTTCAACTGGTCTATGGCTTACATCCGTTAATGCCAACAGAGTACATAGTACCAACCAGGAAGACCAGCTCAGAAATTGATTATACACCAACCAGGGTGTTGGCAGCCAGGATTGCGGATTTGGAGCAGATGGACACTTCAAGACTAGAGGCCCAGGAAGCAGTAGGGGCCAAGCAATGGAACAGGGCACTTTGGAGCCAGCAACACTACAAACGAAAGGATTTTCAAGTAGGCGATTATGTGCTCTGGTATCCCAAGGGCCATAAGGAGCATGTGGGGAAATTCAAAAGTCGGTGGTTTGGACCTTATAGGGTCCAGTACAGGCTCCCCAACAACACTGCTCTGCTGGTCCAGGTGAAAAATTTTGAACCTGATCCAGTATTGGTAAACATCAATAAGTTAAAACCATACAGATTTTATGAAAAGGAAAACAGGGTAGTGGAAACCAGGACACCAGGACATTGGACCAGAGGACTGGTCAACGAGCAAAAGGGGGATAGTGTCCAGTCAGGGTTAGAAAATACAGGGATAGAAAGTGAGAAAAAATGTGAAGAAGGAGGCGGTGAAACAGCAAACCAGCAGAAGGGTAAAGAAAACAGTGAGGGAAAAATGAAAAATAAAAAGAAAAAGAAAAATAAGCAAGAGGAAGGACAGCAGTCAGAAGAAGGAGACATGAAGGAGGTGATTGAAAAAAATAAAGGAAATCAAAAAAATCAGAAAAAAGAAAAAAATAATGAGAAAGGAGAAAAAGAAATAACAAAAGAGAAGGAAGGATTAGAAATTATAGGGTGTGGGGTGTTAGAAGCATTAATGAAGGAGAAGAAGATGGGACAGTTAGGCATGCGGCCCATTAAAAAAGAGGATGGACAGAATTCATCCGGGCAGGAAATCTTGTCCATCCAGCAGGAGGAAAGAGTGGATGAAACCCTAGTAGGGTTTCGGGAAGGCTTTGGACCAGGTCAAGGCATCAGGGTCTTAGAGCCGCAGCAGGGGAGAAGCAAGGACATTACATTCTGGAGCTGCCAACAGAATAGGGCGAGCAGTGAGATATGGAGAGAGGAGGAGGCAAGAGAGAGTGAGAACCATACAGTAAGGGAGGAAGCAAGAAGCGAGGAAGAGTGCAGAGTGAAGGAGGGCGATGTAGAGGGAGTTTTCGGATCAAGTAGGGATGGGGAACCGCAGCTAGGAGAGAGCGAGCAGGGTAGGAACTTCACCCACAGGAGAGAACCGACACAACACCAACCGAACGGAAGGGTGGCGCAGCTTGAGGAGGAACAAAGACAGGTTTGGGAGAAGCAGCATCATCAACTTCAAGAGCAGCAGAAGCGACTTCGGGAGGAGCAGCAGCGCCAGCTCCAACAGAAGCAGAAGCAGCTTCGGGAGGAGCAGCAGCGCCAACTCCAACAGAAGCAGAAGCAGCTTCGGGAGGAGCAACAGCGCCAGCTTCAACAGAAGCAGAAGCAGCTTTGGGAAGAGCAGCAGCGCCAATATCAGGAGAAGCAGAGACAACTTCGGGAGGAGCAACTGCGCCAATTTCAGGAGAAACAGCAGCAGCTGCGGGAGCAACATAAGCAACAGCATCAAGGGGAGCAAAGGCGATTCTGGAAGGAGCAGCATCGCCAGCAGCCAGAGAAGAAGCCTCAAGACAGTCGGAAAACCCTAGGCGACGGCGGAAGGAGGAGCGGGAAAACCAGCGAGGTGAGACAACGAGACGAGGGAGGAGCAGCACCAAGAAGGGGCGAGGCAGAGAATCAACCGCAAGAGGAGACGGTGCAGCCCAGCGGAAGAACAACGGAAGCTCAGCCCATAGGGGAACATCGACAGCAACAACCCAATCAGGTATTTCAAACAACGACAGAGTTTTGGGAATCCTTCCAGCTTGAGTACATAGGAGACCGGGGAGGTTCCGACCTAAATAGGGGAAGGATAGATCAGTGGGGTATAGTTAGGATTCAGAATCGAGAAAACCAGAGTCGGGACAGCAGAGAATACAGGGTGAAGGGTGAAAGAGCCGAGGAGAACATCGAAGCCCAAGCGCCGCCACTGACATTCCAAGACTGGACCAGAGGGGAGGATATAGAAGGGGAAGTAGAGCAAGCGAAAAGGACAGCAACTAGAGCAGAAACGAAGAACATGGAGGCGGAGGGACCTACTGGACGAAGGGCTGGAAAGGAACCAGCACAGCAGAAGATGGGGACGCTCCACCAGTACATAACGAGGACAGGGATGGCAGATCAAGCGGAGGAGATGAACATACAAGAGAAGGAAGCTCCACCAGCACCAACTCAAGTCACAGCTGAAGGAGCTACAGTAGAGCCAACTCAAGCCACGGCCGAAGGAGCTACAGCAGAGCCAACTCAGGTCACGGCAGAGGAGGAGCAGACACAAGGACCAGAAGGAGGAGTGGAGCCGCACAAACAGGGAACTGGAACCAGAATGAAGAAGACGGAGGCTATGGCCAGAGCTCCTAAACTGATCACAGTCACCAGGAAAAAGAAGAGGGTAATGGACCTGACGTTTCTCCCACTGGAGCACTGGAAGGCTTGGAGAGATCTCCAAGACGATGTTTGGGCCGAAAAGGTAAGTCTCGGAAACTTCTATGAGTATACCTGGCCCACCCCCAGGACAGAGTTAGTTTCAGACTTTATAGAGGGATTCCAGTATGTGAAGGGGGAAAAGACAGAGTACACCACACCGATCCGGGCCACAGTAAGGGGGATACCAGTGGAAATTACCGCCTGGACCATCCAGCAGGCATTGGGGATCGAAGGCAGCAGAACCGCAGCCATACCAAAGGCCAGTGGAGAACTTGACACCAGGTATATGAAAATGTTTGGACTTTCAAGGACAGATCACAAGACCGACGGGATCAGGATCATTGGATTTGACGAGATATATCAAGACCGGGTGCGGGCGCTGGTGGAGATAATGTGCGTGAAGAAGAAGTCGTTCTATGCCAGCAATGAGCTGCTGGAAAACATGTACCAGGCTGTGAAGAAGGGAAACCATAACTGGGCGCCATTGATCCTATCCAGCCTACGCCGAATGCTCATTCGGGTGTACACCAGCGAGACCAGGGAGATCAAAGGAGGCGAATTCATAGATGCCCTGCTGAGAAACTGGTTTCCAGACGAAGAGCAGTATGTTGACCCAGAGCCGAACCAGGAGGACGAGGAGGATGAAGAGCAGGACAGTGAGGGTGAACCAGATATAACCCCCATTAGGCCCGAGGCGGAGCTCCCACCAGATGGCATTAGCGAGGAAGGAGCCAGACCGAGACGACTGACTAGAGGACGAAAGGACCAGCCAGCAAAAGACGAGCAGCAGTCTTCGCCTCCACAGGAGCAGGAACGAGGGAAGAAGAAGCGCAAAAGGAGGGTGCAGTCTTCCCCCTCTACAGCCGGAGACCAGGGGGCTACATTCAGGAGACTGAGGCGACAAGGGAAACGGCCTAGGTACAGGGACAGCACTTCTGGGTCTTTAGATTCAGAAGAGGCCGTAGAGGTCGAGCGAGGGGCTATCACCTCTAAGACCAGACAAACACCAAAGACCAAAGCCCAGAAGCCACAGGAGGAGGTATTGGGACAGCCAGCAGTAGGTACACCAGGGGAGGCTTCTAGGACACTACTCACCTTGAGAACACAACCAGTGGTTGAAGCTACCAGTAACCAAGAGCCAGTAACGTTGGGACGCCAAGGGGGTTCAGAGTCAAGGGCTAATTTTCCTGCTCAGCAGCAGACCGCGGAGGGAGTAAACCAAACGGAAGCCCTGCCACCGAGAAACCTACATGGGGCCTTCGAGTCGACCACCACAGGGCAGTCGGGAGTGACAGAGGGACTGGAGCGGTTGCTAAGCCAGATGCGTGTCTGGGTAGGTGAGACGGAACGTATCAAGGAATTACAAGACCAGCAGGATCGGCAGCAGCCCACTTATGCTACATTGGTGACCCGGAACCAGGAGTTGGAGGGAAGGACGAACCAATTGGCTACTCAACTCCATGCTACAGGCCAAGAGCTGACAGAGCTAAAGAGGACTTTGGCGGACACCAGGAGGAAACTTACAGTTTTCATAGAGGAGCAGCAACAGGAGCGATCCAGGTGGGCAGAACAAGGTGGGGAGGTCGAACGAAGAAAGCAACAACGACTCGACTTGGAGCTGAAGACGAATGCAAGGCTGAAGGATTATGATCGCTTAGCCCTAGAGAATCAGCAACTGAAGCGACAGTTGGAGGTAGCAGGCGGGGCTTCGACCTCCATGAGTGGCGGTTTGGCCAGACATCTGTTGACTACTACGAAGAAACAGGTCTGTGACGAGTTGAAGGCCTACACCGAAGACCAGGAAAGGTATAACCGATATTTCGTTCGTTTTGTAGATGCGTTTCCTTCCTTCGTGTATTGGTCCGATGATGAGCAGACGGCCCAGGAGGACACCGGGGCACCAGAATTGATGGCAGGAGTGGAAACCGCGGGTCCCCCGACTCGACCATCCGGGAGTGTTGAGAAGGTAATCGAAAACCCTGCCCAGGCCGTGACAGTAGAAACACTCTCAGGCCCAGTTGCGACAAGGACTCCACCAGGATTACTTCTGGCCGTGGGGCAGGATTTGGTACCGGCACCAGCCTCAGCAGTGGGGGAGGCAGTAACGACCATGGAACTCGGAACAACACCCGGAGTACCCGAGGAGACCACTACCAGGACAACACCAACTAGTGGCTAGGAATAGTTTTTTAGGAACAGTACTGGTAGGACCAGTAATAGACTCTTTTTTAATTTTTATTCCTTTTTTATTTTTGGCTAACTACATAACACTGGAAGCCAGAGCATCTGAGGGCAGATGCAGACTAAAAGGGGGATAATGTTAAAGGGATTTTTTGCCTTTTTACCTAGGAGCAGTAATTTAGGAGCAGAACAGTAAACTGCTAGGAGCAGTAAAAAACAGTTAGGAGCAGTAAAACAGTTAGTTACTGCGGATTTCTTAGTTACTGCGTTTTGGATGAAGTTTTGACAGTCGGATGAAAAATCGACTTGGATGAAAAATGGACAGATTGGAGGACGGCTAGGGTTTGGGGGGGGTTAGTGAGGAGTGAGGGTGGCGGCTCTCACTCTCTCTCACTCTCTTGCACAGTTTTGTGTGGCTATGGGGATTAGGAAGTAAGGTTAGGAGGTTAGGAAGATTGAGGGACAGGGCAGGACTGATTGGAGCAGTATTGCTTGTATGGGACAGACTTTAATGCTGAAAGTAGAGCCTTTTGAATACATTGGAGTGTGTGTAATGATTACTAGGGATTTGAGGGAAATGGGGTGTTGGGTAGTTGCATTGATAGCATTTGAATGGAGCAGGGGCTGAATCTATTGGGTACAGTTTAAGAGCAGAAGTGTTAGAAGCAGCAAGTGAAGGGTAGTGTTAATTTTTGTGGGTTTCCTTTTTTGCTTGAAACAATAGACTTAGCTTTTGAAGGGTGAAGCTAAATCACCCTTTAACAGGTGGCTCCCCCAAGCAGCAGCTGCAGGCTCTCGGGCTCCGGCCATGGCCTCCGCAAAGCCCCACATTCCAACACGGCCCCCATCCCCCCAATCCTCCCCCACCTCAAGTGGGGGTGTCGGCTCTGAATGCGCCTTGGCGAGCACCTCTGCCCCCGGGTCAAGTGCCGCAAGGTGGCTCCCCCAAGCAGCAGCTGCAGGCTCTCGGGCTGCGGCCATGGCCTCCGCAAAGCCCCACATTCCAACACGGCCCCCATCCCCCCAATCCTCCCCCACCTCAAGTGGGGGTGTCGGCTCTGAATGCGCCTTGGCGAGCACCTTTGCCCCTGGGTCAAGTGCCGCAAGGTGGCTCCCCCAAGCAGCAGCTGCAGGCTTTCGGGCTGCGGCCATGGCCTCCGCAAAGCCCCACATTCCAACACGGCCCCCATCCCCCCAATCCTCCCCCACCTCAAGTGGGGGTGTCGGCTCCGAATGCGCCTTGGCGAGCACCTCTGGCCCCGGGTCAAGTGCCGCAAGGTGGCTCCCCCAAGCAGCAGCTGCAGGCTCTCGGGCTGCGGCCATGGCCTCAGCAAAGCCCTACATTCCAACACGGCCCCCATCCCCCCAATCCTCCCCCACCTCAAGTGGGGGTGTCGGCTCCGAATGCGCCTTGGCGAGCACCTCTGCCCCCGGGTCAAGTGCCGCAAGGTGGCTCCCCCAAGCAGCAGCTGCAGGCTCTCGGGCTGCGGCCATGGCCTCCGCAAAGCCCCACATTCCAACACGGCCCCCATCCCCCCAATCCTCCCCCACCTCAAGTGGGGGTGTCGGCTCTGAATGCGCCTTGGCGAGCACCTCTGCCCCCGGGTCAAGTGCCGCAAGGTGGCATCCCGAAGCAGCAGCTGCAAGCTCTCGGGCTGCGGCCATGGCCTCCGCAAAGCCCCACATTCCAACACGGCCCCCATCCCCCCAATCCTCCCCCACCTCAAGTGGGGGTGTCGGCTCCGAATGCGCCTTGGCGAGCACCTCTGCCCTCGGGTCAAGTGCCGCAAGGTGGCTCCCCCAAGCAGCAGCTGCAGGCTCTCGGGCTCCGGCCATGGCCTCCGCAAAGCCCCACATTCCAACACGGCCCCCATCCCCCCAATCCTCCCCCACCTCAAGTGGGGGTGTCGGCTCTGAATGCGCCTTGGCGAGCACCTCTGCCCCCGGGTCAAGTGCCGCAAGGTGGCATCCCGAAGCAGCAGCTGCAAGCTCTCGGGCTGCGGCCATGGCCTCCGCAAAGCCCCACATTCCAACACGGCCCCCATCCCCCCAATCCTCCCCCACCTCAAGTGGGGGTGTCGGCTCCGAATGCGCCTTGGCGAGCACCTCTGCCCCCGGGTCAAGTGCCGCAAGGTGGCTCCCCCAAGCAGCAGCTGCAGGCTCTCGGGCTGCGGCCATGGCCTCCGCAAAGCCCCACATTCCAACACGGCCCCCATCCCCCCAATCCTCCCCCACCTCAAGTGGGGGTGTCGGCTCCGAATGCGCCTTGGCGAGCACCTCTGGCCCCGGGTCAAGTGCCGCAAGGTGGCTCCCCCAAGCAGCAGCTGCAGGCTCTCGGGCTGCGGCCATGGCCTCCGCAAAGCCCCACATTCCAACACGGCCCCCATCCCCCCAATCCTCCCCCAACTCAAGTGGGGGTGTCGGCTCCGAATGTGCCTTGGGGAGCACCTCTGCCCCTGGGTCAAGTGCCGTAAGGTGGCTCCCCCAAGCAGCAGCTGCAGGCTCTCGGGCTGCGGCCATGGCCTCCGCAAAGCCCCACATTCCAACACGGCCCCCATCCCCCCAATCCTCCCCCACCTCAAGTGGGGGTGTCGGCTCCGAATGCGCCTTGGCGAGCACCTCTGCCCCCGGGTCAAGTGCCGCAAGGTGGCTCCCCCAAGCAGCAGCTGCAGGCTCTCGGGCTCCGGCCATGGCCTCCGCAAAGCCCCACATTCCAACACGGCCCCCATCCCCCCAATCCTCCCCCACCTCAAGTGGGGGTGTCGGCTCTGAATGCGCCTTGGCGAGCACCTCTGCCCCCTGGTCAAGTGCCGCAAGGTGGCATCCCAAAGCAGCAGCTGCAAGCTCTCGGGCTGCGGCCATGGCCTCCGCAAAGCCCCACATTCCAACACGGCCCCCATCCCCCCAATCCTCCCCCACCTCAAGTGGGGGTGTCGGCTCTGAATGCGCCTTGGCGAGCACCTCTGCCCCCGGGTCAAGTGCCGCAAGGTGGCTCCCCCAAGCAGCAGCTGCAGGCTCTCGGGCTGCGGCCATGGCCTCCGCAAAGCCCCACATTCCAACACGGCCCCCATCCCCCCAATCCTCCCCCACCTCAAGTGGGGGTGTCGGCTCCGAATGCGCCTTGGCGAGCACCTCTGCCCCGGGGTCAAGTGCCGCAAGGTGGCTCCCCCAAGCAGCAGCTGCAGGCTCTCGGGCTGCGGCCATGGCCTCCGCAAAGCCCTACATTCCAACACGGCCCCCATCCCCCCAATCCTCCCCCACCTCAAGTGGGGGTGTCGGCTCCGAATGCGCCTTGGCGAGCACCTCTGCCCCCGGGTCAAGTGCCGCAAGGTGGCTCCCCCAAGCAGCAGCTGCAGGCTCTCGGGCTGCAGCCATGGCCTCCGCAAAGCCCCACATTCCAACACGGCCCCCATCCCCCCAATCCTCCCCCACCTCAAGTGGGGGTGTCGGCTCCGAATGCGCCTTGGCGAGCACCTCTGCCCCCGGGTCAAGTGCCGCAAGGTGGCTCCCCCAAGCAGCAGCTGCAGGCTCTCGGGCTGCGGCCATGGCCTCCGCAAAGCCCTACATTCCAACACGGCCCCCATCCCCCCAATCCTCCCCCACCTCAAGTGGGGGTGTCGGCTCCGAATGCGCCTTGGCGAGCACCTCTGCCCCCGGGTCAAGTGCCGCAAGGTGGCTCCCCCAAGCAGCAGCTGCAGGCTCTCGGGCTGCGGCGATGGCCTCCGCCACCTTGCTCTCTGCAGCAGTGGCTGCCTCCCCCGCAATCTCCCTCTCGTCCACCACAATCTCCCTCGCGGTCAATGCTTCTAAAGCACTCGCGCCTCGATCCCTCTCTCATTCATGACCCAAAAACACAAGCGCAACAAATCTCAACACCCACATTTCAGAAAAACCCAAAACCCGAAGTTTAATCCTCACCTCCTCGGTGGCAGGGCCGCGGTCCGATGTGCCTTGCTCACTCGCAATGGCCTCCTCCAGAGGCTCCTCTTCATGCTCCTCTCCACGATCCGCCATCTCCTCAGCTCTTCTCTCCTGTAAGGTGGCCGCGGCTGTTTGTTGCGATGGGGCTTGCAAAGAGGCCTTCCCTCTCCCACCTCGACCCTTACCCCTCCCTCGACCCCTCACCTCGGACTTTCGACCTCTCCCTCGGGCCGACCCCTCATCCATGTCCACTTCTGTACCTGGACTTCCCGCAATGTCAAGCGAATGATCATCCTCCCCACTAGTTTCAGTAGGACGTCCAGGGTGCCCTCGCCCCGCTCGTGTAGCAGCAAGTAGTTCCCCACCTTCGCCCGCCTCTATAATTTGGCGTCTCGCTCTCCTAGCGACTTTTCTCAACGTCTCATGATCTGACTCCTCGCCCGTACCCACTTCTGGCGTCTTCTCCTCTTCAACGTCTTCCTCAATCCTAAACCATTCGCCAATCTGCGCAAATGTTTAGGACTAAGACGACATTTACTACTCCACTTTTATTTTGAACAACCGTTCAGATTCATGCAGCTTCACTATTCTAAACAGTAAAACAATGAACCCGCAGCAAAGACATTACTTCAAACCAACTATAATTTACATTTAATATCTTTTTATTGATGGATTTTGAAACTTACCACATCTATATTAGCATGGTCGCCCGACTGAGAATCCGTCCCTCTTGTTGAACACTCCTTGAATCCGAAAGAAGGTTGCGGTGTCTCCAAAGTCGGACCTCAATTCAACCCTAGCTCTTCCGTCATCTCCAAATGTTTCTCTCCGCTACTTATTACTTCATGCTCCTCATGCTCAACTGCGGTATCCTCTAAAACCTCATCTTCCGCCTCTACTATGGACTCTAGAATGAGTTTACGGATGCTACAAAATTTAATTGCCACAGGCAGCCCAGCTCCTCGAACCTTCAGAGGTGCACTCAAGAGGTTGCCTTTCGACTTTGATTTCCTACGTAATTCTCTCCTCTTCCTCGATCTCCTGTTAGTAAAATCTGTACCACCTGGTTTTCTTCTACGCCTAGGAGTGACATAAGTGGAGGGAGCTGACCCTCCACTCTCCTTCATATGTCTAACTAACGAGAGAACTCTCCTCACAATATAGCTCTCCTCCTAACTTTCCTCTAACTTATGTATCCCAAACCTGCAACCCCCCTGACTCAGCCCTAAATACTTCCCATATTCTAAACCTACTTGAATTAATGAAAACTATAAATAAATTGCAATTTGAATTAAAGCTGATGAGATCAATCTATATTTGAAGAGAATAAACAAAGCCCACATAATATTAAAAGATTTAGATTAAGCACAGAAATACTTGTATTAAATATGGATGCAAGTGACGGCTCACTCTAATCTCACTCTTAGTCTGTCTGTCCAGTAATTTATTATGAAAATTGAGGAACTCTAACACTGAATAAAATATAGAATTTGAATAAATCATATGCTTGCATTAGTCCTATAAATATATAACTAATGCATGAATTTGATTAATTCAAATTCTATATATTTATTGTTTTAAATGCAGAAGGAATAGACGGCTCTTTTTAATCCAATCACACCCCATAAAAAAAAGAATCTGCTCCACCATTCAAATACGCGAAGCAATATTCTAAAAATCTTACTACATATTTATGGGCCTGCAAAAAGCAACATCATAATCAGTTAGCGCCGTCTCTCTTTAATCATACATTCGTTACGTAGCAGAATATATCATTACCTAGTCGTCCACATGGACATTCCAATTTGAATAAAATGATCAACAGCGATGCATCATTCCTCTCACTTCGCTCTCGCGATACTGCTTTGCTAGTACACTCACTCTTCTTCCTTCTTCCTCTAGTATATTTGAGTTGCCTGCGAATATGGGGATGGTCTGTCTGTACGCCCAAGGCATGGGCATCCCTCTTAGGTTTCGCGTAGATGACGATGGTCTAGCTACGGTGTCCTCTCTTCGCCTCAGTCTCAGATTCCATTTTCGTGAGGATTCCATCAGTATAGAGGAGGAGATCTTTGATGACGTTACTGCCGAGGTTACCCACACCCTCAGGCAACCTTCAGTGAGAGATGAGAACAACATGTTGCAGTGGAGACTCCTCCCTGGATCCTATAGAGTCTATGGTCTTACTGATTCTCTGATGGCTGCATCCACTGAGATCCTCACCCCCCGTCGCTCTTCTACTTGCACAATTCAGACTCCCTTACCTCGTGATGTCAAAGTCAAAGTCGAGCCTGGTACCAAGACTTCAGATGTAGAGAAACCTCCTCCGACCGTCATATCTCTCTCTTCTGATGACGAAGTCAGTCCCGTCAAGTTGGTGCCTAAGGTCCACGCAGATGCTCCTCCTTCCAATGTGTCTTCTCCATTGTCCCAGGTCACAATTAGCATTGTTCCGCTCCTTAAAGAGATTGCTAAGACGCGTGGGTCCAAAAACATTTTGAAGAAGATAGACTATTCCACTATTAGACACGAGAGGATAGAGTACTTGCCTGCGAAGTTTGATGGTCCGGTTCTTTTTGAGTTGCCCCCAGCTGCTGCGGGATCCTCCAAGCTCGCCGCCAAGTCTATGCAGGGAATGGATAAACGATACGACGGACACTTGTGGACCAAGACCATCACAACAAACATCAAAAACGACTTCGGACTCTCTTTTCGAAGTTCCAACTGCGTCGGATGGCTGCGCTGCAGCAACCCGGAGTGTGACTTCCTGAAGCGTGTTCCCAAGATCTTCGAGGTTAACGAGACTGAGTTCGAAGGCTGTACCCTGCAAGCTTTTGTCATGGACCAGCCTCCTCCATCTGACTCCACGCTTGTGTGCAAGGTATGTAAAGAACCTCCATCATGTGTAGCTACATGCGAGGCTAAGATTTATTACGTTGTGGGCAAACCCAATCAGACTAGAGCTTCTATTCACATAGGAACACATGATCATCCAGTGAAAGTTGGAGACTACAGAGACTCTAAAGCAGAGATTAGTACCTTGATAGAAGAGCAGGTAGAGATGAACAACAAAGCAACAAAGAGCGCCGTTGTCTTGGAGGCGAGCAAACTCCTCATCGGGAGCTACCTGCTACAGCCCGAGGATACACCACCGAGGAAGCTGACGATGGAGGAGCTGGTTCCTGTTCTTGATCGTTGCAAAGACATGGCGTCACCAAACATCCGCAACAAAGTCGCCACCTTCAAAAAATTCACAAGGTATGGAATCATGGATGGTATCACCAAGCTCCGTGGAAACAGTCTCTGGGCGTATGTCCAGGAGAATAGGTTTCCCGGTCAGGGATCTATGCGTGACAAAGTCTTTGTCTTCAAGATGTCGGAGGTCGGGCCGGGAAGTGGTGTCGACTTGGTCAGCCGTATGCAAGCTGGTGGCGACTTGGAGAACGCATGGATCATGTTCGACCATGTCAAACGCGTCAAAGACTGGTCGACGATGGCGTGCCATGTGTACGACGCCACCTACTGCCGCGTGATGACAATCGCCACTTGCGACATGCAGTCCGAGGACACGGACGCCCAACTCGTCTTCTGGAAAAACCTGAACCTGGTCATGGAGATCAATGGCGTTGCAGCGCCGAACTTCAAGGGGTTCATGGCGGATAACGCACAGGCAAATTGGAATGCAGTGCGAATCCTTTACGGCAATGGCAACAAAGAGGACCCAATGGAGGACCGGGAGAGGTCGTGCTTGTTCCACTGGACTCAGAACATGGTGGCGTATACGCAGAAGCACTTCCCCGAAGAACTTTGGGAACAGCACAAGAAGATGTGCACTCAGTACAAGAATGCGACCACCATGGCAGAGGCGGAAACTCTGTACCACGCGTTGCGAGCCTGGTGGGCATCCACCGGGGTCGTTGGCGAAAGCGGGCTCATCAAACTCGATCAGTGGCTGTCATTCTGGCACCACCGCTTCCGCCAGTGGGGGGGATTCATGACCGAGGTATTATCTCTGCACTCTGTTTTCATGTTTCTGATTCTAGTTTCCTAGCCCTAACCTACAAAATTGTAATCGGTGAATCTAACTTCACCTACTGCCAAATCTGCAGAAATTCACGAAAGAAGAACTCACAGAGATGCCCACCTGTAACCTCGCCGAAACAGTTCACAACAAGTGGCTCCAATCTTCAGGAAACAATGGAAACGACCTCTACGTTGCTACCGTGGACG
Source organism: Ceratodon purpureus (assembly GCA_014871385.1). Lineage (NCBI taxonomy): Eukaryota > Viridiplantae > Streptophyta > Bryopsida > Pseudoditrichales > Ditrichaceae > Ceratodon > Ceratodon purpureus. The sequence continues at coordinate 187,861 of CM026431.1, forward strand.
ATTTCGTTCGTGCTTTTCTACAGGTTGTCAACTACTACCAGTTCCTAAAAGGTGACGTCGGCGGAATAGGACCATCCAAGAAGGAACTCAGGCTCCGGATGGCTGAACGCAACGCAAAGAAATGGGGAAATCCTACACTGCTCGACAAGCCCATGCTCGATATGCCAGGCGCGGATGAGTTCTGCACTTGTCAGCCTATCATGCCTGGAGCGGAAGTCTTCGGTTCACAGAAGCGAAAAGCCGACGTCCTTATCGGAGCTGACGAGGAGTCCCATCGCCCGGATAAGACAAACTTCTCACGCCCAAGAGGCCCAAGACGTGCCGTCAGGGCTCGCCCTATGCAGATGCCTGTCATTGTGGAAGACGACTCCGAAGACGACCCCGAGGTAGAACGTACCCAATCTCTTGCCCAGGAAGTTGATTCCCCTTTACCTTCACCACTGAACAAGGGCGGCATTCGCCATGTCAACGCGGTTGAAGAAACCAAGGTCGACGTGAAGGAGTGGCACATTTCGAGACTTCACAAACTTTCTGCAAAGTGCTGCTGGGCCCAAAGAGCTGAAACGAAGAAGAAGTGCACTGAGAGAATTGTCAGGGGGCCCCATTGCACAGCTGCACCGACCTACACTGGGCTCTGGACTAACTATCGCAGGAACCTAGTGGAGAAGACTGAGTTCTTCTTCTGCTCCGACGATATTGAGCGCTGCGTGAAAGGCTCTAAGCGCAAGTGGGTAGCACACTACTCAAAGGACCAGGAATTCCCCTCCATTCCAGAGGTCTGGCCAGTGAAACTAGGTACTAACCTAAAACTAACTGAGATTCTAGCCCTCGAAGCAGCGGGCTTTCAACTTCCGCCGAAGAAACCGGTCTCCCCAAGACGCCTGTTCTCTTCTGCCCCGCCCCCTGCAAATCTCAACTCGGTGCCAGTCCCTGCAGACGCTGACCGCTACCCAGGCAAGAGAGACGGCAAGATGGTGAAGCGCACTGCCACTCGTCCCAATCAAGCGCAGCGACTCTCCATGGGCTCCTCCGAGTCTCTTAAAGCGCGCCTCCGTTCCGTCACCATGATACCTGAGCCGGGCCACGGTTGCATCATTGGGCTGGATTCGGGCGTCACTCCACACATCACACGGTACCAGATTACCATCAGTTCTTACCCTGGTTGTACTTGCCCAGCATTCAAGAAGACGATGACTACGTTCCGTGGCAAGACTCAGTTCACGTATTGTAAGCACCTATACTACATACTCTTGAAGGTCTGCAACCGTGATCCCGAATCCGAGCTTTTCATCCATGCGCCTACCTTCAGCTTCAACGAGGTCAAGCTACTCTTAGAGAGTGGAATCTTGCGTCACCCCTTGGCGAAGAAGTAGGTAGCCCTCCTACTTTAGAACTGCCATTTCCACATTGGCCATTTCTCACGTAGTGAATGATTTTAGTAATATACCATGTACTAAGTCAGCTATTCAGAAGCTGTATTGACTTTTTCATTATATTAAAGGCTTTGTCGTTCGCATTGATTGCACTCTATTTCAATACATTCTATCTTGAAGAAGTGTAATATATACCTCGTATCCCCTGACATGTACCATTTATTACGGCAAACATATACTTGTTATTAGATGTCCTAATCTTCGAACCTAACACGTTTAGGGTTGCCCACTACACTATCAGCAGGACTGCCACCCACTGACTGTACTACAGGACAAACTACATTCGCGTTCACTTTCGGTCCCACACTTGGCAAGTGTCCTTGGTATGAACGTTTCAGCAATGCCCCACCTCCCCGCCTCCGATTCACTGATTCCCTGGAATAGGTTCCCCTTGGGATCTTTCCAACCTTCGAGTATGCATGTGGTTGCAAAGGCACATCTGCGTCCTTCTCCAGCATTCTGATATCATCCGAATTTTCTGAACGTGGGGGGTCAGCTCTTACATCCGGTTGTACGTCAACATCCGTTGTCGAAGGACGCCCTTGGCTGTTGGCCATCACCTCTTCTTCGTCTTCCACCTCAACATATGGTTGAAATGGACAAACATCGTCAGCAAGTGAAACAACAATATCTCTGACGTCTTCCATAGCTGCTGTCCCGCACTACGGAAAAGAGCTTTACAAAACACCAACACAAAAGAGGCAGAGACATTCTCTACTCTTATCTTAAATATCCCTGAAGAAGATGCTTGGCGCCCTTGAAAATCGGCTATTCATTCATTTGAAAGTTGTCATCCTCCTAAACCGAATGGAAAAAGATGAAGGTTTAGCAGAGGTCATTTAGCATTTAAACTTTTTTCTTAAAATTAAAGAATGAAGAAAAGAAAAAAAAAAAAAAAAAAAAAAAAAAAAAAAAAAAAAAAAAAAACATTTATATTAATTGAAATTAAAAAGATTAAAGAAAAGAATAGCAATATTTAAAATGAAGGTTGAAAATAATATAAAGGAGATCAACAAATTGAATGTGAAAATAAAATGATTGTGAAAATAAAATGAAGGAGAAAATTAAATGAAAGGAGGCTTTTGACCCCTCTAACAAGATAGATAGAATAAAGAAAATTTTATAAAAAATACAAGACAAATATCAAAAAAATAAAAAAAAAAAAAAAAAAAAGGAGAAAGGCATGTAGACTATGGTGGATGAATTCTAGCAATGTTAAGAAAATATTACGAAATTAAATGTTACTTGATCCCTGTTTAGAGGTTCAATACCAATACATATTAAGTAGTAATTTGCATATAAATTTAAGGAGATAAGGGGAATTACTGTACGCCTGAACTAGTTAGAAGGAGCTAGAGCATAGTAATTGGTGCACGTTAAAAAATTAATAACCAAGAAAAGAGAATATCAACTACAAATTCAATGAAAATACTGTAATTAGTCCACGATTATAGGGTAAATTAAATTACTAAAATTAGTATATTTCCAAAAATACACTAAGAATATTCGAATCTTCTAATTTTATAATTTATTTTTAGTAAAAAAAGTGTTATTTTAAGGTTCTGTCCCCCATTCTGTGCTCTCCGCTCTCCAAATCTGCGCTCACCGCTCTCCGCTCACGTACAAGCTTCCCTCGGGTACCTGGCCAAGGCTTTCAGGAAGCACCTTCCGGAGGAATCATGACACCTCATATTCCTCCGAGTGAGTCCACAACCTTTCATCGACTGAGTCAAGTGGGGTTCTTCCCAGACGGCAACAGCGTGACGTTGTGTTTTGCGCAGCCCTCTCCACCCGACCCAGTCACGTTTCTGAGAGTCAATTTCTGGCGGGACACGTACCGCCAGGAAGCGTATTCGGGGCTGCAGGTTCTTAATGTTGTTGACAACCCTTCTACGCAGTGCCCTACGTTGCGCATGATTTCTCTATGGAAACGAAATGGCGAAAGATGGATTTGTGATAGTTCTGTGATAGGTCCAAGTCTGCAGTCTGTATCGGAGGTGGCGAAGGAAGTTCCCGTTTGACATCTATTTTGACAGCATCGTGATATAGTCGCAGTTTTGTAACAGGGTATAGTCGTTGTACTGCTTTTAACTTGCTTCTTTAATACATATGTAATCACTTTGATATCAGTCTATCTTTGCCAAGCTTACATTTGCACATTGTTTGAACCACTACACTTTAATTCTTGAACCAAATTGACAGCAGACTGTGCATCATCAAGCCCCGTTTCACAAACCAAGTGGCTGTGTATGTTGAGTTCTTTGTCCCTAAACTGTCCCACAAACTATTTTCATTTCCAATTCTACAAGCCAGGTACCACCGGCTCCGGATGATGCAGTAGCCCGGCCGTCGGAGTCCCATGACACTCCGTCTTCCTTCCCTTCACCCTACTACCCTAGTATCGCACCCCGACCATTCCCCTGTATGTGGCTGACGGATTCTACAGTGGGTTTAGTCTTGCCAACAATATCGAGGGTGCCCACCCGTTCAGAACTAACATTGGAATTGTAGAATTACGTCACGGTAACTTAAGATTTCATAATTAATATATAAGTTCATAATGCCGGCCGCCCTTTGCACAACGTCCTTCTTACGGATCTTAATTGTACCCAGAATGGAGGTGAAACATCACATTAGATCGAGTAAAATTGAAATGCCAAAATTGAAATATTTTCTCGCCCCCCATGTCATTCTTTATTGTACCCAGGTTGGTTAAGATACATGATAACGACATTTAGATTTCCTAGGCTCGGACGATGCTACGGCTGCAACCACTAATGCAATATACACTTAAATATTTTGTTAGCCTTACTACTGCTCAACGACAATACTATCTGCTCCATCAACAGAAAAGTCTAGCCTCTCCGAGCCTTGGTGTTCTTCAAGACTGATTGCAATATCAGTCGCCGATATGGTTGGGGTTGTTGGTCGCTCTAAATGCTTGGGCAATTGCGATACGGACATCTTTCCGTCCCCAACGGCACTAGCATATGGATTGGCCGCGCATCTCAACGTCCTTGTCACGATCGGTCTCATCATCTTTGGCTTCCAACACGGACTTGCGATCCTTGGAATGTTCCTCGAACCGCGAAGCTGAGAATATGGGCCTGCTCTTGGAGGAATCAAGTTCTCCATGTTTTCCGCTGTGTCGATCACGGCCACTTCCCTTCCTGTCTGAATCGAATAGTCACCTAGGTTTGAGAGGATATGAATTACTTCGCACTCTTCCGCACTCGGAACCCAAACTTCACAGTCCTCTTTCACCATCCCCATGCCGCTAATCACTTGCGCACATCTGAGGTACCTCAACATTTTATGGTCGCCCAAGAGCGTCTGTCGGTTTTTACAGTCCTTCTGCTGCCAGTATTCGGGGGCGGTACCTCGCAATTTCCACGGTGATATGTCACACATGCTCGACAAATTTCCACGGTCATAGGTCGAACGCTGTCCCCAGTGCGTTTTTTGCACACAAAAATATTGGCCCCGGTGCGTTTTTTGTCTGCTCACTTTTGACCCCCGGCGCGATTTTTGGCTGCTCACCGCTCACTGCTCACTGCTCGCCGCTGCCACAGTAGCATCGCTGCAACGTGCAGCAGGTGTTGATGTCGAAATGCTGCCAACGGTCAATCCGAACCTCATGCGTTCCTGTGAGAGAGTTGTCGCAATTGCGTTGTCAACTAGGATGGAACGGTGGAGGCCTCCAAAGGCTTCATCAGGTTTTTTGATTTGGGTTGTAGGTGGTCGCGCATTGTGCAATAGAGATTTAAGGTTTAGCTGTAGTGGTCTCCCAAACGCTGCCAGCGGTCTGGCATCCACATAGGTTGGAGAGAGTACCTGAGTTGGGAATTGGGGTTTGGGGATGAGGTTTAGGGTAGGTCGTACCTTGCTTGCGACGCTGTGGACGTCGGAATTAGCCGTTCGTGATGGCGGAGGGTGTGTTGACAGCATGTAGTTCTCGCGGTTGATGACAGCGACGACAAAATTTGTAAGTTTTTGAGTTCATAGTCAAAAATTTCATGCATTCTAGTGGTATGGCTAGACGGCCAAACTTCCTTGTACAGAGTGTCATCCTGCATAACACTCAAGACTTGGAGGGCAACTCGATCCCCATGAGGGTGGATCGTGATTCATGGGTTATGCTGCAACCAGCATCGGATCATGTTCCGGTCGGTGGCCAATCTGAGTCAGTTTTGCAGGAATTCATAAAGCCCACTACCGCTGACACCCTTCTGCAATGCTCGGATTCCGTGCGCTTAGAGGCTCTGCTCTCAACCTACAGGAATACACGCGCGAGGGGACACAAGCCTTTCTACGCGACTACTGGCTGGACCCCCCAAATGCCGATTTGGCGACCTGCTGGCACCATTGGTGCCAGCAAGTAAAGTGCACGAGCATGGCCAAATTTTGAGGCACGACTTCCGACCAAAGGCCCGTTGCAGACCCCATTTTTCTCCTAATGTCACTTGACTGAACTAGGCTTCATACGAAGTTCATCTAAAAAATTCCTGAAGTCCAGACAACTCCATAACTCTCAGACGCTTAACAAATATACAATTTTCAGGAGCAGGATGATTCCACATTACATGGATGATGGGCAACGTCGTCTGAGCTGAACTAGGATGCTGTGTGATTCAATCAAGTTTAGATTGTGCTGCCGAGGCTAAACATCAACTCCCGCCACTCCATGTATTTGAACTTTGCCACACGTCGAGTCGAGAGCAGCTGGCCCATATGGATCTCCATCAAAGGGAATCCTTAGTGTCAGAGCACGCTATTTTAATTGGCTCATCAAAATCGCCAAACCCCTCCTCTTGTATGGAATCTGAACGGCTCAGATTGAGTAAGGCAGAGTACTTATTGTACACTTAAGTACTCAAAGGTCCCAATGGTACAATACAGTTTTGCCAAAACTGCACTACCTCTAGTGTACTCTCACCCCATACAAAGTTCTTTCCCTCTTCAGCATCCACTCCAAAGCCAAACCCAGCCAAAAAATCTGTTCCCGTCAAGGACGTGGAGAATACATTGCGACACTTGGTAATCGATTTGTTTGAAGACGTTTTTGGAGTCCCCGTGCTCATGGGTCATCTTGTCGCGGAACTAAATGGGGTTGTAGGTTCCCAAATTCGTTCGCTCAAAGCAGAAATTCGCACAGGAACTTTGCATCCTATGGTGCATTCACGAGTGTTATGAATAGTAAACGATGGTAGGGGTTTCAGTCTCGTCCGGGATAAAGATTTCCTTGAGCATGGAGGAAAGTCCGTTTCAAGGCACTTGAGGATGTCCGGATGCTGGGGGGATCACATTGGTCAGTCATTCATAACTACTACGATATTTTTAGAAATTAAAAACAATATTTGAAAAGTATACAAGTATGACATGATCGTAGTGACACTGTTGTGTCACACTAGAGTGCCTATCTGGATATTGGATTACTATCTTAATTTCTTGGATTACCGCAAAAATTATATAAGGGTTATTCTAGGATATAGAGTAGATCATCATGGATTGATCCGCCATCTTCTCTGCAATGTGTTTCCTTCAACCCATCGGCATTAGTCAGACACTGTTCTTCTAAGACTGTTCTACAAGAGACTTAGTTGATTGCAACATCCGCTTGTAAGGCTTCCAATTCCACAAGGGGGTTAGATATGTGGCAACTGGTGTATTTCACTTTCAATGCCCTCGCTGCCCCTAACCCAGCCGCTATTGCAAACCTCTCTTCCAATATATTATCCTGTTTACTAGCAATACGCACCATATCTTTAGCCCATTCGCTTACCGGGTACCTCGACTTTGATGGGAGTTTGAGCTCCCTCTTCTGGATTGACGTCTGCGTGGTCCTTGGCACAACGTGAAATTCCTATCCCGGTCTTCCATCCGAAGGACTCACCTGAGGGAGTGTGACATGGCGCGTTTGTGTATGCCGTGACACTATTGGTGCGGGTTGACATCGTGTTTCTTGAAGTAGGACTGGCTGTTGGCAGACGAGTGTTCCGAATTCCACACCTGTACTATCATGCCTCGTCCTTCTCTTTTTCTTTTCCTTCGGCACTACAAGATTCTTTGCGGCACCTTGTTCTGCAATCTGACCTTGGACTCTCCCTATCGCATGCCCTCCCCCTTGCGTAACCTTGGTAAGCATGGAGGTGGGCACATGAGCCGTTAACGCCAACACCTTTATTAATCCTTGGCTTGTCCCACCCAATTGCACCACCCTCTTTGGAAGTGAGGTACTCTCTGCCTTTCCTCCTATCCCCTTTACAGGCTCCGCCTCCGCCACCACATTTCTATTTCTCTTCGTCTTTCTTTTTCCTAGGAGGTGCCTTTTTTTGAACTTCGGTGGTGCGGCCCCATAAAACAAGTTTGCAGCGGGAGATATCATCCTCGTTGGCCCGGATGTTTCACCCTCCGTGACAGTGGACTTTTGTCTCTTCGAGGGTGCTGGCCCTTCAAACTCACCGGCCCACTCCTCATCCTCATCTGTGGATTCTTCTTCCCCACCACCATGTACATCTTCTTCCTCGGCAATTGACCCCTTAGCTCTATTTTTGCCCACAGTCCGCCCACCTCCATGCTTACCCATACCCTCCACCATCTTTCCTTGCCCTAGCACAAAATTTGGATAAGGGAGTAACAAGTTACTAACGCCTTTGCCCCATTGGTATACTTAGCTTCATCGCATCCTATCTCAAACTTGTATAGGTTCAACATAAGTTTGTTAGAGAAATCAGCCTTCCTACAGTGAATGCACACAAAATACATGTGCCCTCCCCCCGGCTTCGAACTTCCCTTGCACTGAGTGGCAAACTCCAGCCTGAGATCCCGCACACGCGCCTCATTGGATATTTGACATTGTATACCCGGTCGTAGATTTTAACCACCAGAGTCACATGTTTGTTGTCCATCATATCAGCTATGTAGGGGCAGGTTTGAGAATATCAGTCACCCCAACCAAATGTAGTTTCAACTGAAAAATCCAAACCCAAGTAGCTCAACTGATATGTCAAATTCCTCTCTACACAATGCCGATAGAAAGCCACGATTAGATCAACCTTGAAGATGATACTCTAAACCTACCATATCTGTTGCACATTGAACATAAGAATCCATTCTTAAATCCCCATTCTCGTGTGTTAACACTTCACGTGTAAGGCGCAATTCTAACCCTTAAACACCAAAGTTCCCTATAACCACTACCCTAAACCTTGAACCTCTCCCGCAATTTTGAGAACATACACCCTCTTCTAACATCCACAAAGTACCGAAAAGTCAATCGAGCTTCCTCACGTTATTTTCCGCCCTTCAATTGCCCGCTTTGACCCAACCTAGAATCCCTCATGCGTGCCTTCGAAAACCTAAAGGGTATTGTTCATTGTAAAGCAAGTTTAAACATGACCAACGTAACAGCAACTCTATCAACGTACTCCCTTCACCGCTACAACGAACAATTTTATGATGAAGCATACACAACATTCTATCAACCACTGTCACACATTTGCAGTCAATCGAATGGTATGGGTAGGGGCAGATGCGAGCTTGCTTGAAAGAACGTACTAGAATTAATCCTCTGAACTTAGAAATGAACCACATTTAGTTCAACTTTGAAAAAGAACACCTTTGCTCCATTGTGAAGGCATGTTTTGACCCTAAAGCAAAACCTTAAACCATTTTTGAGCAATTAGGACCTCTGTACATTAAAGGTCTTGTCAATATTCATGACAGCCAACGAGCAAACAACTTAACAATTAAAGCATGGATGTGAACCCTAAATCCTAAAACTTATAATGTCAATCATAAATGTCAACTAAAACTCGAGGAGACGTCTTGAAACACTGAACCTAATTCTGATACACTGAACTGTCACCGTCAACCCTAAAAAATAAAATGATGTAGTTTCTAATCGTCTCGAAGTGAAACAGTCGCGCGCGAAGAAAGTAAGGAAGAACACACAATGCGTGGTGAGTGATTGAAAATAAAACGATGGAGGAGAAAATCTTTACCAAGAATGGAAGCGACTAAATTCGGGATTTACTAGTACAATTCAACGCAAGAAGTGGATTTGTGGATGTTTGCGCGCAACAACAACAGCATTTCCGAGCAACTAAGATGCACGAGGAATTCATAATTCAAACGTGACCCAACCCGCTGACGACATCGCAAGAAAGGCGAAGAGAAATACCTCGTGGGAAATGACGTCTCCAGAATTGGAGGTAATACACCTCGCCCATTCTACCCGTGCTTCAAGTCCTCGTCATATCTTGAGAAGTAACTGCAAGCTACAATCCAACAACGGTGAACGATCGCGGAAACTTAAGAGGACGCTTTGACAATGCTTCCAACAAATTCCTAATCGTCTGAAGAGCTCGAGCACTCACGCAACACTACTCTAGAAAACTTTAAGAACATAGGTTTGGCTGACGCTGTGGGCCATGGTCATGGCCATGGGATGTGATGTGATGGATGGGATGGATATGGCAGTGTCTCAGGAGGATTTTGTTGTAACATTGGTCAGTGTTTGGGGGTGGGCGAATAGTAGTTAGAATGTTACGGTGGCGGCGGCGGCGGCGGCGGGGTGAAAGCCGCGGCTGCCGCTGGCGGACCCGTGTCTGAGGGCGGCCGTTTGTGCATGCGAGCTGGGCTTGAGTAGATGGGAGGGGATTTAGCCTTGTCCTCCGTCCAGGAGGCTGGTGAGAACTGCGGAAGGAAGGAAGGAAGGCGGGAACAGGGTGGACTGCTCACGAGAGAGAGAGGGAGAGAGGGAGAGAGGGAGAGAGGGAGGGAGGCCAGGAGGGAGGCAGGGAGCCTGGCTGCCTGGCTGGCCGAAGGGTGTTCCGCAGACTGACTTGGAGAGTGAGTGAGTGAGTGAGCGAGCGAGCGAGCGAGCGAGCGAGTGAGGCGAGAGCGGTGCGTCCAGACTCCACACTCCAGAGGGTGAGGGTGGCCTTTGTTGGGTGCACTCCCTGTTTGCTAAATCAATGCGTGCGTCGCGTCGCCTTCACTTTGTGTGTCTTACTCTCTGTGTTGAGTGTTTCTCCTCCTGCTGCCGCCCTCCTTAGGGTTTCTTTCCTTCCCTTCCCTATTTTTCTTCTCCCTTCCCTTCTGTTGTTGTTTGTTTGTTTGTTTGTTTTTTTCCGTGCAGGCACCATCGGCGATGGCGAACACCACCACCGCGCTCTCTCTCTCCACCACTCTCCCTGCCCCCGCTCCGTCTCTCCCTTGCCATCATCGCCATCCTAATTCTCATTGTCCGCCTTTCTCCCTTGCCACATTCCCCCTCCTCTCGATCTCCCCTCTCCCTCTCCCTCCTCTCCGTCCTCGCCATGGCCCTGGACGACCTGGAGCCCGAGGACCCTGTTCATCTCCTTCCACCCTGTTTCCATTCCTCCTCCTCTTCTCCGTCCCACCACGCTAGCGGCGAGGAGGAGATCATGATGACCCACGCCCTGGAGGGCCTGCCCCAGTGGCGCACTACTCTCTCCAGGAGTGAAGATGATGACTGGGCCTCATCCCATGTTCCGCGCGACGACCACGATCCCCAACACGACCAAGACGTTGCTGATGCCATTTCCAAGCGCACCCGAGCTCACTATTCGCTTGCCGACATGTCTCTCGATCAGCTTGAAACGTTCCTGCAGGAATCCGACGAAGAGGATTATTTCCAGAACGTTGATGATGAGGAAGAGTATCGCAAGTTCCTTGCTGCTGTGCAGGAGAAGGTCGGAACGCAGGAGGACGACACCACGGTAAGCCCACTGATGTCATTCCCATTCCATGCTTGCGTGTTGTCCAAGACGACACCAGCATCTACTCGGTGTGTCTGTTCTTGACGACTCCCTGGGTATATCCTGGAAAATATGGACGTGCTGGGGAGGATTCGACTATGGTTAATTTTTTGAATGAAGCACGGTGTAACACAAACCCTTTTTTGGAGTTGATCCATTGTGTGTGTGCATGGCACTGCAGCAGGAGAAAGTGATCGAAGAGAGCGAGAGTGAGGATGAAGACGCTGATTTTGAGGTTGAGATTGAGGAAGCCCTTGAAAGCGATATTGATGAGGGTTTGGATGGCAGTGGTCGGAAAAGGAAGCGTGGAAGGCGACCTGTAACTAGGGAGAAGCGTCGCAAGAGAAAGAGCCTGCAAAATAAAGTAGTCCGTGCAGGGTTTGCCAAGGCTCCACTTAGGCCCTTATTGCCCTACTCCGGGAACAGCTCAGGTGAGGGGAGCAGATTCCTAGCAGGCAGTGCGTCGAGGCTCTGGATGGGCAGTGCTAAAAAGCAACCTTCATGTTATGGATTCACAGCTCATCAGATCGGACAACTGTACAGTTTGATGCATGAGCACGTGCAGCTACTTTTACAAGTATACGCCATGTGTATATTAGAACCATCAATGCAGCAAGTGGCGATAGATACTCGCAGAATGTTGATGGAACTAGTTGAGAAACGAGAGGCTGTTCTATCGTGGAAGAAATCCGCTTTCCCTGACTTCTGTTTTCGTCCACCATATATACACCCTTCTGTCACTGAGGATGAGGTTTCTTCCTTTCAACATTTATCGTCAGAAACGCCTGACGTTGTCAAGAGCAGAGTTGGGGCCACTTCTCCTCGTGTGATTTCTAGTTCAGTTTCTCATCAGCCTGGAATAAGCACTGAAACTAGCGCTCCGCTCGATTCCAATTCAACGTCCGTTATCAATGTACAATCTGTTTCCTCAAATCAGCTTTGCAGTCCCTACATTACCAGAACTCCAGCTGCCTCGTCTTCTCTCCTTCCTCGATTCAGCCTTCAAACTCAATCTTACGAGGTGGTCGGTTCTCCCGCTCAAGTGAATAACGCAGGTTCGGCCTCCGCACTTAAAATGGCTCCCTCTTCGGGGCAGGCAAAAGCAATGGACAACGCGTGTGGATGCGAATTAGCTCTTTCCTCTTCATCAGGTTTTTTGGAATGGGTGCCGGCGACGGCTGGCCCTGTAAGATCGTTACTGGATGTAGCTCCCTTGGCACTTGTAAGGAAATTCACAGAAGTGGTTGATCAGGGTACGTTTCTACGTCAATATATTTTCTTTAACCGATTCGATCAACTTTGTGGGTTACGAGCTGAAATCCTAGAGCCAGCATTACTCCGTGCTTCAGAATTATTCTAAACGTGCGATACATTGCAGTTGTTCAGGCCTCCGAGCAGCAGCTTATTCCGGAATATTCAAGAGAACCACTTTTTGCAGTTCGGGTGCAAGTGAGTCAAATTCCGAAGTCAGCATGTGGACGGGTTAAAGCACACCCGTCTCCAAATATGAAAAGGACGAAGGCAGCAGCTCTTGTAGAGAGCTCCAAGAAGCAAACCATAGTTTTGGTTCCAAAGGGTATTGCCGCAGCTATGGAGCGATTTGCTCCTCTCTTCAACAAGAGGCTATTGCCGCACATAGCACCTCCTGCTAGTGCTGTGAATAGACTGCTATTTACAGATGCTGAGGATGAGTGAGTTTCATTGTGACCCCTCAACAGTGTCTGTAATTCTTGCGTTCTCGATTATCCTCATCATCACTGAGAACTAAACCTGATCTCAAGTTTTTCTTCTTCAAGGTTATTGGCGATGGGACTGATGATCTACAACAATGACTGGAAGGCGATTCGAGAACGATTTTTGCCATCCAAGTCAACGCATCAGGTTAATTGTATTCACACAGCTTCATTTCATGTCGAAATTATGGTATTTGTTTCATGTTTGTGGTTTGTTATACTCACTGTGGTCCCTCGTACTCAATATGTTATTATTTTAGATGTCGTTTATCACAGTGTTGTGTGTTGACAATGTTTTAAACTGCACTTCTGTGTTCATTTTTCTTGGGTTAAGGGAAGAACCCACTGCTTTGAATTCCCATCCAGTAAAAGTTTTTATGGTATAAATAGTGACTCTGTTCTTTGCAGAGGCAAACGTTAACTGACGATCCTCTAGATGTACTGTTTAAATCGAGACATATAAGAGCATATTATGCTGAATAATCTGTTTGCAGATTTTTGTCAGGCAGAAGAATCGCAGTTCTGCAAAAGCTCCACCTAATTCTATAAAGGTTCGTTTTCGGCAGAGAATGACTTGTTTGATCTTTGTGATTTATGCTTGTTCTATAAATGTGTAGATTTGCGTGGTGTGGTCGTTGGTCGACTGCCATATTTCTGAAAGTCAATGAATGAGAGAAACTAGTTCCTGTGAAGTTATCTCATTTAAGGTAGCAGGTTTAGGCACCCATAAGAATTACTCACAGCTTCTTGTAGGGACCCGTGATATCAGTTCATTAGCATATGCAGATCGTTACGTCTTCTTGGACGTGTTTGTGGCTGTACTGACATGTTGCATTAATGCAATCAGGCCGTAAGGAGAATGAAATCTTCCCCGTTAACGGCAGATGAGATAGCCTGCATTGACGAGGTGAGTTATGTCCCTCCATTAGTTGTTTTTCGTTGAGTATCTGTTTAAGTGAAGCTAGGAATATGCCGCTTTCTAGTTGAATTGTCTTCATGTGATCTTTCGAACAAAACATTGGATGTCTTTTAGCGATATTCCTCCAATTTTACCCCGGCTCTTGCTTTGTACGGAATAACTTGTGCAGGCACTGAAGGTGTACAAGTATGACTGGAACAAAGTGTGTCATCACTGTGTACCACATCGGGACCCAGCAACACTCCCCCGGCAATGGCGGATTGCCCTTGGCACGCAGACATCCAACAAGCCCAGTTTGAACAATAAAGAGAACCGAAAACTTCATGATTCGGGACAGCACCAGGGTTTTGCTGCCACATCTCAAATTTGCCCATCGGTGGTATTCACTAGACCTGAAATAACTTATCTGCATTGGTGCGCTGCTAACGTGTGATGCATAAGTTCATTTAATTGACTGAGTTTGATCACATCGGATTATTGTGTATGCAGAGAATAGTTCATTCAGAGCCTTGCGAAGCTGGCAGCTGCGGTGGACATTGTGAGCTAGAAAATTCGGAATCCCATAGGAAGTTCTTAGGTGACTTGTGCACTTCTCCTGCAACCAGTCACCTGTCAAGTGGTATTCCTTCAGCTTCAGATCCTGTCCGTTCTTCTGCTACCACCTCTTCAAGACAAGGACAGATAAATGGAAACACTCCCTCTTTATGTTCTGGTACGCTTGGCACTCAGTTGAAATCTTCGAAACGTGTAAATTCTAATGTCCACAGCTCCCCATCAACTTATACTTTTTCTCTTAAAGACAATCAGACTGTGAAGCTGGCTCCTGGATTGCCGTTGCTCAAACTTCCGCCTACCGTACGGGTTTTGTCTCACTCAGATACTGTACTTTCGGAAATTCCTAGTCTACATACCTCCGATGTAAAGATTGGTTCGCAATGTTCTACAACTTAGGTTGTTTGACTGGACAAAATAGAGTCGGGGATCAGGGCAGGTGAACGGTGCATTCAATAATGCGAAAGTTATCCAAGGATGAGTTCTAATCATTTGAATCATCTGAGCAACCTGCAGAGTGGCTGCTTTTCTTGAGGAAAACCCATGTGCATATAGAATCTTAGAAATGGGCACGTCATGCTGTCACTAATTCTGGGTATATAATTAGAACTGGCAACCTCCCAGTCCTGAACTAAGAAATGAATGGTCTATCTTGTTAATTTGCTGGTGATAGGTATGATGAAAAGACTACATTGTACAGTTTGTACATTACATAAAAGGATCTTTTTCACATTCTCCTTCATGTTAGAGCAGCTTGTTTTATTCTAAGACTGAAGAATATGGATCTTTGAAAAGTAATATGAAATGTAGATTGAGGTTTTTACTACAGCATGTTGCATGAATGCAGATATCAAGGCTGACGTCATCTTGTGTACATAGTTCAATCCTCAGAATGCATAAGGTAGAGGGACCAGTAGTCGCCCAAATTTCAGATGTGCACAATTGGGATAGTGGTGGAAAAAGTTTATAATTTTTGGATGGATGGCAAAGCTAGTGCAAAGCCATTCCCAAAAAAAAATCATTTTTTGAATAAGTCTATAACTTTCTATGAATTTTTGAGTGTTCAATCCTAGGGGGGCCACTAACCGATCATAGAGTCTTGGTTAACATGAGCAGTTGGATTCTGAAATTAGAATGTTTCTGCACCAATCACAAGCAGTCAAGTTTTGCAGACATGGACGGAATTAGAGCACTTCTGCACACTTTCAGGAAACAAGCTGGTTGGAAATCTGTGACCTATACCAGAAGCCTAGTGGGCGGCATTGGGACCCGGGCGGGATTCACCACCTCTACCTTAGCAAGGTATAAATCCTGTTTGGTTGAATAGTTGCAAGAATGCATTTTAACCTTGTTCACCAGTGCTAAAGTGGAAAGTTAAAGTTGGAAGTCACCCTAAAGCTAGACGAAACAGGAATGCCGTGAATTCGGTGTACATCATTGAAACCCTGCCTTTGAGAATTAAAATCATGATGAATTAAATGCCCCTATAGTTAGAAGGAACAGGAATGCAATGCATTTTGGGGTAACAGTCTAAACCTTTCGTTTTAAAGAGATACACTAGTATAACACTCGCTTCAAATCCTTAGATTTTGGATGATCGGAGAATTTCTTGAACTTATCTTAATTGATTTTTTCCGTAGATTCAAAAAAATTATGTAGCATTAGAAATCACTCTTCTCTATTCACTATTTATTTTTTAGTTATTATTTAGTATTCATTGTTTTATTGAGTTTTCTAGACAATGCTTAATTTTTCTTTTTAATCACCTATAAATAAAATTACTCTATCATCTTTCTTGATGGTCATTATTTTGCATTACACTCAAGTTCATTTACTAGCACAACTTCTGTAATTCACAATAATGATGAAATGAGAAACTAGCGGGTGAGGACACTTGATTTCCAGTAGTTGTAAAACAACCAAACAGGTGCGACGTAGGCTAAGAATGAAAATATCATAGTACCATCACATACTATGGTCTATAGTCCTCATCAATTCACCCTTCGGACAAAAATTACGCACAGTATTGTTCTCAATTTTTCGAAGCATGTACCAAATAGCTGGGAGTAATCAGTGGTGCTCTTAAGTATGATATGTTACTTGAAAGTCATTAGACTGCTTAGGGGTTTAAACATTAAACTGAGATGATTTACAGTGGGGTCATTGACATTCAACCTAAAGAGTAAATTTTGGTCTTGCTAAGGCGGGAAATGAGAGATGTGGCATACGAGATGAGAAAGATGTAGTGAATGTAAGATTCAATGTCAACTCAGCAAACGAATGGAACACAATTCATGTGAACAATATTCTCTTAGTGAAGAATGACCACATTAGTCATACTGAAACCCAAGGCAGATGATAGCGAGACAGCCTGCACAAAGCCTATTTGCAGACAGAGATTGAACTCAATGCTACAAAGTATTAGCGAGGAGAGTAGTTAGAGTATCGGAGCAGCTACTCTAGGAAGCCAGACTCTTGGAGGCAATCTCGAAAACATTATCTGATAAACCATTCATGCTTGTGATCCGCTCCAGTTGTGCCTGTGAACAATCCCCGCACAATGTGCCGGTCAATATTGTGTGCGTGGATTAAAGTGAGAAAAGACTTCTGAAGGATTCAATATTCTTAAAATCCAACCTAACTCAGCAACATTATCGAGGTAAAAAAAAAAACTTACTCTAGACAATGCCTGTCTTTCTTCATCAAACCTCCGCCACCTAGAGAAAGCCGAAACCATGCGTGATGCGACCTGAATCGACCAGAAGGACACCGAGTTTATCAAACTATAGAAAAATCGCATTTTGAGTGATTACTTAGTGTTGTACCCTTTGTTCAACACTTTGAAATAATCATAGTGACCGACTACCAAAAAGAGTTCTTTGCGACATTAGGAAGTAAACTACAACTTCATTCGATAGCCGTAAACACAAATAGCACCACGTCTCCTACAACATTGATTCGAATTTGAGAAAATCTTCTAGGCATAGTGCGCGAAGCTAACCTGAGGATTAAGTTGATCCAACTGGACAACAATGTCAGCTAAAAACTTATATCCGGAACCGTCTTTGGCGTGGAAGTTGACAGCAGATGCACAGAAACCACCAATCAAGGAGTAAACCTGCGGAACAGAAAATCAATTAGAAAAACTAAATCATACGCAACGAAAACATGCAGGTGGGGGAAGTTGTCACTAAAACGAATCAGACAGAACCATAAAAAAACACACCTTGTTTGGGTTCCGGATGTCAAAAGCAGGGTGCTCCAGCAAACCCCTCACATGCTCCACATTGCCTGGAACATCAGACATGGCTTGCAAAGCCAGCCATTTATTGATGACCTGATAAAAAATTTGAAAATTGAAATTAAAATAATTAAATAAAAATAAAGATAAAAAATAATAAAATAATAAAAAACAGTTAGTTTCCTCGAGCGAAATAAAATGATTGCAATGGACTAAAAGTCTGACAATGCGTTGATAAATTTCGAATGTTTTAATACCAAAGCGTCTTCCTTCCACTGCTCGTAGAAGTCTGACAGGGCCTGAGAACGGGCGTCTCCAGGGTTCTGGCAGATAGCTGCTAAAGCAGAAACTTGATCGGTCATGTTTGTAGCGTTCTTGAATTCATTTACTAACAGTTCTGTTATCTCAGGTTCATCCAAAGACGCCAAGTAACCTGCAGAGAAAAGTGCAGCATAAAGTTGGCAGTGAGCTGAATTCCTCCTAAATTCGAAGCTCCGATTATGAGAAGTAAAGAATCCCTTTCCTACCCTGGACTCATAAGACGTAGAGCTAAAGACGAGAAATAGTACCCAAACAAATATTTTTCAGAGACCGCCGCGCCCTGTGTTCGTGGCTAGGGTCATAGGCAGCCAAACTTCGATTTGCTTCCACCTGCATTTACACATGCAAGACTTAATCAAATTCAGAGATACATTCCAATTTATGGATTGAGCGATACCGAAGTGGAACTGATTTGATAACCAAATAATTTTAGAGCAGAAGCAAGTGAAGTTTCTATCCCAGAATGAACGAGCGCAAATTTTTGATGAGGCAATACAAGATAAAACATACCATCTTCAAAAGTTCCTCGCGAAGACTAGCGGCGATCTTTTTAATAACAAATCGTCTAACATTGTGAATGGCGTCTGGATCAGCCACGTCCATAAGGTCCGCAATCTCACTTTCTCCAGGTAGTGACAAGCACTTTGCTACAAACTCCTGGAACAAAAAAACACCCAATGAGGCACTATAACTGGATATTATCCCTCGGCTTACCCAATTTACTAAATCCCACAAATGAACAAGAAAGAACCCATTTTTACTACAAACGAGATATAAATGAATATATATTCAAAGCAGATAATAAGGAGTTGACCATCTTACATACCTTATCAAGTGAAGAGTTCGTCATGGTACTACGGATGCCTTCAATAAAAGCACTGTTGACACTGAGTGTCTCCCCTTTCTGCTCCGCGGAGATCAGGTCCAGCATAAGTTTGCGACTTAGAGTCTGACCAGCCTCCCACCTGTCCTTGTTCCAACACAGTAAGGTATTCAACGGCATATAGAGAGACATATCAGATTAAAAGCGAAGTCGAAACGGCTAAGCAATGCATCGAAACCAAACCATAAGAGACTGCTAGTCGTACCGGTTGAATTGATCGGAATCATGAGCAAGAAGGAAGAAGAGATCATCGTTTGTAACATCAGATACTAGACGAACTGGCGCACTGAAATTACGCAGCAGTGATGGAACTGGCTTCTCCAAAATGTCTACAAACGTGAACTCTTGCTCAGCCTGGCATTCCAATGAACAACTCCATGAGAAACAAGTGTTTTCATCATAAAATACCACAAAACATTGAATCCAACAGAGGTAAGGGACTAAGAGAGTTCAACCCCAGCCTACAACATACCTTATCAACATGCAATACAGCAGTAGTAGTAAAGTCGCCATTCGCACTCGTCAAGTTATGTAGTGAGGCTCCATCTTTGACAGATGTGAGACGCATGTCCTCGCCATGAGAGTCCAGAAGCCCTACAGCCAGAGGTAGCAGCATTGGCTCTTTCTTTGGTTGTCCCGGGGTTGCCGGTACTTCTTGCCTACACAATCAAATGCATATTTTAAATGTTAACACGCCTCTAATCATTAATACTCAATACTATTACATCAAGTGGGTTCATAGTACGTACTTGCACTTGATCGTGAACGTTTGCGCATCTGAGTCGTACGAAGTGGTCACGGACAGGGTTGGAGTACCCGCTTGAGCGTACCTGAAACGCCACTCATACACTTCACAAAATCAGCAACAAAATATTTCCATTCCCAGACAAATGAGAATCACAACGCATGGACATTTAGCACACGAACTATATATCAAGGTTACACACGAAGAATGCAGTTCCTAACCTACAATGTGATCAAGTGTCAGATTCTTCCCTAGCACGACCTACTTACCAAAGTGGGAACGTGGGGAACTTCACTTGATTCGCGTCAAACATAGCAGCCAGAAATTCCTCACAAGTAACAGCCTGACCGTCGTGCCTTTTAAAGTACAAGTCCATACCCTGAAACTCCGGTGAACCCGAATTTTATCAGTTCGAATTTACAAAGCAGAGATTCGATAAATTTCATGAACATTTCAGAATTTCTAAAAACACGCAGGTCAAAATCGAATCCATGACAACCAACCAGCAAAACATCAAAAACATTAAAATACAGTAGTAATCAAACTCAACAAAGAAAGATTCTTTAAGGCGAGGCCAAGAAATGAAACCTTTCTGAAGCCAGCCTTCCCAAGCAAAGTTTGGTACATACGTACAACCTCAGCACCCTGCGTTCAAAAAGATAAAGTTAACTGTGGAAAGGCTCAAATACCAGTTCCAGGAATATGAATAAGAGGAGCGAAAGTTAACACTCGAAGTGAAAAGGCATATCAAGCAGAGGCACTACCTTCTCATAAACCTGCAATTCGTCGTTGGGAACCGTCCCAGCCGCACCGAAACAACACGCGAACAACAAAACCACCATCAGTCCCATACTAGCGTATGAATCATCGTGCTCCGACAAACACATAGACTGATGAGGAAAAACTTCGAAAGGTGAGATTCTACAAACTTACAGTCACTGCAGAACAAGGATTTCCAGCCACGCAGCCACAGCCACGAAAACAAAGAAAAGTTAGAAATGCCTTGAAAAGACGATTTAACAAAACAGACGATTCCAGGATTTAAAAAATCCAAAACTAGACAAGCTTCATCCACGAAATACTGTGAGTGTGTACCGCAAACATTTACCAGTGTAGAAGTTATCCATCTTAATATACGAATGAGGTCGAACGGGATGTGCCATCGGACCAGCGTCCTGCCAGAAATGCAAAGACATTTTCAGAGAAAGATAAAGCGCCGGATATGCTGTAGGGCTGAAGTTAGAGAGCATGGATAACGTCAAAAGCAGGTATCCAGGAGGATACAAAAGTCAGCTTAAAAATTAAGATCGAGGAAACTACAGACAAAAAACAAAGAACGAGTACCCAAAAAAAAATCCTAATATAAGTGAACATGAATATGGACCTGAGAAAACTGCGAAATTCGCAAGCGAGAAACATCAGCAATACGTTTTACTCCACGACTACCCATATCGGATGAGAATTCCTGCATCAGGCAAGACAGCCATGTAACTGGAGCTAGCACCAGGACTTGCTCAATTCGCCAAGAATAACAATGAGTAGTCCGATGAGCTGGTCATTGGACACACACACACCCCAAGGAAAAGAGTAACTATTTTGGCAAAGATTCTTACCTGATCCCTAAAGACGGTTAGTCCCTCCTTCAAACTAAGCTGAAACCAGTCTCTGCAAGTCACTCTGTTCAGATACAGAATGTCAATCGTAAGAAATCCATTGTACAGTGATCTGTAGAAGTTTAGAACGAACAAGAGCCAAAAAAATAGAAGAACGTCATGGTTCCACTGCAAGCACATATTTCCGCAATCTACAAGAAGAGAAAGAAGTACGATCTGCCAATCAAAAGTACATATGGGAAACAGAACATCTGGAGCATACCGGTTGCCAGTCCAGTTATGGAAATACTATATTCCCATATCACGTCGGATGCACATCACATACGAATGAGCAAGTCAGTCACTTTGAAGAACAAGTAGAAAGATCACTGTATTCAGAACAAGTGATCATTAGGGTAGTTTACCCAAGGCTGTTTATTGCAACATTCATAAACAATCATAAAAAAACGTCCAGTTATCCAAAATGATGTGTTTAGCAACATCAATAACACAACACGGCAGTATACCTCGTGGCCAATAACACCCTCAATAGCAGCATAATCTGCATCTGTAGCTGTTTCCGGAGATGCCAATACCAGCCTTGAGTTAAAAATCTGTACAAACATCCCATCATGTGATACAAAAAGACTTATGTACATAGCACTGGCTTTAAATAGGACTTGCACAAACAAATCACAACTTAGAACTGAAGCACTATTCAAGCGTTGGTGCTACTGCAACAAAAGAAGAATAGAGAAAAGACAAGAAAAGAAAAGAAGCTAATCTGGTTCATGAAGGAATCAAACTCACATTCAAACTCTTATTCTCCATAGCACCCCTGTGAGTCAGCATCCAAAACCACAGAGTTTGCAAAATCCGTATCAGAATCGCAACCCAGTGAAATTTCGATTACCACATGCTACAACAGAACATTTTGTAGAAACACAGAATAAATACAACAAGCGCTTGGAAAATAATCATACACATAGCAACATCGAGAAAAAAGTAGAGAACTGTTATACCTAGCATACTTACATGTTAAAATCCGGCACAGCAACAATGTTGAAAAGATCAAGATCATATTCCAAGCCAAAGACCTAGTCATTAAAATCACAAAATCAGATGCAATTCATGCCCAAGTAATGATCAAACGACACATGTCTATGTGAGGATAAGGAATCCAGCTAAGGAAACCTGTTCCTTAATAAGATGGAATACACGTATGGCAGTGGTTCCTCCGTGACATTGATGTATAAGTTAAAACTTCCGAAATACGGCATTAGCATATAGTAAACATTTACATTAAGAAAACACACCCACTTTTCCTTAATGAATGTAGAAGATTCTATCCATGAGTTGACTCTGGGGAGTGCTTTTGAGTGCATGCAGGCACTATCATGAGTTCAAACAGTAGAGAATTTCACCTCTTCGTCCCATTTCATAGCCAATTGCAAAGATTTCATGGCGTGGGCAGTTTTGGGAATATCTTGAGGAGGAGTCCAAATCCTGAGGGCCACTTTTCGTCCAGACATAGTGGTGAACGTATCATCATGGCTAACAAGTTGGCCAGCTACCAGTGCAAACAAGTAGCAAGGCTTTGTCCATGGATCTTCCCACACAGCGTAATGCTTACCATCCTGCATGAGCCCAGCAGCATGTTAGCCGCATTGGAAGACCAACATCTCACTGCACACTAGTAAATCATCAAAGCAACAAAAGCATGTGCAAGACCATGTAAAGAGGATTGCACGCGAGGAGGCTACTCAAACATTTGGTCTCTCTTTCGCGACTTACAGACAATTCACCCTCATCAACCAGGTTTCCATTGCCCAACAACACTGGATACAGCTTCTTATCAGCCTCTATGCGTGTTGTGAACTTGGACATCACATCGGGACGGTCCTGCACAAATGGAATCAGAAATCAGCTTCAATAATGTCGCTCACAGCTTGTATTCACACAACCACCCGCCATGACGGAAATGGGGATCTGATATACCTGGAAATATGTGATTTTGCGAAAGCCCTCTGCTTCACATTGGGTGCAGAAGTTACCAGTTGACTTATATAAACCCTCCAAAGAAGTGTTATTTTGTGGCTCTATTTCCGTCACAATTTCCAATTCAAAAGCACTCGATGGCAGCGAGGTCAAATGCAATTTCCGTGCACCAATCTTGAAATTGTCTTCCTGCATGATATGATGACAAATGTTTTCTCACGTATGTCAAGCACGTCCATACCGAACTCAGATCGATCATAAACCATAATACTTAAACTAAAAATCAATCCAATGTGATCTCATACAAAGCTAAGCAAATGATAAATTGCATGAAGATTGTTCTGCCGTTTTCTACAACGTGTATGTGGTCAGGAGGCAAAAAGTGAGTAATACTGTACAAACCGGCACTGAAGAGCCATTAATCTTCAAAGTAACCAGTTTCAAGTTCTCGCCATCAAGTATCAATGGGGCAGATGCATCTGTGAACAGCAAACGATTGGACATGATAATAAAAGAAACATCATTCTCAACTGATAAGCTCTTAGAGAATATCACAACAGAATTATGTACTAAAGGAGAAAAGCAGTTGCAAATTCATGCTTAATACCTGCTCGGACATGCTCACCATGACTTACATCAAAATGAACGCATCTTACACCGTGCATGCCCTACAGTTAATTGCTTAAACTCTGCATTCAGGAAAGATCATTACCAGACGACTGAGGAAGAACTTTGATGTTGGATGTAACGAACGTCTTCTCCTCTCCCAACTCAAATCTCAAATCCACCTGCAACAACAATATCGATCTCTAATTACAACAATTCCTAGCACCTTATGTTCAACCAGCCCTAAGCACCAATACGCACAGAAACTAAACTACTCCAATAGTAACATTCTGCTGGAAGCACCTTCTCAAAAGCATAATCGGGTGCCTTATAATCCTTCAGGAAGATCTCCTTCGGAATTTCCTTGACAGCCTCGTCATTCGTCATCGTATCTTCCCCTGATTTGGGCTGGGCTGCTAAAGTGCACTGAACCCGACCAGACACTGAGCCCTACAACAAAAAAGCCGTGGTTTAATTGATGGAAAAGATTGCTTCAAACAAAAACATAACAAAATTGACTTAACAAAACATAACGATGACATATCAAAAGAGAACAGATTAAGTCTACGAAGGCCTAATTTCCAATTTGGCACACCAAGCGACCATATTCTAAGTTCTTCTGCTAAAGAAAAATCACCCCCATCATATCATTTCAGCTGTTGAGCATACCTGTGAGTGGAGAAGACTGCCGCCGAAAGATGTTTGTGAACCAAGGACCTGAAAGAAGGTAACACAATTATCTGCATTAACTCTTGAATCTAGAACCAACGATCTCAATTTGCAGCTATAAAACCCTTGAACTTGAGAATAAATGAATCCGTTGGAAATGAAGTGTCAGTTTTCGTGCAAATGACTTACCTTAACACTTTTAAAAGAACAAGTCCTCAGATTCAGCTCATCAGCAACACCACGCTGAACCCGAGCAGGTTGCAAAGCTGGACGCCTCTGAGAATTCCGCACAACACAGCATTGGTTAAATATAAAAATGGTAATCAAAACAAGTAATTATAACCAAATGCAGAATACGAGATTGCGAACTAAAGACGAACAGAAATAATGTCCTCAAACATTATCACGAGACAGTTGAAAAACCCAGAATATTCCTTGCTTTAAAAGCCCAACAAGAGAGATGCATTATACAGATGTCAGGAGGTTCTACATTCGTTCTACGAAAATAGGGTGAGACGCCTTCATGCAAGATTAATGCATATGAGCGACTAAGTTACAGATACATTACTCCAAAATTCCAAGATCTTTGATGAAGAGATAAGGGAGACAAAACACAACAGAACAACTGTTCAACATAACCCATAATGTACGAATTCACTGACAAGTAACGTCTCCCAGCCAGCGCCCTGACAAGTTTCTCGCCTCCACATCTCACTCACTAGACTACATTTCTACGCCACTAAATCGAGGAGCGCCATGACATAAACCCTAACTGCCGCCACGGTGTCTATCAAATTCAAATGATGAACGGTGGGGTGAAATATTCCGATATCGCCGTCACGGCCCACCCATCACCGGCTGAAATCGACAGATACGGGGGAAGCAGTTGAATGATCCAGAGATCATCTCGAAAGAAAACGACACGAAGAAACAGGAGAGCCTTATCATTCCCCGAGGATTGAACATGACTGTCCTCACAAAAAGAATGACAAGATAGGGTAGCTGGTGGAAAGATGACCAAGGAGCACTTAAGCTTCCACAATCAGATATCTGACCTGGGCAAATACTGGATCAATGATCAGGTCTCACGATCGACTAAAATGGTGAGATGCACAGGAAATGACCAGTTCTCCTGCTACCGAACTAAACAGGACTCTGCCATGCCCTAGAATGAAAGAACACTTGTGCGGAGCAACACACTTTTCAAACTTGACGCAATAGCATACAATCAGGAAGAAACTCCAAGGGATAAATTGAAAATGTCCAGGAGCCACTTGTGTAGGGAAGCCGTGAAACCGTGTGACAAAATTAGCGAATGCTCAAGTCGACCTATTTCAAATCTCAATCCCAGAAATAAAACTAAGAACCACCGCCTGCGTTCGCCATCCAAATGGCACACAAGGTAAAGGCCATTGGGGGCTGGAGGGGGAGCTGGAAGAGTATGGGAAGACTCACAAGCGCGGGCACTGGTCTGGGCCCAGCAGAGGATCGCAGCGCAGAGCGGGCCGAAGATCGCAAAAAGCATCCCACAACCATACTCCTTGGCGGAAACAGCACGCGATGGTGCGTCAATGGAGTGGTGGAAATGCCAAGCCTGGAACCCAAAGGGCAAGCAGCAGCAGGAGCAGCAGGAGCAGCAGGAGCATTGGCATCAGCAGAAGCAGAGGCAGACGCAGACGCAGACACAGACACAGACACAGACACAGACGAAGACGACAACGACAGCCCAGCGGACGGAGGCCGGTGAAATAGCAGCGTGGGCGCCCCTGCCGCTGCCGCTGCTGCCATCACCTCACCTCACCTCACCTCACCTCACCTCACCTCACCTCACCTCACCTCACCGATGGCAAAACTAAACTAGAATGTTTGTCCAGTCCAGTCGAGCACAGCCTATGTCTATGTTAGTCCACCCCACAGGCCACTCCACCCCAGTGCAGTGCAGTGCAGTGCACCCCTTCTCTTCTCTTCTCTTCTCTTGTGGCCCTTCCCTTCCCTTCCCTTCCCTTCCCTTCCCTTCCCTTCCCACCAGTCCCCAGCTGCCCCAGCTGCCTGCCTGCCTGCCTGCCTGCCTGCCTGCCACCCCCACTAAGTTAACTGTGTCTCTGGAACTTAGTCTGTCTCTAACTTATGCCAAGGAAGGAAGGAAGGAAGGAATTCAGCTCTCTGTGAAGTTGAGAACTAAGTGCTCATTCCCCTTCCCTTGATCCTGAGTTGGCAGCAGTGGCAGCATTCACTCAGCAGACAGACATACAGAGCATCCACTGGACTGGACTGGACTGGACTGGACTGGTCGAGAGAGAGAGACAGACAGACACACAGATAGAGAGATAAGAGAGATAGGGAGATAAAGTGAGCCTCCCTCCCTCCCTCGTGGATATATATATATATATATATATATATATATATATATATATATATATATATATATATATATATATATATATATATATATATATATATATATATATATATATATATATATATATGTGTGGAGGAATGAATGACTTCCAAGGCTGAATTGAATTGAATTGAATTGAATTGAATTGAATTGCATTGAATTGTGTTGTGGAATTGGATTGCATTGAATTGATATGGTCGAATTGAATTGGTTTGAATTGGATTGAGACTACAGTAGTACGTTGAATTGGAATGGCCAAAGACAGTTAGTGAGTGAGTGAGTGAGTGAGTGAGTGAGTGAGTGAGTGAGTAAGTGAGTGATGTGGAGTCTGGACTGAGGGTGGGCTCCTTCCTTTAATTTGTCTCTCTCTGTGTGTCTGTCTTTCTGGTGAAACTTGTACAATTAAGTACAACTAAGTTTAATTTAAGTAGACACAAGTGGAGCAGTGAGGCTGCTGTGGAGTGATTGAAAACCTAAGTTACGTGCATCTAAGTTATCTGATAGGAGTACTCGGGAACCCACGTATGGTACCCCTGAGTCGAGTCGGGAGTCGGGAGGCTTATCTTGGAAGAAAGCTGTGGACCGTCGTGTACGTTAAGTTGTGGTGTACTGTAGTTTGTACTGTACATTACTGTACTGTGTAGCCTCTCTTCATTGCTTCCTTCCTTGGCTAGTTAACTTAGTTAAGTTAGTCTCCTTCCCTTCCCTTCCCTTCCCTTCCGTTGCCACTGTTACGTTCCTCTTAGCCTCACTTACTATTGCCTAGTACATGACTTGTATCCCCATGAGTCACTCGCCATGACCACTCGCTTGTTGGATTGGATTGTCGGACTAACTTACTCCTCATCACTGCTCACCGCTCACCACTCACTGCTCACTGATGGGACACACACGCACGGCAAATGCTCACAATACAAAACAAACATCTAAATTTCTTTATTTATTTATTTTTGTACATTTTATTTATATAGATATAGATATAGATATCATTGAGTAGAAGTGAAAAACAGAGGGAGAGAAAGAGAGAGAGTGTGAAGGAGAAAGAGTATAGAGTCACACCTAGCTAAGTCTTACCTCCATAAGTGATAAAACTCTATATGTGTTATCGAGATTTCCGCTCTCTTAAAATTAAGACTAGTAAATGTTATGTGTCAAGTGTTATGCAATGTGGCACTCTCGACTTTGTAAATTTTATCTCAGTAAGTGATAAATTTCTAAGAAAAGGGTTTTTGAGAGAGCCATAATTTGGAGGAGGTAATTTAAGGTAAGGTAATAATTTTTAACATGAATGTTCAAAAATATTAAAATTATGAACTCAAGTTTGATTTGAAGAACCCTTATCAGCCAAATGATGGAGAAATTATTAAAATGCTTCAATTTCAACAACAATGTAGTGAACATATAGATAGTGATCATGATGAAGCTAATCCTCACCATATAGAAGAAGAGGTTGTAAGCTTTAAAGATGTAGGTAGTGTTCTTCAAACTTTGAAGATTTTTTTTGGAGCAAAGACCTAAATACACCATGTTATCTATTAAAAATATTGAAGCATTAGAAAAAGTAGAATTTTGGTGTATAGCATAAACTCGCCAAAGTATTATTGATTCATTCTTTCGATGGACTTAGATGAATAATGAATCAATTTTTTATAATTTCATCCATTTTTCTACATATTATTAAATTAAAGAACCATTGCCAAATAGAAGGTCTAATAGCTTTTCAGAAGTAATAGATACATTCTATTGCTTTTAAAATGTTACATTGTTATGGCTTGGCATTTAGACATCCAATTATGGACTTTTATGGACTTGTATATACTCTTGGATCACTTGGATTCGAGGAGAAATATACTCAACTTACCACACGAAAATTTAAGCATGTACTCCCACTTAAGGTCAGGTTTAATGTATAACTTAGTTTCAAATTTTCTAAGCATGTTTGTGCTCGGATCGGGTGAAACAGATGACGTGCCGTGTACTTCCACAATCAGCATTACGTTAGCTTCTTCACGACATTCCCTTACTACAGCTGGCAAGAAGTTCCTAAGTGCAACCGTTAATATTTAGATAAGGCTATTACATATGCTCATGTACAGTATGGAAAAGGGTAACCTTTGTACAGCACTCTTGTCAACCAACAGAGCGTTGAAAGATCAGTTAAAGAATCAGTTAAAGGATCAGTATACGACAAACAGAAAGTGGGATTTCGAGCTTTCTGCGAGATCAGCAAACATCTAATGACTATGTTGCAGCACTTGGTGCGGTTGTTGCCTGTTAGACACACCCATGGAACTTGTACACAGCAAACCGACCGAGTGTTTGTCGGGTTAAACAATAGAGAACGACATTACATAGAGGCAGCAATCTCTGCAAGTATCCTGTAAACCATACAGTCCACTGCAATCATCAACTGAACGCCTTCGGCAAAAGAACGCTTCCAAACTACAAAGGCTTACTGCCGTATATAATACTGTTTGGCTGAGCCTGACAATGATTCGAAATCACAAAAGCATCAGTTGTAAAATCATAAAACATATGGAGAACAACCATTGCGGGTTTCTAATCGTCAACTCATGCTTCACTGCCAAAACTCGAGCCAGCCAGCCAGCCAGCCAGCCAGCAAACTTGTTTGGAATCAAAGCTTGACTCCAGAACAACGACATATAAGATTTGATGAACCACACCCAAATTTGGACTTCTCTAAAATTTTAAAACTTTCTTGGTGTAACGAAATTACAGGATAGTTACCCCTAATATGTGATTGGATTCCAAGAGCAATAGCTGTAAATGGAACAACCAAACTTCAGCAATGAAAGATACAATTCTGAAGTCTACTTCACTTTCAGTTGACTCTTGAGCAAGTGATAAGACTCCAATAGCTGCCTAAATTTGACCTCAGCCGTTTGTACATTACCTGGATTCTGGTCGGGATGATATTCAAAAGCTTTCAAGCGAAATGCTGCCTTGATATCAGCATCAGAGTATGGTTGAGGTCGAGTAGCATCGAGTCCTAGCACGGTGAAGTGATACGCAAGTCTTGCACGCTTAAGCAACTCGTAGCTGTTCATATGTTTTTTTTCTTCATTTCGCTGCCAATCCTGCTCTTTTTGTGCCCTCTCCCTCTGCTCTTCACCATTCCACTCCCACCGATCACCCTCCCATTTCCAGTCCCACTTATCACCCCGACGCTCATGCCACACGTTGTAAGAGTTGGCCTGTGACACCTTCTCTCGAGCGAAAGCTTCTTTCACTCGGCGAATGCGTTCCTGCAAGACCCGCCATGCCAGAACCGAATATAACATCAGTGGCTGACTCAACTATTAAATACCACTTCATACTACCATAACCATCAATTTCTCAAACTGCTCCTAATAAAAAAACAACACCTGATTCGACGCTCTCCATAATGCCAGGAATGTACCTTCGAAAATGCAGTACAACCACATGACAAATCTTATTCATTATGATCTTTACTCTACCCAGATTCTAATAAATCCTCAAAAATTCTTGAGAAATCATCCACTTCGATGTAGAACCTACAAGAGCCAGCCAAATAACTGTACACATCATTTACAAGAAGATGAAGGAACTTTACCGTGCGTTGTTGCTCATCTAAATGAGCTCGCCATCGCCTTTGAGCTTCTTGAGCAGCCCTGTCCT
This sequence comes from Ceratodon purpureus, assembly GCA_014871385.1. Lineage (NCBI taxonomy): Eukaryota > Viridiplantae > Streptophyta > Bryopsida > Pseudoditrichales > Ditrichaceae > Ceratodon > Ceratodon purpureus. The sequence goes on from CM026431.1 coordinate 218,396, forward strand.
CATAATTCGTTTGATTTCCGCTGGAACTTTGATAAGACCTATTACTCTGGCCAGAAGTGGCGTATTCTCCACGGGATTGTGAACTGTGACCCTTCCGGAATCCAGACCAAGCGCACACCATATTAGTTCTGTCGATGCACCCTTTGCTCAATCACACATTCTGGGATCCAAGCGCTTCGCAAATAAAAAAGGCATCAAAATAAATAAAGGTGCTACCGCACCGCAATACATGAATGTCACACATACGGCACTACAACCTGGTGCCAAGCACCAAATCATACCAGGAAGCCTCGCTTATGAAGTCTGTTTGAGAAGGACAGATGGAGATAGGAAAATACCCGGACAGACTGCCGTTCAATGTTCAAAAGGCGCCTTCTAAGAGCGAACATATTTCCAACCTGCACAAAGCCAAGTCATTATTCCTACCCGTACGACTCAGATATCAGTGATTGATTTAGCGGCGTGAAATGCCCTTCCTTAAAAAAGTTTTCCATCTTGTTCAACTTCTTCCGTCCCTGTTAATCATTTAGATCGGGTTCATATTTTCTTATTATCTGCCACCGTAAGACTACCAAGAAACGCATCTGCTTCAAGAATCGACCATCATCATTGGATAGGGTTCAGGCAGAGATACGAATGTAGAAAACTTCCCCATAAGTTACACAGGCCTCAAATCAACACCAGCTAACCTTCACAGGACAGAATCCAAAGACTGACACATTTCTAAAAGTGTTGCTCAATATTATGCCAGGGAGTTTAGAAGGCAATTTAGAATGCTCTGCAATCTTAAAAGCAGATGGATTGTTGACGCTTGAAGGAAACAAGAGAGCAGAAAGAGGGGCCAGAGTGAGACATAAAGGGTTGGTGAGTAGATACTTACTGCGGCGGCACCCAAGAAGAACACCATCCACATCCCTGCTTGTCTCTTGACATCATTATCAACGGGCCCCTCCCTTCCCTGTTCTCTCATCCGCCTTCGCCTGTCAGTCTCACTCTCCCTGCCCCTGTTGCTGCTCCACATGCTGCGAAGTATTTTGGCGACCTCTAATTATAGTCGTGCATATCCTGCTCATGAATCTGGAAGGCACATCTAAAGTCCCCTCACTCGCTGAACATGACCAAAATTGGGACAATAACCAGAAGACGGGCAATGCCCTAACCCTAGCTTAAAGCTCTACACAAAAATTGACACAGAAAAGCCTGGGCCCACTTAAGTACTTCGCAGACGCTCTCAAATTGTAAGTACGCGCTCCTGCTAACCTGCACGAAAGGACCGGTACAAGGTGGAAAAATTCAATGTGTTCGGCTCGGAAATCGGAAAATCCAGGGAATTCAATCTTACAAATCAATCTTCAAAATAAATGCTCTGGAAGAACTCGCGTCCAAGCTGCATGCGTATCGGTGCGGCATATCTCTCCAAAATCAGCACCCACGACACAATTCTTTAACTATCACAGAAGAAATGGAAAAACCCCAAACTGAGCGACATGTGCAACCGACATCGACCCATGACCTTCATCTGGAACCCTAATTAGGAACACTCTAATCAAGACTGACAACTCTCTCAAACTCCAAATTCGAGGCGTTTCCAGCTACCCATCCCTCCCATTCTGCGGATTTGGCGCATGCATGCATGCATGCAGAAAAAGCAGCAGCTGTCCTCTCCTCTCCTCTCCTCTCCTCTCCTCTCCATGGAAGAAAGAGAATGGAGCAGTCGAGAGCAGAGCAGTCGAAAATGAGGACAGTGTTGGGAAGCCTAAGTCCATGCCTAAGGCCAGGAAGGCACCTCAGCTCAGCTCAGCTCACATGAGACATGACGCTTGCCATGAGGCAAGCAATGAAGACTGAAGAGAGAGAGAGAGAGAGAGAGAGAGGGGGAGAGGGGGGGTCTCGGGGGGAAGGGAAGGGAAGGGAAGGGGGGGGAGACAGACAACTGGTAACAGACCAGCATTGACGTGGGGGGCAGCTTGCCATTTGTCATAAGCAAGCACACAAGCAAGCACCAAGCCCACACTCATGTTTTTTTCTACGACTACCAACTACACTAACTTAGTACACTAGTGTTGTAATATTACTAACTTCGTGGCCACTTGGACCTGCATCACGATTTCTAAAGCAAGTCAGTCTAGTGTCAAGTTGACATCACATTTGTTCCTAATCATTCTCATGTCATTCTTACAGTTAAACCGGGTGTCCGAGTATATAAGGCAGCTTCAGGCCGTCTTACCCCGAACCCTAGTGTCGTGGCCCAGGGAGCCCCCGCGCTCCCCTGAGCTCCGTCGCTCCTCCCCGGAGTGAAGCCCCGCGCTCTCCTGAGCTCCGTCATATGTTGAGATCCATCAGACCCAACTGATGAATCAAGCTCCAAAATCGAAGTAACTTTAGTTTCCAACATCAACACGAGCTTTGATCCTGGTCCCAAGTTGATAACCAAGGCTGTTCTGCGGAACGGAATCTGTGCAAGTTTGAGCAAGTTTGTGCGAGCGCTCTGTAAATTTTCTCTTCGAAAGTTTGTGCATTTCAACGCCATTTTGTGAAAGAATGTCCTGGACTAAACCACAAACCCCATGATCGATTATCGAACCACTTCAAAATACTTCAAAATACAATACAATACAATGCAAGTTTTCATACAAATGCTTGAAAACTAGTAAATAATAATCCCAAATTATTCCCTAGGCAGAGACATTCGTTGCATCAAATTGCAATCACTTGCTTTTCAAGAACACAAAAAAACAAACCCAGCCAATCCTTGTTTAGATACCTATCAAGACATGCAACATCTTGAGTACCCAACAAGATAGTCCAGATGTATTAGAATTCCACTGCAAGCATCAAAAGTCTAGAACAAACAGAAAGAGCTAGTTCTTTTCGCGTTGAGCATTTAATTTCCAAAGCAACCATAGCTGCAAGTTTGCTTCAATACATTCTTTCAATTCAGCTCTCAAGGTGCAAGCCAATTCAGCTCTCAAGGTGCCAGTCTCGACCTCCAGAGAAGTGAGCGTGAATCAGAGAAAGTCCCTGGCGACAGGGTTGGGAGGCGGAGCGGGGGCCGTGGCCGCTGCTGAGGTGGCCCGTTGTACAAAGTAACCTCGGCGTTGAACAGTTACAAGCCCCCAAACTCCCGGTTTAACCTCCAAATGCCTCAGCCTATGACCACGGCAATAGACTTTCACTTTGAATGCTCTATTTTGCTTCCATAAATAATGTAAAATATGAATTTTTTATTTTTCTTAGCCATATACACATGTTATCTACAAGCAATAATTTTATCAAAATTAATGGTTTCATTATTTAATTAATATAGATTTTTCAAATCAAAACAAACAAAGAAAATTCATATCAAATATAGGTTATACTAAAAAATTACCAAATATTTACCATAGATGTATATGACAACCAAAAACCTTATACTACTTACTGTGCTCAAAAATTATGTTTTAATTCAAAAATATGATGAAAAAACCTAAAACCGTGGAAAATCAAGTAGTAGCCACAGTTATACCCCTTCATCTTATACCAGCTATAAATCACTCAATTTTAGGTATTTTTCAAATTTTCAAATTGGGCTGGAAAACAGATTTGTGAAACTACATTTCATTAGTTTACCTCAACTGCAAAAAAAGTCATTCCAATAATCAAAATTATATTTGAGCTGTCCGTATCAAGGAATTTTTGAATACATACTCGGTATTGATCTTTTTGACTTTAAGGACGCACCAAAATTTATGAAATTATTATTTTGAGAATTGGTTAATGAGGTTAAATAGATTTCTCACTAGTTTACAACGTGAAAAAAAAATGGATGAAAATTGTCATTTGGATGACAGTTATGGAACTTGGAAAAACGAGATCGACTAGTTTTTGGTCGTTTAGGCGTTTAGGGGTTAAAGTTGATGTCAACTTTGCATTGGAATGACACTAGTGGAAACCGTGTGTTCTTTGACCAAGTTGGATGACCATATTTTTTCCTGGTCATGAACTATTTCGGTCTGTGGCTCGGGATTGGTTGTCGAATAAATTGGTGGACCCAGAACGTTCGCGACCCCATTCCGTGTTCTGGGAATTTGTTTAAGCAGTTGTGGGCCACCCTGTAAGCAATGGGAGCCGTCCACGTGTTCTGAATGTGTCTGGACAGGTAATCGGTATGTGAAAAGACGTTGGAAACTGTAGTTTACATGGGGTGTGACGAAGTTGCTGGGTCTGTCAAAGACGAGGACCGGAGCTAGCAATATACCTGGGCATTGTGGTATATGGATTGAACCAGGTATTGGAATTCTGTTGCCTATACCCGCCGCAGCGTTACGTACCAGGTGAAGACCTGTGGATGAAAGAGACTGTTTATTATAGAATTGCGAATACAATTGCAAGTTCATAACGGCTAAACATGTCGGCTGACATTAGCTGCTTCAAGTGAGTTTCCATATGGGAGCAGTTCCAATCGCCTTTCCATCAATTATGAAATGTAGGCATAGTTTTTGAACTCTCTATGTACACAGAAATGTAATAGGCATGTCCTGTTCTGGAATACCCAAAATTTCTCTCTAACATTGCCTTGAGGAGTTCAATTCAGAGTCCAAAAAAAACTACAGATACGAAGAGGAGGTACGAATCTCAGAACATTTGAAAACGAGACTGTCAGGAGTTACGCTATCCTTGACCACCTTCTAAGGAAGAAATGAGTTTGTGGGAACCATTGGTTACGAAATCTCCTTCAGCGTGTGTGGAGAAAATCTGGGTGACCTAGGAAGTCAATGAGGGCGTCCATTTTATCCAGTTCTGACTTCAGTGCTTTGCTGCGTTTATTATTTTCTTCTTTGAGCCCGATGAATTTCACTTCATTCGCCCCGACAATGCTCTCCTGCGCAGCAATCGTCTCCTGCAACGTTGAGAGTCTTTCGGTGACGAATCCCAGGTTCATCTCGGCAACGACAAGCGTGTCCTCCCAGATACTGCTATCTGCGTTCTTCTCACGTCTCTGCTCCCTCACATTCCCGACTTGATCTGCCGTTGCTGTAGTTTCCTTGGTCCTTTGCCGCAGAGAGAGGGCTTTGGTGTGTGCATTGCGTGCAGCCTTCAACTTGTCAGCCCACCCTTGTTGTGCTCGGTGAAGGCTCTCCAGCTTCGATCGGGCCCCCTCTACCGTCTGAGTGGCAACACGCATTTTTTCCCGCAATTCGCCGCCTTCATGCAGTATTTGTTGTCGCCGTTCCTTAGCAATATCCCTGATCGAATCTGTCAGGCGTGCTAGCCCTTGTAGTGCGAATCGCGGTGGAGAAGCACTGTCGCTGTCCGCTGCTGTGGGTGTTGGAATCGAGCGCGAGGGTGGACGTCCCCTGGTGCCGGATTTTGGAGCTCTGCGTACGCTGCCGAACTCTTGAGCAGGTTCCGCCGGAGGAGCAGGTCGGACATTTTGTGTTTCACGGCGCGGCGACGTCAAAGGAACGGGCTCGTCGCGGCCCACCTGTCAACAACAATTCACCGTATATTCAATTGCAAGACGATGAGGAATAGATAAATGTTGGGGACAAACTTTGTTAGAAGTACACTCCCCCCCCTGTTAGTACGTTGAGTAATATGACATCTGTGGAAACTTAGAGATCGTGAGATCGGGAAAAGGGGGGAATGGTATCCCTTGGTTCCCACAATCTACACGACTTAGTTCCACACTCGACATGCAATACGCAGGTAACCATCACTCAATCGGGTTGTAGAAAGACTCACATCACTGTCTGGTTCAGACGAAGAGGGACGACGAAGGGGCCTCGGATTTTTCCACGGGATTGGCCGACGAGGGTTTTAATACTTCGCCATGACCTTCGGTCCACTGTTTACACTCCCCCGTCGTCGCATCGACACAGCATATTGAGCCCAGTCCACTGGCTCCTCGTCGAACTCAGCTAGAACCCCGCGTGCAAAATGCCACCCCAGCTTCTCTTTTTTCCCCAATTTCCGTTGGTGGGTGCGCTCGAAAAGTTCCGTGATGTATTCCTGATATGGCGCTTCAAAACAATGTCGCCACTCGAATGTGCCTTGTTCGGTACTTGCTCCCAGACGATCTCCGCATACAAACTTCGGGTACCAGTCCCGGGGGCACTTGCCTGGAACGAATCCCGAACTGGGCAGAATCATGAAGTCCCTGTACCATCCTTTGCGACCCTCGATGGCCATGGTCTCAGAAAAAATGTACCCCCCCTCTCTCCTTCTCAAAAAAAAATGAACAGCTTCTGATGTTAACGTAGCACCTGAAAACAGGAAGACGATACGAAAATGAGCCTTGTTGCGCCTATTAAGGGTGCAGAACCCTCTCTCCATAAATATAGGGTACATGCCACAGCGTAACTAGTTAGGATTAAATGCAGTGGCGACTACGGTGAACAATTAATGCGGAAGTGAAAGACATAGCCATAGGTTTAAAATTAAGGCCATGAAACATAAATGTGACAAGACGTCTGGAACGAAATTACGTTAAGACACTGAACATTGCATAAAATCTGTTTTAGGTCGAATTCAATTGTGACTGAGGCGATCAACTTCACTAATTACCCTTTACAGCTAAACATCAATTAATCCACTACTTAAGGCTCAATATCGAGACCATTTTACAGCGTCCCCACAACCACATGTGCTTCAGTACAGACTCCTCAGTACCTTGGAATATCAGCGTTTCCTTATTCAGCGTACGGGGTAGTCATACCTTAAGGGAAGTCCCCAAGTAAAGTCCTTCATTACGGGATGATGGCTGCCTGTTTGATCGCCCGTGGGATGAATTGCTGTAGCTCCCTGTAACAGTACTAGATCTGCTGAATCAACTTCTTCATACATTGTTCTTTATTGAATACTCTGTCAGAATCAACCTAAGAATAATAACCCGCCCTGGACCATATTTTCAGAAGTAAACGTTTTCTCCATACATGGCCTTCAACTGCGGGCATGGTCCACTTCATGACACGACTGTGGTAACAGACGCAAAACAATTGTACAAAACCGACAACATCTATTTGAGTAAGAAAACAGCTTCACCTGGCCCGGCAGAGAAGTCCTCATTTCCGTTACTCCTCCACAATAGTTTCAGAAGCGACGTCTCTCTCTTGATGGAACCATGTGAAGACTCTTGCACGGGCCATTAACGCATATGAAATATCAGAAAGAGCAACTCCTGATCCTCCGTCTTATTCTGTGCGATAAACTGTAATCTACTGGTCTTTGAAATACCGCCAGTCCTCTTCACCAACCAAAACCAAATGAAAATAAGACTTCACACTGAACTTGTTGTTCTTGTTCATGTAGGTTGTACTAAAATTGTAAAAGATCCAGTAAGAAACTGATCAGAATCGATTCCACTGCACCACAGTAGCTAAATTAATCATTGCTCGGTATCATCTTTTACAAGGTCATACCCACAAAAACATAAGCCATACAATTTATCGCAAGTACGACAGAGTGAATAAAACTAGAGCTTCAACAAAAATATTAACTAAATAAGTTAAACTGAGTATATGCACTGCAAGATCCTAAGAATGACACTCACCGAGGTTTAGAACCCTGTCCATGATTTGGTACTTCGCGAATGCCTCACTATCGTTCTAAGGATGGGGACCTGATCCGCTTCACTTTTCTCTTCGTATTTCAAGCTCCATGTTCTTATTCTTCATTCGGTCATGACAAAAATATATCTTCCCCACAATTACATCCTTCAGGTGGTACCTGTTGGAGGAGAATAAGAAGATGAAGTACATCACCAAGAACAACAGGAGGCTATACTTCAACTTCAATTCCAAAACAATGCTCTCCAGTTGATAAGACATAACACATCAGCATCGCGAATTTGTTCTAAACTGACTTGTACACATTTCTTCATAAGAAACAAGACGTAGAACATAATCACTTTAGAGTTACAAGAACTTCCTTGCTCACCATGTACTATGTCAATGCCAATTTAAGAGAGTACTTTCTCTGCCCGCAAAGTGAACGACATAGTTCTGAACATATGAACTGCAACAGGAAGAGTACAGAAAACGTTAATAGACATAGACGTCTTTCAATTGAACCAAGCAATATTGCATTCATATATGACTCATGTTTGACAAGGATTACACGTACCTGACATAATCCCAAAGTAACAACTTCCACCACAGACGTCTGTGTGGCGTAACTTCCGAAATATTGCCACTCCCAGAGATCCCCATGGTTGCCACAAATCATTGAAAGGAAATGAATATTGGTTTAATATGAAATGAAAACAATAATGAATTAGAAGAAAGTGTAACGTAAAAATCCAAAGACGGAGTGCATCACTTCCTACATTCGTATGTTGTGGGCGATCCACAATTTCGTTACCTTGCCTCTGATGACATTGTCTAATTAAATTGATAGAAAACATAACATCCAGGCACATTGCCCGTACAAAGAGGCAAAGACACAGTCGATTCGTATACGGGCCATGGAAGTTGGAACAGCAGCGCAATAGGAATAAAAAAGTAGAAATGGATAAGTACCATAGCATACAAGATTTGAACATGGAATGGCAAAACAGAGGAAGCAAGGAGAGATGTCAACCACTGTCATGTTCCTCAAATTAATACAACAAATAATCATTCCACGCAGAAGGGGGGGATGTAACCAATGCTCCCAACTGCAAGGGGAAATGTCTTAAAAAATTGTGATAACTGTTCCTCGAGGTCCATGCACAGAACAAGTACATACCGGACTTCGGGAATTCGACGATTACATACAACCCGCGTGCATCACTCATACATCTGATATTACGCTTTATACTTCTGTATGCCCATGCCCGCAGCGATGTTTTCCGACGCTGCCATTTCGAGGTCCTGCAACTTGCATGACAGACATTAATGTCAAATACACACAACAGATGTTGTGAATTATTCAGCCGGAACAAAAATGTACCTGCATTCTTTACGACTTCGAGTTCTCCCTCGCCGAGGCACTGATTTCATTCGACATATTGTAACTCAACCTCGTCTTCATAATCCGCATCATCCAGAAAACGGTCTTCCTCGTCTACTGTACCATCTGCATGCACATTCGGTACCTCTTCTGCGGGTACTATGACTGGCTCGTTGTCTAATTCGATCGAGGTCGACGAAGATCCCCCCTCTTCATTCACTGTCCCTTCTGGAAGGGGAAACTGTTCACCGGCGGAGTCTATATCCGGGAATTCTTTTTCTTGTGTCATCCTTCTAGCCCGGGGTTCGTGGTGAATTACTACCTTCCAATCTGAATCCACCTCATCATCCATGAAATACACTTGCGACACTGTAGCCGGAAAGACGAACGGATTGTGCCGACTGTCTGTCGTCCTTGCCTCATATAAAACGGACCAAAATCCAAGTCTGTCTTTCTTAACCACTGCCCTCCCTTGATCTGAGCTCTTCATCCACTCCGCACGCATCACCACGCAACTAAGTTTCCCGTAACTGACAAGTACAATTTCTTTCATAAGGCCAACATCTAGTGTAGTGGAGTCATCCGTTGCAGCTGCTATTCCGTAGTCGACTGATACATACGGGTTTGGTCCGCTCCCTAGGCATCGGTAATGGCAAACGAATGCCCACATGGCACGGTAGGACATTACGGTGCTAGAGGGTGGACAGTGCAACTGGATTAGCTCATCCGATAATGGAAATCCCTCTTGACGAAGGGATCGGACTCTAACATTTAACCACTTCGCAAACGTAGGAAAAGTACCAGATAGGTGATCAGGGTAACGGTACTGCAGAGGCCCAACTCGAGCCCCACGCGTTACTCTCCTGAACCGTTCCCGTTCCGCTTGCCATTCCGGATTTTCGTTCTTCCATGCTCTGCAAGGTCAACTCCAGAGAAATGAATTCTGATAATACTTTAGCATCACATAAACGATTGGCCTACTCCGCTAACCATATTCTAGGACGTCATTGAAGCGATTACCAACAGGAACTTAGCTGGAACTCAACGCTACGATAGACATTACGGAAATTTCAATACAGTTCCCATGGAGACGCCCATGTAGAATGAAGTGAATACAGGTCCAATCTATCGGTATCTCTAAAGAATAGGCATGGGAAAGCATCTGATATGAGTACAGACTAAGGTAATACTTGAGTTATGAAAATGTAACCAGAGATTGATAAAGTAAATAACAAAATTCAGAAAAAAACGACTGCAGTACAGAAATCGCCTTATCTCCCACATAAAACTTCATGCCCTATGCCGTATGGGAAGGGAAACATTGCTACCGTAGGAAAACTCTAATGTTAATCCTAGTTCGACGTTGCTGGACTGCCGTCAAAATGAATTCCGCGTTGTTTCAAAAATTAAATCAAAACATTCGTCTACAAGAGAACGTGACCATCCCTGAGAAGAGCACCTAATGGGTTAGACTCTATACAGAACTGTATATTCCAGTATACGGTGTTATATTGTACAAGGCACTAGTGGAATTCTAATTCGCATGCGTTATTCTGTCGAACTATTGACCTTGAATGCCAGGGATTAATCCAAGAAGGCTAATTCTATCGTTAAGCTTGGTCTTTCACCAAACATCGGTTTAATAACCATCAGAACTGTAAACCCCTTACATGAATTGGAACAAGGTTTAGGATCCGTACTCTAGTAGCTCTGCAGTAAAAACAGAGTGTCGTATAACGTAATCGTGAAGTTGCTGAAGCTGTAATCCACTGAGCCGTTTCTGAGTAGGTTTACCGATGAGAAGCTCTCCAGCGTCGCGCAATTCTTCCTGCGGATCCCACACTCGACGCCTAGTGTGTTTGTACAGAGCAAAATACTCTGTGCAAAACCCGAGGCTTTCGTCTACCATGTAACCAGAGGCCATTCCGGCCTCTGGCTTAGACTTATCCCGGACGTATTTTGTTAGCTGTCCTAAGTACCTCTCCACAAAGTAACACCATCTTGATTGAACCGGACCGCAAATTTCTATCTCCCTCACCAAATGCACTACCAAGTGAGGCATTATATCGAAAAAACCAGGGGGGAAATACATTTCTAACATGCACAGAGTTTCAGCACTATCTGTGTAAAGAGAAGGCAAATCAGATTTGTAAATTACCTTTGCGCAAATTCTCTTAAACAGTCTCCCCACTCTGATTATTGTATCTCGAACACCCCTGCTCAGCATGTGTCTCACCGCAGCAGGTAATATTTGCTGTACTAAGATATGATGATCATGGCTCTTAAGACCTGCAAGTCTCATTTCTCCCACATGCTTGATGAGTGTCGAAGAATAACCAGAGGGGACCTTTGTTGAGGACACAAGTGAAATAAATTTCTGTCTCTCAGCGTTGCTGAACACGTACGGTGCTCGTGGCTTCACTAAGTCACCATTCTCATTGCGGACAAGATGAAGGTGATGCATTGTACCAGCCTCTTCTTTGTCTCGGCGGAGTGCGGCTGTGTCTTTCTCCCCGAACAGGTGCTTTAGAATGTTGTCGGAAACATTACGCTCGATGTGCATGACATCGAGCGTGTTCCTTATGGGCAACTCCTACAGCACCCACAAGGTAAGTTATGATTGTGGCTGTGATGTCTTCAAATAGCATTCAAAGTATTCATATTAGCACTGAAGTACCTCTCTGTCCAAGACGTCTGCGAACTAAGACTTTCTTTAGGGAAAAGGGTCTGTTACCCCAGATGTAAATGCTAAGCACAATCAGAATAAGACGACAGTATATCACTGGAGTTTCCGTTCCCCGTTTCCTCGAGATCAAGCAACCGGTACTTAGAATATGAAACCCATGCATCTAATTACCATATCGTACAGATGCAACGACCATTCAAGTAGTACCACAGTCGATAACGAGGGCATAGCGTGTCCCTGGAAATAAAGACTTGAACATATGTCTGCCTAATGGAAGGAGTTACATAAGCCGGTCTTTGAATAAACCGTGAGGCTACGTCTGCAGGTTTGACCGTGCGCATAAGTCTTGAAGCCCTTCCTGAGTTCTTACAAACAATAGCTCCGCATGTTCCGTGCACTATTCATAGAATTTCTAAGACAGGTACTCGTTATTGATAGATTATCCTCTCATGCGATAAGTCTACGGACGCCTAGGCCTTCCAAAAAATGACCGATCAATTGAAGTTAACTATTACCACAGAGACTTCGATAGCGGTTCTGACTCTCTAACGACCGAAGACATATGAACTCGGAATCATGAACTGCTCTTTACCATTTCGGATGAATTGAGCGGTCTACACTCAGTACGGAAGGCATGTATATTGATCATCCTGAATAATAAGTATTCGACAGAGTTGTCAGTCAGATTTGAAGTAGATACTTCGGACATTTCATAATTATTCAAAGAATACGTTATGGCTAGCGTACTAAAAAACGCAGAGGAACATCGCAGCAGAGGAGCAACGAGGAGTCCCTAAACATTGTTGGCCATCGCAGTAAAATGGAGTTCAAGAGGAAACTAAGAGCAATAAAGGCCTACAGCACACATGACTCATTTTCTACAGAAACCAGGGTGTACACTCCCCGGACTCAGGCGCACTCTTATAGATCCCTGTACAGATATTTAATTAAAAACAAGAAAAAACCAAAAACAACAATAGAGATGAGTACAATACGGCGACAAATAAACATCTCAAGTCGATGAGTTCACTGCTTATTCAAGGCGACTCCGCAACAGCGTTCCTATTACACTATGACAGATAAATTTCGAACAGACATGTACCTATGTGACTGGTCTACAGATATCATATGTAAGCAACACGCATGTAAACCGCAACTGCAGGATATCAGCGCTCAGGAATGACGATTTCAAGAAGCCATCCAGGAATATAACATTTCTTCAATGACCCGATGAAGGACCAACGTGGACAGCATTGCAACGTTTCCCAAAGAGGAAAGGTAATTAGCAATGTCGGAATAAGAATGCTGTGAGTGAACGATGGTAACTACTTAATCACCGTACACATTACTGCTATGAAAGGGGAGCAGGTGTAAAGAACAAGCATACGAAACGACAAACAGGGGGGTTCGGGAGAATGTGTAATGAGAGGCAACAAACCTCCCAGTAGGGCAAACGAAATAGGCACGACACTCGCTTCTGTCTGTACTGACGAGCAGGGTCTTCCGACTTCGGTGTAGCACCACGCATAATGAAGGCCTCCCGAAGCCTCCCCCAGCGTAAAGTTTCTTGAACTGTGATGGGTTCTGGGGGCGCTCGCATCTCCTCCTCCTAATTGATAGAAGGCATACTTGATCGCCAAGGGTGATGCATAGGCAACCAACGCCTGTGCTGGCTATCGTATACGGATTTCTTGAGAGCAGTCGATCTGCGTGATACTGCATTTTTACCACATATTGGACATCCCTTGTATCCTTTGGTAACACAACTAGCGACAACTCTATACGCAGGGAAGTCGTGGCACGTCCACATCAAGATCGCTTTAAGATTAAAGGTTGGAGACCCTTTGTACCTGGCTGCATCGTGCACTACAACTCCCCGCATCCACAGCAAAAGTAACTCCTCCAGTAGGGGCTGCATGTAAACGTCGAAGTTCTCCCCTGTCACCGAGCGTTTACCAGGTATGATTAGGCTCAAAAGTATGAAGTGCTTCTTAGTCGTCATCCACGGGGGTACATTGTAGTTCATCAACAGAACAGGCCAAGTGCTGTGAGTTGATCGTTTGATGGAAAACGGATTTACTCCATCAGTAGCCAATCCTAGACGTACATTTCTATCTTCTTTGGCGAAATCCTCCCACCACCGCCAGTTGATGAACTTCCATTGATGCGAGTTGTAAGCACCACGCATCTCGTCGTCCGTGCTCGCCAAACGAGCGTGCGCAGTCTGAAAGTAAGCCTGAACAGGGGTGCTCTAATTTCTTTCCAACCTAGGGATCAGAGGAAAATGGCGCAACACCTTCAAAGGAACCCTGGACCTCCCCAGGGTCGTGTACCTATCTGCTTTACATTTAGAGCACTTATCCAGAAGTGAGTTCTCTGGGCCCCGGAACAACATGCATGTGTGCGGACCCGGGCAAGCGTGAATGGTATCGTATGCCAGACCAAGTTGTTTTAGGAGCTTGGAGGCCTGGTACTCCGACTGTGGGATTGAATTGACAGTTGGTAGGATACTCTGCGATAGTAATTGGAAGATCTCGTTAACGAGCGCGTTCGATGCTCCATGGGTCCGTAGACAGTTTAGGAAGAGTAGTGTACTACTGAGCTGCGTGAGCTTGGCTCCCGCGTACAGCGGAGTTCGGGCGCACTCCTCCAACTGCTCCCGGTCGCTGTCGAATACGCCCTCCATCGCGGCAACATCATCATCCAGGACGAGGTCTCCCGAGTGAGCATCTGGCGATAGAGGCTCCTCAGAAGGTACACCGTGTCCCAAGTTCGCGTCCGCGGCGTTTGGCAAAGAATCTCCAATGTCAGCCTCAGCCCTAGTGTCGAAGACATTCTCTGGGATTGCTTCGTCTCCTACAACATCCCTTTCCAATCCCGCAACATCCTCCTCTGCGGTAGTTGGTATGGCACCTATTGCCCTCCCAACGAATCATATATATGAAACACGTTTTGCACCATGCCGACCATGTCCAGGATCTGATCGATTGGGGTCTGAAACTGACCCAGGAATCCGTCGCGGTGTGTTCCGAAACCCTCCCCGATGGAGACATCCCACTCGTCGTCTGATGCATCCGATGGCCACCCCTTCAAAAGCACAGTGCGAACAATTTCAAAATTTCAGTCATGATTACGCATAAATGAGCTTATGAATTGAACTACGTGAACAACCTAGACTTATAAAAATAAATCCCACTTCCCGCAACGTTCGAGCATAACCCACAGTTTGGTACATATGTTTATTTACACCTAAGAACTATGAAGGGATCGAAATTGCAGCGGACAAATTGAAGAACAGAATGTATAGTTTACCTGTGTGCTACCGCGGTGGTATGGGTGGCGTCTGTAAGTAGATAAGTGGTACTGAATCGTGGCGTGTGTTTTCATGGAGTGGTTTTCGCCTAAGCAAATATTGCACGGACACGCTCTGTGGGTCCTCCGCTGTCGCTCCGCCACTGCTCTCTCCCGCGATTCAAGTTTTCTATCTCTTTCTCTCACCCTAGTAGTAGAGCCCAGCGGTAGGTGCCCTTCCATCGTAAATGTTTGTGCTCGTAATGTGCACCTATAAACCCTGAAACCAGAGCACCTGCGAAGGGGTCACTCAGATGGGGTACTGAACACTGAGAAGGAAAAACCCACTACAATTAGCTTGTACCCAATACACAGGAAGAGGTGATTTAGCAAAATCATGTATCGCCCTTTTACAAACTACTCCATACCCTAATATCTGCCCTCATCAGTAACCGGTTTTCCTTGCATCGCCGCTAGAGACCCTAGTTGCCTATTTGATACAATATACGAAATTCCACGGGAAAACGACGACATTCACCACTGACGGCAGTAACATGAATTCAAAAACAGGTCAGAGTGAAGTGGGATGTCGAACAGACCGAAATGTCCGAGTGCTCTAACAATGGCCACAGCGACGGAGGTCCTCAAGTACTGTACGATAATACTCCGACTCTCGAGTCCTTCCAGTCTGGCGATTCAATTACCATAAATGAGAATGATTGAACTTTTGAAAGACGATATCGAAATCAACGAGGCGGAAAATGATAATACAAAGTAACCGCTTTATTTAATAAGTGGCTCTGTAAACATGTGCCACTGCTAATGACAACGACAACTGCAAGACCTAAATCTTGTGTACCTCTTAACTCTGGGGATAGTCACCCTGTCTATATGAGAGCATGCTAATTCGTAGGCGGAAATGACGGAAATGCACCCCTAACAACAACGCATTCCGTGGACTCCTCTTCATATGTTTGCTCAAGACAAGAAGTTATTGAGAAGGAGCGCGTAGATTGTGTCCCACAACGCCTCCTCGTATGCCCATGGGAATCCGTGCATCTCCCCGACCTTGAGCAACAATAGAGTTGTTAGAACCGAAGCGTCCACTTCAGCGACGATAACATGATAGAGAACCGGCCATCCAAAAAATTCAGGTCCGAACTGGAAAACATCTGCAATGGACGGCATGTCGTACGAAGGGTCACCGGTTTCCTCCTTCAATGTGGTGAACCTGACCATGCGGGAGGATGTCTTCGGTTCCTCGACATCGGATGGTGGTTCCAGATCAAGCATCTCACAGTTTAGACCGTCGTCCTCCTCCCCCGTTGCACATCCCCTAATCGCGCACTTCGCCTGAAACTGCGATTGGACATCTCCAGGTGGTTCCAGCGCCGGCATATCGTACCATTCATCTTCGCTGACATGATCCTCCCCCGTGCATAAATTAGCCACTGGCTTCTTCTTACTTTGTTCCTCTTCGAACAGTCCTGGAGCTCTGGATGCCCCTGTTGGGGCCTCGTCACCTACAGACTGTTGAGAGCCAGAATGCTCCATGCTCATGGACTTCCGTGCTGCCTTGAACACAAACATATTGATCTTGCAATTAACACAACGAAGGAAATAAACATATACTTGGGAATGAGAGTCACACCGATATCAGTAGTGTCCTGAACGAGCACTCCTCTACACTTGCGATGCTTAACGACGCCACGACTGTGGGTCGTCAACAACTACAATAACTCACGGAACGGCTTATTCTGCCGCAGTGGAACAATCCCATTTATATCGCATATAGCATGGCGGCTTACTTTAGCCCATTGTCACAGACATCGGCATATCAGAAATGGATACTTAAATTAGAAGATCCCAATTTGTTTTACATGGTACTGAGCACGCAGGCTATAGATTTCGACAATCAGTCATCTGACGTTCGTAGGTGAAGTACTAATGAAACAACGGAGAACTTCGGAAACATGATGCGGAACGTAGTGCACAGTATTTGACGTCCTTACACTTGAGGAAGGAAATCGCCAACTTTCAGACTGCCGTTGCACTTGTTGCATTTTGGGGGTCCTCAAGCTTGGCCGACTCCGTTAGAATTCTGAACAATCCATTTACGAAATCTGGCGTGCACTTGTGGACGTCACAAAGGTCGAGTATGTCGTCGATGCACGCCACTGTAAGACGGCAATTCGGCCCTGGGTCGGACAAAATATCTCCATTCCACGCTCGAGACTGGAAAACCGTTCCGTTAAATACACCCCAACCTGCATTCACCCGACTCCTCTTACGCTCACGATCCGATTGCTCCACAAAATCGGAAGCGTACTCTGGGAAGTAGTGCTTCATGTCGGACGTATCCTCTTCAGTGAAATGCCACTTCTCTATGTCATCATCCTCTCTAGTTTTCACGATGTCCGGAACGACATTCTTGTCCATTTCTGCTGGACAAACAGAATGGAGGTAGCCGTGACTGAAATTATCCAACCCCAATAAGAGGAGCTTCAAACAGCACTATGGTACACAGACTGAACTCCTATGCTAGGCAAATACTAAGAGAGGTCTGGATGAGGCAAACCCCGCATAAGTGAACTATGAGATTTTCTGTACTCCCAAAGGAACAAAGAGCACGGGTTATGACGGAATGAAACCCGAGACTTTAATCATGGTTCCTACGCTGCCACATCCATCATGCACCGGTATGGAATTAATATCAGTTATCTCGTTATGGGAATCCCACGCATGACAAATTTAAAGTGGAATTTAGTTATTTTTAAGCAGTACTTGTCTGCAACCCCACGACGTTACCGTCTTCCATATATAGGTTCATGTCAGCCCAGGTTAATGAAGCACGTATCCTGCCAGGCGAATTTGGTCTCAAATCATTCTGCATATAGACAAGCAGCAGTAATGACCATCCAAATTTGGTGACTATGGCCCAATGGGGCATTGCCTAACGTCGGGAGGTTCTGATTCTATCTACAACAGTCGTCGTGCTAGCGCCCGATGGATACTAGTTTTAGTTTATCGCTACGAAAAACACTGGTTCAGCCGCTCTTGTGATGATGTGTTTTATCCTTTTCCGGCTCATCTTTGGACTATGTTCTTACAGGCCACCTTTGAGAGTAGCCCGTCGACCATGTACCCTAATCCCTCCCGCTGCCACAGGAAACTTAGTTCCGTCCCGTGCTTTCAGTCCCAATTAGGTTGTTAATGCACCTAATTCCAATAATCATTATTCTCCATACTCATGGATAATTTCTCAGATTCTGTATGGGGATCTTCGGATATATTTCCGTCCTTTAGTACTTTAGATGATACCTCAACCTCTCTTTCTCACTCTGCGGACTCAAGCTTTTCTTCTGTGCAACTTTGACATCAGTCTCCGAAATCTGCTCCATCTGACCAGAGGTGCAGAATGACATCGCCTTACGGGCGTGGTGCGGCTATCTTTCCTGCTCGCGAACTTCAGGACTATGACATTGGCCCTGACTTTACCAAATCCCAAGCTGGCGATCAGGTTATTTCTCTTCGCAATCTTTTTTAAAACTTCATTCCGTCGGTTATTTCGAACTTGTCTATTTCATTAGGTATACATTGATTCAACGCGTGCTGAGAACCAACCTTCGAAACTGTAAGCCTCTTGGGCTTCGTACCAATGGTAGCCTCGATCGCTCATTTAGGGCTGTTATTTTTTTTTCCCTAGGCATGCTTGGCCCATGCAGTAAGATGTTCTGATTATGCTGTGCCCCAACATTATATGTCCTTCAAGAATGGCGACGACGTATATGCCGAAGACCATTTTGAGGATGAATTCGAGAACTATGCCGGGCGGGAGAACTTCCCTCGGGACACAACGGAAAGCTACATACCTACAGCCGTTGACCATGCATGCCCTTCGACGTCTCGGCAGCACACCGAGTTCAGGCCTCATCCTCTGATGCGTAATCGCTTCACTGGCGTTCAGTCTCAGATGTTCGGCAGAGGTGGTTCGGTTCCACGTGATGGCCGTCTATCCACTGCACATCGTCTGTCCTCATCTCTATTGGGGCATGCCCAGGCACGGGATCCGCACTTGGAACCTCATGCACTGTCAACTCAAGTGAATACATGGCTTTCACCGTTGGAGGAGCAAGCGAAACGTCGAAAGTTGCAACGCGAATTTTCCAAACCGTATTTGGGCGAAATGGCGAACGCACACGCAGAGCTGAGGACACCTGTAATCCACGTGCCCACAACTACAACAGGTAAGCCCATCGGCTTACGTAGTGCTTGGCATAGGCAGGTTCGGTTGGTAGCGCGACAGAACATGGACCAATCCATAAGGAGTTACAGGGGAAAAAAAGGAGCATGGTGGAAGGCTGTGGATAAAATCTATGTAGCTCTTGGGGAAATATTCACATACGATTATCCATTGTGCGTTAAATACCTTTCAAAGTATCTAAAAGGAGCTGTGAAAAACGATAGGCTAGAGTGGAAAGATTTTTTTTTTGCACACAAGGGTGCGCAACAGGAGAAATGCCCGGATGAGGCATTTGGCACATTGCGGAAATATTGACTGAGTGTGGCACGTTAGGAAGAGAGCAAGAATATGATGGCGCTCAGAGCGCTGGGCCCCCAGAAAACAAAAAGTACATGCAGTCAAGGCCCCATGTCAACGCCCACCCCTCACCGTCAGGTATAAATTCCAAACGCAATTACAGTCTGCTAATCATCAATTGGTAAGTGTTAGTTTCTTACGCATGCTGTTCAGTGTACTTCTAATTTCAAGGTTAATCAAACGCTTCATAATTTTATGTTGGTTACGAGGCTAATTACAACAGTTTTAAGCACAGGTGGGCACCAATCCAAGCTCATCTTCTTTACCTTCTGGCAGCACAGGAGTGGGTGACAGTTTTCTCCGATCATCAAGTAGTGCGAGGGAAGCATCAACACGTGGATCTGCACCTGGGGGAGGTTGTGGACAAAGAATTAGCTCCGACATTAACCTTGCAGTAAGTTTTTCTCAACGTTAATGTAATGTCCTTTGGCAAGTGTCACATTCGGAATAAGACATAACACATCATCACAGTGCGAAAGATTCAGAGTAATCGTTCTTATGTTGAGATGCCCTTCTATATTTTCACGGTTCACCTTCGAAATGCTATACTGTTGCTTTTAATGGCAATTCTGAAATTCTCTTTTAATTCGGAGCATTGTCCATGGAACACGCGGTTACGGGCACTGTGTACTCGCATGTTAATGTCGTTCAACTTCGATAGACTGTTCAAGAGTCAGTATAACGTTAACAACGCTGCCATATGTGATACAAAGTAACTGCTCACTTGCCAACGCCTAAGTTGAATTGATGTATTGTCGGACTGAAATTCAAAAATCCAATCGATAGTCTTCTTCTATGAATCCGGAAATTAAGGTACGATGTTCTTCATGTAGTATGTTCATGAAACCTGTTTTCTCTTTGTTGTTATTCCAAATTTCTATGCCAGCAATATGTTTATGCCTATTGACATTGTCTTCTGTCTGTATACTTCTGTAGATGCTAATATGGTAAAACCAGACGCCGCAGTTGTAGATCCGATATCGAATAACCCTCAGTTTCCCTGTACGGGACCGTGGGTGTATTCGGGCATTCATGGGTCCATGGTTTTTTAAATAATTCTTCCTTCATAGAATGTGTCAAACTTCTCTAACTTTGAGGATACGTTTTCAAAGGAACTGAAAAGTTATTATTGGATTGCTGTTCTGGAATACGAACTGACCTCCCGGTTTTCAGTTCCAAATGCAAGCCCAATTGGCTTGGTGATATTCATAGATGTCAGTTACATCGTCATCGAATAAATTCATAGTGTATGGTTAGCCTCTTCAAATGAGTACTATGTGAGAGAACCGTCATTGACATTCGGTGATGATTCTTGGCATGCACTTTCCGTGGTAAAATCAGAATAAAAACACTATGAATTTACAATCATGAAACCAATACGAACCACATGTGAAGATTTAGAATGTTGTGTACAGGATTTACTCATCCGTCATCTTACCCCAACTGTTCTTCTGTGCAGCCAAACAGCACGCCGGAGTCATGCAGGTTACCTCCGGCGGCTATGCGAGTCACAGCGGAGGGAAGCAGAACTCGACACGGTGATTTGAATAGGATCACGGAGTTGGAGACCCGCGTGGGGGACCTGGCATCAAAGCTGACTCAGAATTTCACAATGGTGGAGGAAGTGCTGCACACACAAAGGGACTTCAAGGACATACTCCTTCGCTTGGTAAATTCGAGCACGACATCAAGACATGCAGAAGCGGATGATAATAAGGTGCCTGAGCCTCCGAACTTGGTAAGCGTCCAGAATGACCCACTCCCTAGCGCGGACGTATCCATTCCCCGATTCGAAGATCCGGCACCCGTCTCTCAAGCATCTCCTAGGCCGTCCTGGATGTCAGCTGAGACGGTCTTGCTAACTCCGAACACCAGGAACAACCTTCGCCCATCACGCGGTTGTAGAGACGAAATGGTCGCGGTTTTGGCAGATGTCTCGGACCAATCCATTGCCAATGGTTCTATCAACGACAGCGTCGAAATACTGGAGAAGGCCCCCCATGAGTTTCAGAACAGCCGTACTCTACCGAATTTCAGTGGGGGTAATTTCAGTAGAGGATATGAGCGAGGCCCACCCCCTACACTACAAGATCCTCACGGCATTCCTGCTGAAGTGGTCAGCATGGCCACAGAAGGAAGGGCCTCCGCTGTCGCAGCTGAGACCCAGCCGATCCCGCCGTGCTCTTCATCAGCGCTGAAGTTCCCCCCCAAGGCAGGCTCCGCACCTATACCAGTTAATAAACCATGCTACCTCACTCACTCGGACATGGGTGACGAGGCTGTAGCAGAAGGGCGATCTGGAGGCTCTTCGAGGGCGAAGACTTTGAAATTGGGTAATTTATGTCAACAAGGGGAACAGATGGTTCAAATTCATAGGGTCCTGGTACCAAACTTGCGACTACCGCACGTGGAGGATCGACAACAATTTCAGTTTCTGGATGATGCGGTCGTGAAATCCTCGGGCTCCAATGTGTTCATAAAGTGGGACTGCAAGTATGTCCACAAGAAATGATCTTGAGAGATTGCCTGAACGAGGTCCTCTCTTTGACGATGTCGGTTTAGAGCATGAACGTGTTTCGACTCTATGGTGAGTTAATCAGTGCAGTACAGTTGTAGCTCATTAATCTTTAGCTTTCGTTGTTGAATCTGGAATAATTGATATCGCAGTATGAATATATTGATCCATTATAAGCTTCATTCTACATGATTTACATTCTATGGGCTTACCCTGTATGTGCACTTCTACATGTATGTACTCGTCGTAGCACATTTTTAATTGACAGGAATGCGATATCTCTACATGTGCACCGTCTATGATAATAGTTCTGAATCAGCGATACTGGTTTCGAGGATACAACATTTTTTCATTTTTATAAAAAGGAACCAATAAACTCAAAACGAATCTTCGAATATGCTATGCCCGCACCCATTCCAAATGAAACTCTCCCGGATATATCGTTACCGACGGATATTTACAATTTCGAAGGTCGTCAATATCCATTACCGGGCATCAATTTCCCGGGCGTTCATCAACTTCTACAGTACCTCTAGACGGTCCTCAATGATCATTACCACGTCCGGACGTCTAACGGCGGTCCTCTCCGGATATCATCACAGGTCTTCAAAATATAGGATACAGCCGCAGTATCGTTCCCTGCCAAGTTACCATAAACCAGACGGTTCTGAATCAGGATATCTTCTGAATTTGGACCGATGGATACTAGGGATAGAAGTTGAGCTTCCGTGTATCACTGGGACTTACACGAGTCATTTACCTTTCGCAAATTCCCAGTGGGGCCCCTGCGCCTGAACAAGCGCTGCTGCAGACGCGAGCAAATCTCAAAGATAGATGTCCGATTTGACGGACTTCGCAATGAGTCGACCAGAACGATTGCTTGGTCACCTTGCCCTGAATGGGTCATGAACTTGGTCATATTTTTCGTCATCCAGGAGACCCCCTCCACTAGTGTGAGGGAAGTGCCATTCTAATGCAGGATTATTGTGGGGTTAACAATGTAAGTTTGATGGAAGTTGAATGTCAATTTATCAACAGTGTGTTGTAAATTCAGCACATTGACGGCACGGCAGCTCCGTTTGTCTCTTCAACGTTGAGATTCCAATGTGGAACAGTCCGGTCCAGTGAGACAAATCGAGCTGTATTTTATACTAGATTTTTATGGAATACATCGAGGTAGCAGAGGGGGTGCGTAAGTTCTAGTGAATTATATCAGTATTTTCAACACAGTAGCCAACAGCCTTGGTCAGATTGTCGACCCAACTCATTTACACGACTAACTGGTTTACACATCCTGACTGCCAGCGGGAGATGAGTAAAAAGCCTAACTTATGTTTCATAGAAGTGTGGATCCCTGAATTTAGAAGTTTCCCTTAGAGCATCCCCAGTAAGCCTGTAAACTTGTAAGCCTAAAAACGTCGTTCTCCCAAACTTGAGTGTCTTTCCGAAGCAAAACATTCCAAATCCGTTTACAATTTTGCCCCAAAAAACCTTCCAAAACCAGGTTTCAACCTGTAAATTACAGGCTTACAAGCTTGAATACAGGCTTGGCCTGAACCGCAATTCACGTCTTTCCACATCTTTCCGTTTACAGGTTTACGGTTCAGGCCTTACTGGGGATGCTTGGCCTGAACCGCAATTCACGTCTTTCCACATCTTTCCGTTTACAGGTTTACGGTTCAGGCCTTACTGGGGATGCTCTTAGTACCCAGGGTAAGGTTTGATGAGTTTTTACTTAGGAATTCAGCACTTAAGAGACATTCTGCTTGCAGGGTAAGATGTGTAAACTCCAAATTCTCACGGGAGCCTAGGCCATGCCATGGAATATAATCCATTACATCACATCATGCTTCACTGACAGCGTTCTCAAGCACCACTAAGTGAGGTGAAGTTAGCCCTTGTGTCCTTCGCCCCCAGTTTCAATGAGGGGCCAGGGGCCAGGGGCCAGGGGCCATGCCAGTTCCATCACATTGTTTCAAGTTCCTTTCTTTCTTACTAAGTGAGAGCCTGCAGTGCGCCAAATCCCCTTTCTTTCTGTTGGCGTGCCCTTTCTGCCACTTTCTCCTTTCTAAGTTATCACTAACTTAACTTACGTTACGCGTCTCCCACTAACTTATGATAAGTGAAGTTGGCTTGCTTCACCTAATTAAGCATGCATGCATGCATGCATGCCCACAGTCTTTGGCAGCCTGGTCACTAATTCACTTGATGCTGCTTCTCCCATCTCACTCTCTTCCCATAAGAATGCGTAAGTTATGTTATGTATCAATCAGATGAGCTCCCCCAACCCCATTCCATTCTACACTACGGTACTGCGTTGGTTGGTTGATCCCATCTAAGTTATCATTCTAGTTCCAGTTCCAGTTCCAGTTCCAGTTCCAGTTCCAAGATGCGGCCGCTCCGGACTGCACCGTTGTCCTCCTTCCTCCGCCGTTTCTCTGCCCACGTTCACGTTCACGTTCTAGGTGATCTCTCCGTCCATTTTCTGTTTCTCTACAACTAGGGTTTTTTGTTAACCTTAACTGGACCACATCCTCTCAAGGTTTTATTGAAACCCTAAATTGCAACATTCTTGCCAACAAGTCATTGTTGAATTACTTTCACAATCCTTATTTAAAACACACCCACCCAAGTTCCAATCATGCGTGGAGTGGGATTTAGACGCCTGTGCGAATTTACCCTGACGACCCATGGCCGTCTTTTAACGAATTGCTATCATCATGAGCGACGGTGCAGGCATGCCCATCCGCGTGGGCCATACTGCAAATGCTGGCCGTGGTGTCTTTGCTGTCCGTGACATTGATCTTGGAGAACTGATACATACTGCGGACCCTGTGGTGGCTCACCCGTCCCTCGCATCCCTGCACAAGGTGCTCGTCCTACCTTTCTTCCTCACTTTTTGTGAAGATTGGCTTGTGATTACCTTTCTTGCCCTTTTTTCTTCAATTGGAAAGGGCACTGATGTCTCTTTTGTGCGTGTAGGCGTGCTACTTCTGTCTGAAAGGCATAAGAAGATCAGTGAGTTACACGGAATCCGCAGTTGCAGCGTCTGCTACCGAAGGATCACCTACCTTCTGTAGCAGTACATGTGAAGAATCAGCTCAGGTTTGCATTTTACAGGTTTAGGGTTATTTTGAGCGGTTTAAACTGGTCTTTTTCGATTGAAACGGCTTGGATCCATGTCCGAAGGACGATTAGGGTTACTTACACAACCTCAACCTGTAATGTGCAAATGTGCTAAAATTTCAAATCGCTGCTTCGGTCGTATGTGCGGTACTGAAGTTAAAAGTGTCAGGACTTTGAACCAGGCCCACTTTGTAAATTGTTGTTGTAGTGATATGGTCTGGGATGCAGGTATTCTATGCCACTGAACAGCAAGTCGATTGGTCAGAGTTTCATGAGTATTGCAGGTTAGTGCCGAGTTGCCTTGGTAGCAATACCCCATTGTTGGGTTCACTGCATTATGTCTCTATGTAACAGTTGATGGAGGCTTCTGTGGTTGCTTGACATGCCCATTCTGAGCATTAAGTTCTATAGATGACGTATTCTGCATTTCACGGATATCGTGCATTAGATCACAGACCCACCTTCACTGAACAGATAACTAATGACGCTACAGCAACTATGGCGTTCGTTTTCCCTTAATTGCGAAGCGACTGGCCTGCATGGTTATCTCTTCGGGGACATCCCCGAACTCGCTCGACATCCTCTCTCACGTCAACCTTTCAAATGGAATTCCTGCTGATGTAAGTGTTTTGGTTCCCTAGTATGAATGGGTGATTAGGAATGCTTGTTTGGATTATCTTTCTACCTGAATTTGAGAAAGCTCTTTGGTTTATCTGTAAATCATGTTACTATGTCTTCTTCTTCTGAAGCCAACTTTGCAAGTTTCAGTGGATTACAGAGCGGAAACTCCTTTACAAAGCTCTTCGTTCAAAGGCAGCAGGAAGCTTGAACTTGTCATGTATCCTCATTTGTCCCTGTACATCATACAGTTCTGAACTCTAGCTATCTTTTAATGACCTAGGCTTCAACGTGGGCAATTTTATTGATAGAATTTGATTGAATAATGTTGTTAATTTTTCAAACGTGAAGTTCAACTTTGGACGTGGTTCTTGACAAGCCTAGTCTTGACGGACGACTGGTATGTTGGAGTGCTCGCCAGACTGCACATAAACGCATTTCGTATCGAAAGGGTGGATCAAGATGACTCTGAGGACATACTTGCAGCAGCAGCAGCATCAATATTGGGAGAAAGCATTCTAGGTTCGGCTGTTTACGTCTTGCCCTCAATGTACAATCATGATTGTGGTAAGGCTCTCTTCATCCCATTGTTGTAAGTGTATCTACAGTAGTATTGGAATTACCTGTTCTAGAAAGCTGACGAAGGTAATGTACGAGGGTTATGCCTATGAGGTGCAATAAACGCCGCCATCATTACTTTGAGATTGCACTTGCGAAATGATAGCTGAGATGGATTGTCGAAAGAACTCAATGTTCAACATGCTGGCAGGGGTACTCGGTACTGATTGAATAACTGAACGCTGGATGCATTGATTAATGGCAGACCCAAACGTCGATATTCTTTGGCCTGACAACGCATCAGCGAACCTGGTGGCTCGTCGGAGCATTAAATCAGGTAGAAAATCTCGCAAGAGGTTATCTTACACCAGTTTTACTCCGACAGTAGTAGTTCAGATGTCATTCCGAGGCTGCGATTTAATGCCAGTTTTATCCAAATCAGTCTGGTGTATTTTCTGAGGGTTTGGTTTTGGAATCTATAGGTGAAGAACTGCACATAACATACATAGATGCAAGCATGGCTCCGGATAAGAGGCGGAGTTTCCTAGAGGAACACTACGGTTTTACCTGCAAATGTGCTCGTTGCAGAGATGGAGACTGAAGGATTTTTATCTGCTACTTGTTGGCAGACATTTTTTGGTAGGTTCTTCAGAGTCCACATTAGCTTGTGGGGCTATGACAAGTCTCATTTTCTAAATAATTGGACGGAGATTACTGCTAGATTCACACATTGTACTGCTTAGAAAACAGGTTTCGGTGAACAACATACAGGTTTAAGCCTTATGATAACCTCTTGCGATTGCCGACGACCCAAACTAACGCTGCAGAGAGAGGCACAATGACGTAGGCAGCTGTTCGTAACTGTGCTTCAGTCTCTCGTGACAGGGCCCCTATGCGTGACCAATCTCCACTATACCTGCCACCACATGTGTGACAATGTATCATTAGATTTAAAAGGGCACTGCAGCAACTCAATAGTGTAATACCCTAGTGTGAAATGCGATGTACGGTTGTAGTATCAATGTTTTGATTACGAAGCAATGAAGCCCTACCTGAAATGGCAGGTTCCATCGAAGCAAAACATTTAACTCTTTTGCAATCTTGACAACGGTTAGAGTCAACGGTCTCGAAGACAAGGAATAATACAACGTATCTTTAAGAAGTAGCAGCAGCTTACCCAGCGTCAACGAATCCAAGAGTAAGAATCACAACAGCAACCTGGATCCAGAACTCCAAAGCTGCATAGAACGGCTTGTTGTCGTCCACTTGCGGTCCAACTTTGTCATTCTCTTGAGATTTTACTAGCAGTCCGCTTCGCCCATGCTCAAAGCCTAAATCTACTTTTCTGCCAAAACCCAATTCGCGACCAATCGCAAATATGCCCCCATGATCACCCGAGAAGGATGATTTTGTCCCATTGCTGCCAAAGAATGTTGCTCTAGAAGTGCCGAGTCGACCAATCTGTCTGTGTCGACGGCATGAAATAAGAGAAGCAGTGCGTAAGTACATCAATAGATCACAAGCTGCTGAGCCATCCAGACAAAGCTATAGATGATTTTCTGCTTCACCTCACCTCGAATCATATGCTACCATCTGACAGAAAATAAATATTACCTCGAACAGATTCGCGTCGCAGCACCAACCGGAAGCGCAGACATCAAAATGGATGTCGCCATGATGTCCAAAACAGGCGTTGCACCTTCCAGGCTACTATCCTACTCTCTCATGGCTCCGTCGGCTCCTCAATCAAAAGCACGTTGCAAAAGAACCAGAATCCTGCAGAAAAAGCCCAAATCACGATACATAAATCTTCATTGCTGAACCCAATTGCAGTGCAAGAAATACAACCCTTTAAAGCAGAAGCAAAACCAAAACCAAGGAACCCCTACTGGCACCAACGTGTCCACAAAACTAAGACAAACACACCGAGCACAGAAGGCTCACCAGGGGGAGAATGTGCAAAAACAATCAAAAAACGATCGACAGTCGAACCTAAAAAGATAAAAAAAGAGATAAAAATACTGCAGCGGAAGTGGGAGTGAAGCAGCAAAACGCATGCAATGATTCTAGTGTCACCAGAATCGCAGAATGAAACCAGAGGCCCGAGGCTCGAGGCTCGAGGGAGAAATTGAGTGTGCGTGATCCGTCTCAGCCTGCGGCGGATAATGGATTGGTAAGGTAGCAGCTCAACTCCTCCAAGAAATGGCGAAATATCTGGAGGTGCACAGCAGCACAGTCGAAATGGAAACAAGATAACGGACGAACGAGCGTCATTGGTCGGGACTCGGGACTGGCACGGGTCGGTCGGTCGGTCGGTCGGTCGGTCGCGTGAGTCGCGACCAGTGACGGTGCGGTCCGTTTTAGGACTTTCGTGAAGTTCCCGAACAGGAACGTTATCTCGTCACTGGGTCGCACTAACATAAGTTATGCCCCCTTCCCACCACTACATTGCAATCTACGGTGGTAAAGGGCTTAACTCTGTTGCTTACAAAATATCTCGAATGCGTTCACATGAACATAGAGGGTTGGTGGTTTTTGAGGATTGGAGGTTGTGTGGCGATGGGAGGTATGGAACATGCTGTTCACATCAGCAGTGGCATGGGCCACTCCGTTGCCACGAAAGACTCCTGATTGACACGACGTATTCGGGAAATTTCCCATCCCACTTGAGTTCCTGCCCGGGTAGTAGTGCCGGGCAGGACGGGCAGCGCTCAGGGGGCATGGGCAGCACCTTTTTGTTGTCGAGAGGAAGAATGCTCATGCCAGAGTCATCCTCAAGCTCGATTGGCTTCCTCCCAAGCTTCACGAGCAGATTCAGAAGAACGAAGCCTTTGTAAGCTTAAATCCTACTCTACTATTCGAGTCCAAATTCTCTTCTTAATGGCTCAAATAACCTCCCGCTCAGCTCTATTTTCAAATTTGCGACCATATATATGAACCCATTGTGGCCGAATGTTGACAGTTGATTCGCAATGGAAATGCAAATTAATGTCAGATAGTTGAGCTTTGAAACAGGCCACAATGCTGGTGCGAGAGGGACTAGTATTTGGGACTTTAGGGTTGATGTACTGCCAAGTGGATGCCTTTTGCAGAGGACTCTTCAGGTCTGTCTCGATTGAATCCTCTTTCCATTTGCAGCTTGTTGAATTATCGAAGCACATCTTAGCTCTAATGTAGGATAGAATGCTTGGTGACCAAGGTGGAAGGATGTAGCGCAGAACTGGACTAGAGTTCGATGCTTCTTTTGTGACTCTGCTTGGATTTCAGAGGATTGAAAAAGTGTGGGCTCGTGTGCACAAGGATTGTTTCACCAACAAAGAGAGCGCCGCTCCTCACGGATGGTGCCGACTATAGGAATTCGGTTTTCCATGCCGCTACGGCTCCGCTTCGTCTTCTCATCACTATATGGGCGTCCACGCGCATGTAAGTGGATGTCTTGAACCACAAACAACGGCTTCATATCATGGATTCAGTCGGCAAATCTTGCATTTTTCAATCTGTTAGTAGGTTGCATTTGTTACAGCTTTTAGCATGTATTGAGTTTAATTAGGTTGTTGATTTTGCTAGACTTGCTGAAATTGTTACGGAATGTGTTGGTTAATGAGTGATGGTTGACTTCGAGAACCGCAGGCTGCAAATTATTGCTTTTTCAGCACAACTGCAACAGTATTTTGGAGGCAAAATATTTGTAAGAGCAAGAGGCATTGGAATAGTGGTATGCAGCACGTGGTTTATCTTTCGTTGGAAACAATACTTCATCGACAACTACATTTCCAAGCACAAGATAGACGAGGTAATTCCTCCATCGAGCTTGATATGCATCTTATTTTGAATCAAAATTAACTCAAGCTTCCCCGCAACAGTCACTTATACAAAACAATAAACCCAACCCCAAAACACGTTAGTCATTCCTTCGGGTTTCGTAGAATTGGGCAGCCATTCAGGGTAGAGGATCTGGGCACCGAGACAAGGGCCACGAAATGTTGATGGACCGCGCAGTAAACTGAAATTCATCTCGGAAGTTAACTGCTGTGTCGATGGCCATGTCCAGACCTTCATGCTTTGCAAGCTTTTTTTACTATAAACAGTATATTTTCACCAATCCTGCCACTCCTATGCCATTGTCAAACCACTCCACTACCACTGTAGATAAAATCAACCACACCCCAGAAATCCGAGGCTAAACTCCAGATTCGGGGGCTAACAACCATGGGCCGTGTGAATGCATAAGTCCATACCTCTGTCTAAACTTACCACTTATCTACTTCCTACCTCTTGGTGGGAAGGGGGCATTACTAGGAGTAGTACGCAGGCAGCCATGATGATGATTGATGATTGATGATTGATGCATGCATGGATGACCCACCGCGGAATGGGGGATGATGCCTGCCAGTGGATGAGCCTGAGGACGACTCGAGGATCGGATGGTGCCAGCCTCTTCGCACTCAGCTCTCTTGAGTCTCGTGCGGCGGCGTCGTCGTCGTCGTCGTCGTCGTCGTCTCTAGTATCGTATCGTTTCTGTGTCCGATGAGCTGAGTGTCTCGCTCTGGACTCTGGACTATAACTTACGACTGTGTGTTAGTCTATGCCTTTGCTCCTCGGTCTCCCGTCACCCTTCTCTCTGCGACTGTCAAAGCAGGTTCTCCGAGCAGAGCAGAGCAGAGCATACTGTGCCGTCGCAGCGCAAGTTGGGTGCGCAGGTTGGGTTGACGCCCATCGCGTTGGAAAGCCGGTCGAGTCCCGAGGATTCGGTTGGGACTCCATGTGGGCTGGCTTCAACGCTCCATTTCACAGGCTGCAGCCCGCGTGATGTCGTCGTCTCTCCTTTCACCTCCCCCTGTTCTGCGACGCTCCGCACTCTTCACCATGTTGAAATCCATTTCGCTTCTTAAACCCTCTTTAAACCCTAAAGCTTTCGTTCACTGCTCCAATTACTGCATTGCTCACTCACTTCGCACTATCTCTTTGTTGCCTTCGGTGAAGGCTGGTCACGATTCTAGACATACCTTTCGGCTTGTCCCCCATGCTCAGGCGAGTGGTGGCGGCCGAAGCGTTTGGGAGGAAGCTGCAGAGGAGTTCTTTCGTGCCAAGGGACAAAAACCCGTGAGCCCGACTGAAAGAAGTGCAAAAGAGTCGAGCTCTCCGGGTACGACCGAGAAGGGTAGGGCGAAACCTTATGAAAGGGCTTCAGCGAACAGGACAACGGGTTACAATTATGTAAGATCCGGGAGGCAAGAACGGGATGATCCTGACACAGGGAGGAAGAGCGTAGGAAGTAGAAGCTCTGATAACGGCCTCCGTTCTCGGATCTCAGGGTCGCAAAATAGTAAGGCCGTGAGCTTCGCAGGCAGAGAATGGGGTGACACGAGTGGCGATGATCGCAGGGGTGGCGAAGGGAGTCGAGCTACGTCAACTTGGAGTAAGACTTCACCGGAGAGGCGGTCGAGCAGATCTTCGTGGGGCAATAATTCTGCACCACGCACTGGTTCTCGAGAGGGGCCGAACGGGTATAGGAATGACAGAGGAGGGGGTTATGGCGGCGAGAGGCGGGTGCCTAGGAGGGAGAGGAATGAGGATGGTGACGAGGAGGGTGATGAGGAGGCAATGGATTCGGAAGACTGGCCGAAGAGAGAGGCCGTGAATTGGAGGCTGGAAGGAGAGGCTTTGTACGGGGTTGCACCGATACGGGCAGCCCTTTTGGCCGAGCGGCGCAAGTTTTACACCTTGTATGTGCAAGAGAGTCTTGTAGAAAATGTTGCGAGTGGGAAACGGAAAGATAAGCAGGCAGTGAATTGGATTTTGAACAGAGCCCATAATCTTGAGATGAAGGTGGAGACTGTGTCCAAGCAAAACTTGAACTTGCTGGTGGACAACCGGCCGCATCAGGGTCTGGTTTTGGATGCGTCTCCGCTGGAGTTAGTCCCTTGCGAGTATCTTGAAAAACCAGCTACTCAGGACGGAAGATCTCCAGTGTGGGTTGCTTTGGATGAAGTCATCGACCCTCAGAATTTCGGAGCTATATTGCGGTCATGTCATTATTTGGGTGCTACGGGGGTTATAGTATGCGCCAAAAACTCGGCTCCCTTGAGTGGGGTCGTGAGTAAGGCGAGTGCAGGAGCCTTGGAGGTTATGGAGATTCAGTCGTGCCGGAATATGATGAAATTTCTGGATACGTCCGTGCTGAATGGGTGGAGGGCAGTTGGGGCTTCCTCTGAGCCGAGGGCGCTCCCCATTCAGGATCTCGAGCCTGGTTTTCCAACAATTCTAGTGCTAGGTAACGAGGGCCGGGGATTACGAACGAACGTTAAGCGATCCTGCACGGAATTAGTCTCAATTAAGGGTTTCGGTGCAGTGGTGAATGCTGACAGCTCATCCGTAGTGCAGGATATTGATTCAGGACTGAGTGTTCAAAGTGATGTTAGGCCCTTTGGGTCCGAATTACAGGCGGCAGCAGAGGCAGTAGATAGTCTGAATGTTAGTGTTGCAGCTGGTATTTTGCTGCATGATTTACTCTCACGTTCAATCCAAAAAAGGACGTCTACAACTCATTCGGCGGAGTGAAGTAATATTTGAGAGTATTTCTTTGTTGCAGCAGTATGGTCCATATGGTTCTCTCGAGCTCTACTAGTGTCTGTCTGTGTACGTGTTCCAGCAGATTTTGCAATGATGAGTAATTGCTCTACAGCTCATTGTAAGGTCTTCAGGTTAACAGATTTTTTTAGAATTCGCACACACAGAGTCACAAGGGTTTTGGGCTTTCTACGATCAGGCTTTCTCACTGTATAGAATCTTGGAGCTGTAAACAAAATCAGCTTTTCAGTGTTGCATTTCAGGTGAGCCTTTAGGGTAGAAGCACCTATAACCAACAACTTAAGGATTTTGAGCCCTTTTCTTCAGGGTTATTTTTGGGGTGTAATTTTCACGTGTAGGAAAATAAGTTTCTCATAGAATGCAAAATTTTCAATTTTTTTTTCCCAATATTGAAATAGAGTGCATCCGGAATATGTGTTGTGTTTGGAGATGTGATTGTCTGGATTTTATTGAAGAGATTGTCAATCATGTGGCTAGATTTTGCTGAATTCGACATGTTGTGTATGTACTTGTATAGGTAGAAGAGAGCTAGCTTGATCACACAAAATAAAAGGTTGTGCCATTTAAATGGACGGCACTCCAGTTTGTTAACTTCTCGCACAAAGCTTATGTCTCGATCGTCAACTTGTTATGCTCCACACCATGGAGTGCGTTTTGGAGCGATGTTTTTTCGTGGGTGAAGTCATTTGGTGATGTCGGTTGGAGAGCATTCTTGTGGGTACAAGTTTGGTAGCAACTAAAAGCTTGCAATGGAAATACAAGCTCGTCTACAGAAGCAAGCATCGGTTCATATTTTGTAGCTCAAAGGTTTAGAGGTTCTTCAAACCACTTCGGAAATTACAATGGAAGTGAGATGGTTCACACACCACTTGGGAAGTTACAATGGAAGTGAGAAGTTACAAAGGAAGTGAGATGGTTTACACATCCTGCCTAGTCCTATATTTCAGTAGCTCCACTGTTGAATTCTTTGGTCTCCTTGGTTTCTTCTTAGGTTTTCATGGCTTTCAACCATTCCAATAGAATCGTGTATGGTATTTGTTAAGTCATGGCTTAGAGTGCCAATATTAACAAGATGTTAAGTAATAGTTAGCAACCAAAAGCCACCTCATGGATTCCCCTCCCCAAGGCAGCATGCACAATTCTAACTTACCAAGGCATATACTAGTTGTTTGGAATGTTGTTATTTTGTTTTCATGGTGTAGTTGTTTTATGTCTATTTAGAAAGAGAGCAATTACATCAGACTTTTATCAAGTTACTAGCATGAGTTGCTCTAAGCGGTGCACCCTTTTCTCAAAAAAAATCTTTTCGGGCCATGCCCCTCTTACAATTTAACATACTCCGAAGTGGACAAATTTCCCAAAGAATCAATTTTGGGTACAATTTACTCTAGTCCAGGGTGCTTCTTTCATTGCTACAATCTATCAAACTTAGTCGTCGTGGCAATTTCATAGAACAGACAAGAAAGAAGTTCTGAAATGCAACCCTTATTGTTTGAAGCATTAGAACATGATGGTAGCAATTGTATGCAATAGAGTATAGATGCAAGAATTTATTTGTACGTTGAGGAATTGGATGTTGTTTTGACTTGTCAAACTTTGGAGGACATACTAGTGGCATACAAATGGAAAGCGCTATTGATTCTCATGAAGCATTTGCACACTTCATTGAAGCATCAATACATACAGTTGGACAATCCATTTAAAGTGTGGACGCTAGAATAATGGCATACCATTATCCTACGCCAAACCAAGGATGATTGGATTCAATTTAGAGTATTGGGCTTTCCAACTTCATGGCATAGAATGTTGAATTGCATAGGATCATTGCACAACTTCAACTATGTGGAGAGAAGATTAGAAAAAATGAGATGATAGATAAAATACTCTCAATCTTTTCCCCCGCTTTTGCTCATCTATCTCAGCAATATAAGAAGAAGAAGTTTATAATACTGTCAACACTCAAATCATATTTGTTACTTTCAAAAAAAAAATCAAGAGTTAATCTTATTGAAGATCGTCGAGTCTAAGCGTGTAGAAGCATATATAGTGGAAGTAGCCGCAAGGAAATTAAAGAGCACAAAGAAACACCTTTGGGCGGGGAGCAGCCCTGATAAGTGTTGTGGTAAATCCTAACTTTAAGAGTGTTGATAAGGGTGGTAAGTCCATGAAGTCCAAAAAGAGACAAACATATTTTAAGAGTGATAGGCGATGACACCTAACTAAAGATTGTAGAACTTCTAAACACTTTGTGAAAATCTGCAAGGAGTTGCAACATGTGAAAGCTACTTAGAAGAAACCTAAAGGCTTTAGATGTTCCATCAATAAATGGTGTAGAGCCCTAGATATTTAGGCCTAGTTTACTCACACTTTGAGGCTTGCTGGAGGGAGAGCCGGATTGAACAGTAATCTATTCAGCCTCCAATTTAGGCCTAAGTTTGGGCCCAAGTTAGGATTTCGAGCTAAGGAAACCTTGTTCCAATTGCATCAGCAAAGCCCAAACATTTTGGCGCCAAAACAATGCCACATAGTATAAATAGAAGTTTTGGTTGGGACCTTGTATAAAGCCCTTAGGCCCGATTTGAAAGGATCAAGCAATCCTATTGGTTGAAATTTGAAGAGTTTGGGCCGGCCCCACCTATAAACTAGCCTTTACTACAAGCACGATTAAATCCAAAGCATGCCTTACTATGGCTTAATTGGACAACGCCACCACCCATACAATCCTATGTACAATGTTTTTCATTTTTCAGCAAAACTGAAGCCTAACAAACTTGTGGAATAGTCATTATTGCCCAAAGACAAAAATTTAGATTTTGTTAAGGTCTGGCAACAATAACATGGTTTAGAGGATCTTCTCTCAAATGTAGTGTACAAATGCAATGCATTCCTAAGTATTATAAGCTATCAAGACCTTCAAGTGTGCGGGATCCACCTCTAGAATGTGGTTAAGAATGGTAAAGAGGTGCTAGAACTTAGGTAGGAACATTGGTTCCTTGCCACTACTCACGTAAGGATCAATGGTGTAGATGGGTTGGAAATCCAAGTGGACAAAGTACCACTAAGCCAGAGTAGAGTAATGTATTTATAGACTGCGGGTCATAGGACTTATAAAGTATGGAGTTATGGTTATCTGCTTCACCATCCAAGACCAAACAAATCATGGCATGGCCGCTTCGGACAAACATAACCAACATGTTTAAAAAAATGTTGCATATACTTACATGGCACAAAGTGTGTCCAAGTGATTCAAACAAGGTTGAAGACTATACAATATGCTCCTACAAGAAGCTGATTTCACACTTGTTCCGTTGGAAATTGCCCATGGAGTTGCTACCTAAGCTCTTGCAATTGCAAGAAGTTGTGTGCTGCCCAATCAGCCCACAATCTGAACTAGTCCATTACTTCTAGTATTTATATAGGCTTTAGATACTCATTCTGAACTCTCATTGTCACATACTTGCAATATAGTTTCATCAAAGATCTTGGCCACACTACCAAGCTTTAGAATCCATTTCCCAAACAATCTAGTAAAGATATTGAGAATTAACTATGCTAGGAGATTTTGATCCTAGCATTTTGAGAATTAATGTTTTACATCCAAGATAGATCTAACCTATACAGTCTTGAATGAGCGCTCCTAGAAGAAACAAGTAAAAGCATCTATTCAGTTTGTTTAGCTTATCACTTGGCCACTTTTTATTCATGCTAAATTAGGTGCTTTGTTTTGGAGTCATGTTGTGCTACTCACCACAACCTTTCTAAAAAATAGACCAACCCTACTAAATAGAAACAATCTTTTGGAACTTGCGTGAAGGCAAGTACCTGATGTCGCCCACTTAAGAATCTTTGGTTGTTGAATTTGGGTCTCAATCCTAGAGCTCCATAGCCATCACTAGTCACCGCTAAGAGGGAATTTATGTAAAAATTGATTCCTACAAGGATAATATTCTATGTGAACCCATCAATCATGACATCTCATAAAGTTAGGTTTCAAAATTTTAATTTTAAACAAAATTGTCTTTGATCCATAGCAGTCCCAAAGGCAAACTGATGTTTCGATTTTCACGCCCGAGTGACACTTTGTCTAACTCTAAATCAAGATCCTATGACCTCACTATACACTTTAAGGTCTACAAGGCATCGCGCCCCAAGGCATTTGCTAAAAAGCTTCCACACTATACACTTTAAGGTCTACAAAGCATTGCGCCCCAAGGCATTTGCTAAAAAGCTTCCAACTGAAACGTACTTTGCAAATAGTCTCACCTTTAGAGCTCCAACCTTAGTGAGGGTATCCTTGTCCAGTCATGATAAGCAAGTAGTCCTTGACCATAGCCCCTTCAAGACATACTCGCTTACATTAGTAGAAGCCAAAGCCATTCTCGCAGCATGATGCGCTGCAAAGTGATTTCGCCTCATTTTAAAAATACATTGCGTTTGGCCTTTTTGATGACCAACCTCAAAACCAAGCCATTGATTTTAAATTGATTTTACTAAAAAGAAGGATGCCTAGGGACTAGACATGTGGTACAACGTCAAGCTAGTAGCCTAAAGATTTTTATAATGTCTATCATAGATTACTACTTCACTTACTTCCTGGTGATGGACTTAGAACTTCCACATACCTTTTAAGCATATGGCAGTGCTGTACACATTAGAAATTCAATTCTTCAATGTGGTCAAGATCTATCTAAATGGGCGATAGGATAATAGGGTTCATAGGTGACCTCCTCTTGATTTTCTCATGAGTGCATTACCAGAGAGACCCAATGGATCATTTTCAGGACTTAGTCACCAAAAAGCCATTTATGGTCTTATACAATTGAGACGTTAGTAATATTAACATCTAAATGAATTTCTAATCTCCTACAACTTTCTACATAATTGAACTTTGCCTTGTATTTTCAATTCCAAAGATGTTGATGGTTGTGTCATCATAGCATTGTATGTAAATGACTTAACCCCTAACTGCCCAACCATACATATTTTGTTTGATGTAAAAATCTCATCCACAACTTCGCATCCATCATGCATTTTTTATAGAGTGGTTTTTTTATATGATTTTCTATGGGAAGTTAGCTTCATGCATGTGTCATAGGAAACCATTTTTGAAGAAATTATGCTTCATTTTGTGTTGCAGTGTTTCACCCAAAATTTTAAAGATTTTAGTCTGAAAGTGTTCTTGAAAAAATAAACTCATAAAACCAAGCATCCAAAAAATCTCCAAAAATCACTACTTCTAGAGTACTACACTATAAGCAACAAAATTTATATACTATAAATCACAACAAATTACATCTGCATACATTCAATATCTTATTTGTAATCAAATTACAAAATAATATTTTATTTTATGTTTCAAAATTTATAGAAAAAAATCAATGATAGCAATCAAAGATCTAACTATATAGATTGAATCTAAATTTCAGAATGTATAACTTTCTTCATACATCAAGTTTCAAATATTAATGTTAGTTGCATTTAATAATACATCTTTGCAAAACTGCCCAAATTGGATATAGGTGAAGACGCTTAGAGGTTAATTCTAATAGAAACATTGGCTACTACTAACCATGTTCTAAAACTCCTAACTTCCCAATTTGAGATGAAGCTTTTGAAAAGACTTTCTTTTGCTTAGAAATGCAAGTACAGTCCACCCTCTATAAATGTTAACAGTTGGGAGTAGAGAAAAGTTAACATTTATAGAGGTGTTAAAAGTTAACAATTATGAAATCACTTTTTGGAGAAAAATATAAATGTTAACATTTATAAATGCAAGCAATTGTACAAAAGCCTTGTGAGAGAATTCCATTCATAAAAATGCAAACCCAATCAAAACTTTATTCAATATCAAGTTGACAAATCACAAGTGAAGTATGAATCAATGGGAGAGAATGAAACTAGATGTGTAATTGTTAGCATCCATATTATGGATGTATATCATCTGTTAACATTTACAAAGTCAAATTTACAAAGAGGGGAGTACCATTTTGTTAACAGTTAACACGTTTAACATTTGTAGTGTGCAATATGTGGGGAGTAGAAGAAAGTTAACATTTAGAGAGGGTTAACACTTATAGGTGTAACATTTATAGAAGGTGGACTGTAATTTGTGACAATCCAAGGAGGGGACATTCTACTACATCAAACCACCTAAGTTCCAAACTTCTTGAAGTAATTTGGAGTTAACCAGATCAATCCGTTATGAGCACCTATAGTGGATGAGAGCAAGACATTTGACAAACCTTTTTGACCTTAGGTGGAAAAAGTGGAAGATTTCTAGAACAAACCTAGTACTTCAAAGCGGTAGGAGGTTTCTTATACTCAGGTGACTATCACCCAACTGGACATTTCGTTCTCCACCAACGTTTTGGTTAAGTATAGTAAAAAGCCAACAATAAAACACTAGAGAGGAATGACCCACTTGTTCAGATACCTTAGAGCCATTAAAGACTTCAATTTGTATTACACTTGAAGAAGAGATTTTAAAATTCTAATAAAAACAAAAGTTGGATTCAAGTCCAATGCGGAATCCAGGAAATCCTTGACTATGGATTTCTTCATGAAGAACAATGCTTTGAAATTTTGGAAGACAATGAAGCTCACTATCATGGTAACCTCAACAAATCACTCAAAAGCTTATGGCTTTCTATGCAGATATCCAAGAAATTATTTGGCTTTCAAATATTAAATACATTATTAAATGACAATGTGGAACTAATGAAGACGACAAGCCAACAAATATCTATGAAAACAATGTTGTGTATGTGAGCTAAGTTGGAGCGAGCTTTAATAAAACCGATAGAGTGAAGCACATCTGCTCTCAGATTTTTGGTTTCACCCTGGGCCTCAACATTTCCATTTTATACTCATTGACTACAACACTTCCATCTTACACTCATTGGAGACTTGTCCAAGAAGCTAGAAAGAGATTTCTTTATGAACTACCTTTAAAGCTAATTCAAGCTCTTTCCAAGGTTTTTGAGTTTTTTTCAAGTGAGGTTTTTATATTGGAGAAATAATTTTTAACAAGGTGACCCTTAGTTAATGAGGAGTGTTGAGTTATAGCTTAAATCACTTTAGGGTGACAATGTTAACAAGAGGTTAACCAACAATTTGCAATCAAAAGCCACCTTATGGATTCCTCTTTTCGTGATTTGAGTTAAAGCTTAAATCACTTTAGGGTGCCAATGTTAACAAGAGGTTAACCAATAATTTGCAATCAAAAGCCACCTTGTGGATTCCTCTTTTCGAGATTGCATGTACAATTTCAGCATGTCGAGCCATGTATTTGCTTTGCTTTACAAAGTAGCAAACAATATAAATACTAAGGCCTTTTAATCCACTGGTTACTTGGTATGTTATCAATTTGTTTTTATGGTCTAGTTGTTGACTGTCTGTTGATAAAGAGTGAGTGCATTTTTCTTTTATCAATATTATGCAGAAATGAGAACATTTTACGTACCTTGTACATTTTATTTTTTTTCGTCGACTCCTTTTCTATTGTGTCTAATTTATCTGATTCCTCTAATTTAAGGATATGATGGAGTATCTCATGAAAAGATTTCCAAATCAACTTAGTTTTGAGATAAGATGATGGATTGGCTTACATCTAATTGAAATGAGACTCCAACAACAAACCTTTCCGTCGTCCTAATAACAAGGAAACTGAGGTTGCCCTCGTCTTAACAATAAGGAGAGGCTACGCAAGTATTTATTAGCGGAGAAAAAAGTCCCTCAATTTTTGTTGTTGGTATAAATATTTCAAAAACTATCAAAGATCCCTCCTCTAATTAGATTTTTTCATAGACTAATTTGAGGCTCATGGTTCCTTAAAGGACTCAGGGAGATTTCTGAGTATAAAAAAGTACAGCTTATATCTGATAATGTTCCCCAACGGACTGAAGTTCTAGAGGGGAGGGAAAAAAAAACTATAACGTGATGTTACAGTTCGTAACCACCCTGCTTCACTCAACCTATTTTTATATTTTGAAGTCCTCGTCCTTTACGCATGATAAGCTCCAGGACCACGGAGGTTCATGAAAATAAGTATTCTCCAGGAAATAATCATGCTTATTTCCTTGAACCACCTTGGTCCAGGAGCTTACCCTTCACAAAATAAACTTTAATTTCTAAAATAAGACTACATGTCTCTTAAAATAGGAAAGAAGTATGAGAAGACGGAGACGAGAGCCCACCCCGCCCTATCTTCAAGGGAAATGAGGCCTGTCTGTGCCACATTGTGTATCCGCAACTTGAAAATCTCCCATCCATTCATTCCTTGGTTAGGATTTGAGCCGACGTCACGACAAGCTGAACAGAATGAAGATGGCAATACACACATCATGAATTATGTCGGACCTGCCACCTAACCTTCAAGTTGGAATGGAATACTCCCATGTACTGAATTGTACACTTGAGTACGGAACCATGCAACTGCATAATTTCATCAGTGATCACCCCAAATGAAAGTGAACTTTTGGCCCTTGGGAAATGAAGATGACTTCACACGTAGCTTAGCAAACGCACAGTGGGACAGTGGAGTGGGGCAGAGAGATTGTGCATCCTGTGTATGACTTGGCGGTCACTAGGGTCGACTAGAATGCACTCTAAGTTACTTCATTTGGTACAGTAAGTAATGCAAGTGTCCAAGATGGAATATCAAGGGCCAAGGGCCAAGGGGAACGAGGGCTTGCTGGATTGGAGATTGGGGATGCGACCCAGACATATATGCACAGGTGACAGACAGGGGGGAAGGGGGCCCAGGGTCCAGGGTCCAGGGTCCAGGGAGGGAAGGGGAAGGCAGTCTCAGGGGACGAAGCAGAGAGGGTAGGGTGTGGACTCTGGAGACGGGGGGTGCAAGTGGTGTGCAAGATCCAGGATATAGTGGTGCAGGAATCACAGGAAACTTGGATGCCAGTTTCGAGCGGAGTGGAGTGGGAATGACGGGGCTCCGCTAAGTTAACTGAACTTACGCAGCCAGCCAGGCTGGAGGGCCGGGCCGAGGGAGGCCCAAGGGGGAACTTGAAGGGGGAACAGGTAAAAAGGGAAGGTAAGGTAAGGTAGAGCATAAGATGCGAGGGAGTCGCAGAAGGGGCGTGGCGTGCCTGAACTGGGAACTGGGAACTGGGACTTGGGAACTGGGAACTTGGGCCAGGAGAAGGAGCCAACGCGACGGCTCACGGCTCACGAGTCACGAGGGAAGTCGACTCGACGGACTGAGGAGTTAGGACGTGACGTCGATCACAGCTTCGCAGGCTCAGGCTCAGGCTGCGCCTGGTCAGGTCAGGCTGTGGAGTCTGTGGCACCTCCAGGGCCCACCCACCCTCTTAACTTACAGGTCGTGAAACTTAGGCTGCTCTGCTCTGCTCTGCTCGATCGGATGGATGCGACACAGCTGCCAGGGGCCAGGGCCAGGGCCAGGGCCAGGGCAAGGGCCCAGGCTCATTCACTAACTTTGTCCCTCAACTTACCAACCCCTGCGCCTCGTCCCTGACTCCCTTCCCCGTTTAACTTTACTTACTCCCCCCGTCCCTTGCTCCCGCTCTTGCTCTTGCTCTTGCTGCTGCTGTGCCGCCGTGGGTTCGGTACCCTCTCGGGGTTTAGGGGAATTGCGGGGTTTTGCATGGGCCTTCTATACTTTGGACGCTACACTCACTCCAGGAGGCCCCCCGCTAGCTAGCGCTGATGACGTGCAACAAGTGTACGCAAATGTTGTGGCAGCTGGATATGGAGAGCGGTGAGAGATTGCCAGGGTAATGGGAGGAGACCTGTTGAAGTTGCGTGCATTTGGCAGAGTGTGGGGTGGCATGAGCACAACTTACAGCAAGTGAAGGAGGGAAGGAGGGAGGGAGGGAGGAACGTCTTTGGCTACCAGTAGTTCTAGGTGCGGAGATGGATTTAAGAGAAATGAAATCGGCGCCGTCGAGGGCAGGGGGATCTGGGACGGGGTTGTCGGACGAGACGTTAGCGTGCGTGTTGAAGTACGTGGAGAGCGCGCAGGACAAGGCGGCGGTGTCGAGGGTGTGCCAGCAATGGCGGCGCGTGGATGGCGCCATCCGCAAGTTCGTGACCATTGCGTACATGTACTCCACTGAACCGGAGGCACTGACGCGGCGCTTCTCGCGTCTGAAAGGGGTCAAGATCAAGGGCAAGCCCCGTATCGCGGAGTATGATCTGCTGGTACCCCACTGGGTGGCTATGCCCAGCCCTGGATTTCGGAAGTTGGGTCGAGCGTACACAGGTCCGCAGATGATCCACCTGCGTCGCTGCCAGGTCTCTGACGCTGATTTGGCTCTGGTGGCGTCGTCGCCCTTTCACGCCGCCTTGCAAGTGCTGCACCTGCTGTTAAAGGGATTTTTTGCCTTTTTGCCTAGGAGCAGTAATTTAGGAGCAGGAGCAGTAAAATCGGAGCAGTAACAGTAAACTGCTAGGAACAGTAAAACATTTAGTTACTACGGATTTCTTAGTTACTGCGTTTTGGATGAAGTTTTGACAGTCGGATGAAAAATCGACTTGGATGAAAAACGAACAGTGGATGACGACGGCTAGGGTTTGGGGGGTAGTGAGGAGTGAGAGCACGGCGGCTCTCACTCTCTCTTGGGTCTTGTGAGTGTTTTCAGAGGTATGGTAGTATGGTAGAAGAGGTTAGGAGGTAGGGGGAAGGATGTTACTGCTGTGGAGCAGGATCTAGGGGCAGATCTGATTGTACATGAAGAGAGTAATGATGAGAAAGCAGCCTTGGATCATTGGAATTGGTGTACATTGAATGCTAGGGATTAAGGTGGGATTGCATTGTGGGTTCTTGCATTGTGGGTTCTTGCATTGATGGAGCAGTAGATCAGGGCAGAATGGTTGGAATTTGGTGCTGTTCAGGGGCAGAATGGTGTTGAGCAGAATTAGTTAGGTGGGTACTAAAATTTCGAGGGTTTCTTTTTAGATCTGGACAGTACATTAGTTTTCAGAGGGTGAGCTAAATCACCCTTTAACATTGGCGACCATGCATTA
The DNA here is from genome assembly GCA_014871385.1 of Ceratodon purpureus. Classification (NCBI taxonomy): domain Eukaryota; kingdom Viridiplantae; phylum Streptophyta; class Bryopsida; order Pseudoditrichales; family Ditrichaceae; genus Ceratodon; species Ceratodon purpureus. Next base: position 262,295 of record CM026431.1, read on the forward strand.
AGAACGGATTAGGTGGCTCTTGCTGCGAATCTGTACAGTCCAGGACAGGTCTGGAACAGGTAGACAGGCACAGTGGCCAAGGCAGAAAGTTACAGTCACAACTTTACAGTCACAGGATTACAGTCACAAGGTTACAGTTACAGCTTTACAGTCACAGGATTCGCAGTCACAGGCTTACAGTCACAGATTTACAGGATTATCGTCGCAGATTTACTGTCATAGGATTACAGTCCCAGGATTCCAGCAGCAGAAGTACCACAGATGCTGCAGCAGGAGGACAGTTCGAGGCTGAGGAGATCAGGTTCCAGAATCAACTGAAGACTCAAGAGGAGCCAATGTTCGAGCAGTCAACGTTACAGGAGGACCACAGATTCTGCAGTTGGAGCGCATTTTGAAACTGAGGGTGCCAAGTCCCAGAATCTCGTGGGAGAGGAGCCAATGCAAATCAGTCAACGGCACAAGAGCTGAGGACAGCTCCAAAGCAGAGGGAGGATAGTCACGGGTATCAGGTATATTCCAAACCACTGTTGAATTCAGACAGTCAGGAAAGGAATAGTAGTTTGCGTGAAAAATGACCAGTAAAAAGTAGCAGTAAAAATCAAAAAAAATTACTGGCCAGTAAAAAACATTTGAGCAGTAAAAAGTATCGGTAAAAAGTTAAAAAGTTACTAGCCAGTAAAAAGTAGCGGTAAAAATTTGAAAAGTTACCAGTCAGTAAAAACATACTCGAGCAATAAAAAAGTTACGGTAAAAAGTTAAAAAAATTATCAGTCCGTAAAAAACAGTTGAGCAGTAAAAGGTAACAGTGGAAACTGAGGGTAAAAATGCGAACAGTAAAGATGAGATAAGAAAACAGTAATTGGCTTAAGCAGAAAATGGGAAAATGGGGGAAAATTGAAAAGTTAAAAACAAAAATGAATGGACAGTAAGGAACCAGGAAAAATCTGTGGGAGAAGCTTGCAAACTGTAATGTATGGAAGCTTGGAAAAACTGAGACTATGCTGGAACTTGGGAAACTAAGGGCAGAAAACTATCTACAGTAGGACAGTTAAGACTGACAGGTCCCAAAGGAACCAAAGTGGAAGGGTGAAAAAGGGATGGACTGGACAGGAACCAGGAAACAGGAGGACTAGCATCCAACGGACCAGAGGAGGGCTGAAGACAAGGAACCGACAGCACCTACCCGGGAGTTTTGAAGGAGCAGACTCAGTTACTGGAAGTACCAGCCAAACCAGAAGAGCACCTGACCAGAGAGTACCAAGGGAAGAGCAGCAAACTATACTGCAATGGACAGAGAATACCCAGGGTGGGACAAGGAGGAGATAGCCATGAGACAAGCAGCAGAACGGTTGGCAAGGTACGAACTCAGGGAGCAAAGAGCAGCAGCAGAAGTAGGAAAACCAATGGGAGGACAATTGAGTTCAGAAGAAAGTATAGCTAAAGGGAGAACCAGGGACCTGATTGACATGGACCTGGTAGGAGAAAATTCGAGTCAGGAGACAATACTTGGAGTAAGCAGGAGGACAGGGTCAGCAAGAGGAGAACCTGGCCCAAGCTTCAAGAATTGGCAGGAGGATGAGGAAGAAATTTGGAAGTATGAGGGCCATCCATTATCACCCAAGACCAGCAGGAGGGAATTCCCAAGGCCAGGTGAAGGAGACACACAGCATTGCTGGAACCCCGGGACCAGAATGACATTAGCATATGACCATTACCAGGAGGAGGAAAAGAAAGGAGGCAGCAGACCAGACACACCAAAACCAGGGGAGAAGACACCAGGTGATTTGGTGGAGACATTGGAGACGCTGAAGAAAAAGTTGGAAGAAGTTAACACTGGGGACAGAGTCCAGACAGGAGCAGCAGTACTGTCAGAGATGTACAAAATGGGTAAGCCAGCACAGGTGAATCCCAGGAGACCAGTGGTACATTTTGCACAAGAGCAGTTCCAAGGAATGGAGCTGGAAGAAGATGAGGAGGACAGAAGACAACTGGAGGAGTTAAAGGCTCGACAGCAGGCTAGAAGGCAGGCAGAAAGAGAACGAAGAAACCAGCAGGCAACAGAGGACCTGTACAGGAGGCAGATGGAGGAGCTAGGCCAGGCAGCCAGGTTCAGAGAGACAATGGAGGCTTGGGAAGAAAAGAATCGGGAGGAGATCAAACTGAAGGAAGCCATGAAGCTATGGCAGGAAACAAAGAGGCTTGAAGAGCAGGACCAGGACAAGCAGAGACAGGAGGCTCTCAGAACCTGGCAGGAGACTCAAAGAAGGGAGGAGATGAAGTTGGCAGCTGAGAGAAAAGAAGCAATGCAGCAGGACTTGCTAAGACAGGAGGCTCTGCGTTTATTACAAGAAGCACAGAGATTGGAGGACCAGAAGAAGAAGGAGGAAGAAATGAAAGAAGCTACCCGGCAGGCGACCCTTTACAAATGGCAGGAGATATTGAGGGAAGAGAGCCAGAAACTCCAGGCCAAACCAAGGGCGGATCCGTGGGCAGGATATGATCATTCAGTGGCCGAGGGGGACAGACCAGGTCAGTTGAGGGAAGCAGAATTGATGGGAGCACCCTACACTACATCTGCTATACCAGGAAGGCCAGGGACAGACCATTTCCCAACCTCGAGGACTCGGGTGAGCCCAACAGGAGGAGGCGGGGTACAGTCTACCTATGTGGATCACCTCACAGGTGATGAGTACAGACCAGAAGTCAATAGAACAGCATATTGGCCAAGCGGAGGAGCAGAAGCTGGAACAGGAGTTCCTGACACAGGGACATGATACAGAAGACCAGCGGAGATAATGAGAGGGATGCCTTATGATACTAGGCCACCTGCAGGAATAGGAGTACCAGGGGATACAGCGGACAGCAGTTATCCAGTGAGGCATGGTCCACCAGCCTACCCACCAGCTGCTAGACCCAGAGTACCACCAGTGACAGGACCAGTCCTTGTGGCACAGAGGAAGCCGCTGACCTACACGAAGTACAAGGAAGGGACGAATCCAGATGCCCATATACGGCAGTTTGAGAGGACCCTATGGCACAACGGAGAAACTGATGAGCAGGTGATAATCAACCTAATGGGTACCACTTTGCTGGACAAAGTTGGTGCATGGTATGAGAATTTCCTGGAGAACCATGTCTACTGCTCATGGGAGGATGTTAAAGCTGCTTTCAGGAGGAGGTACAGAGACCAGACTACTGATGAGGCAGTATACAGAGAATTGAAGTCCTTCAAACATGGGGACACAGAAAAGGTACAGGATTACTATGATCGGTTTATGACATTAATCAAATGTCTACAATCTGATCCAGGAGAAGGGTTCAGAATCACTAATTTTCGAGCAGGACTGCTAGAGTATATCAAGATTACTACCAGTGTGGCACCAGTCAGGAGTTTGACAGAGTTGGTGGATGCAACCTTGAGATGCGAGGAGAACTGCACTGACTCTAGTGGTAAACCCACTAAGATCGAGGTGAAGAAAGTAGAGACCAGCAGTAAGGAAGCCACAGCGACCAGGAAGGAACCAGACCAGGAGGCCCCAAGGAAAGCCTGTGGTATTTGTAAGAAGCTGGGCCATGATGATAAGAACTCTAGGTACAACCCAGCCAACCAGAGGGGGTCAGGTGCGAAGAAGGAAGGAGAAGAACATGTTTGTGTCAATGAAGTTTCTGCTTCTAAACCAGCAGGAACTTACAGTTACAACCAAGGATACCAGCGACCACCGAACCCCAGGGCAGGCAGCAGTCAACAAAGGAGTTATGGTGATCAACCACCATGTTGTTTCTTGTGTGGAGGAGCAGACCACAGAAGCTGGAACTGCCCCAAGAAGGCACAATGGGACCAGTTTTTGGCAGACCAGGAGAAGACCAACAAGAAACAGGATCACCATGTAAGCAATGTAGAGATTGAGCTAATAGAGGAACCTGAAGAGTCAGTGGGGGTAGCTACCATGACCAGAGCCCAGAGGCTGAAGGCAGGACTGTTACCTATCCAGGATGAATCAAGGGAACCTGAACCAAGAAAGGCCAGAACGAAGGAGGACTGGCAGGAGGAAGAGAAAATTAGGAATTCAATGTTAGAAACCTTGAAGGAAATCCAGCTTCAGGAGGAGCAGGAGAAGGCAGAAGCAGAGAGACTCAGGGCGACTTTAAAAACAGCAGAGAAGGAAGGGGATGGCGAAGTGCTGGATAATGAGTGGGCAGGATTCCCAGACTCGGATACACTAGCCTACAGCTCCAAGACCATCGAGCAGGAATTGGGCGCAGAAGGGGAGACCAGTACAGAGAACAACCAGGAGCAGCACTATGCAACTGTAGTTGGAAGAAAAATACTGGACAGTCCCATCACAGTCTCACTAGGACAGCTGCTGAAGATGGCCCCTAATTTGATAGATTTTGTGAAAGCTCACGTATTCCTAGAAATGGTAGTAGACCAGCCAACTCAACCAGAGCCAGCACCAAGCAAGAAGCCAACGACCAGTCAACCAGGTAAGACTGATTTAATAGGCAGTCTGGCTATTGATATTGATAGAGAACTGCCGGTGTTAACTGTGCAGATAGGCAATGGGACTCTGGAGAATGTCCTACTGGACGGAGGATCAGGTGTGAACCTGATAACTGAGGAGGAGCAAAAAAGACTGGGCCTCAAGGACTCACAGCCTGCTCCTTTCAGATTAAGAATGGCGGACCAGACAGTCGTTGACCCGGTGGGGATGATTCGAAGTGTGAAAATTCACATCCACGGTATTCCTTACCTTATTACCTTGACTGTTATTAAAAATAAAGAAGTTAATGAAGCCTATAGTATGTTGCTAGGCAGACCCTGGTTAATTGATGCTAAGGTAAATCACGATTGGGGTAATAACCTGGTTACGATCAGAGGTAATGGTACTGTAAAAACGATATCAGTCAGTCAGAGAAAGGGGCCCAGGCCTAAGTTACCTGAAATCCTAGTCTGCTATAATTTTACTGAAGGACTGACAGATGAAGAGGAAGCCTTGTGGTTAGCTAGTGAGCAGGACTTACTGGCCGTTGGAACAGTCACTCTGCCTCGAATGGAGCAGAACAAGGACCAGGACAACAGCAAGGACCAGGACGACATCAAGAGCCCGGCAAAGAACCAGGACCAGAACCAGGGACAAGAAGGGGGATCAGAGCGAGCCTACCCAGACCATTTTTACAACTTTGAGGAGGGCGACATTGAAGTGGATGAGACACCAGCCCGGGAGAAAGTGAAGAAACTGAAGATTGCATCCTGGACCTTACCAGAGTCGGAGCAGTTGAGAAAAATTAACCTTGGAACAGAGGAGGAGCCCCAGTATCTGAAGATTAATGCAGCCATTAGTCCAGAACAGGCTATTGAAGCAGAGGCTCTGTTCAGGGAGTTCAAGGATGTATTTGCCTGGACCTATAAGGACCTGAAGGGTATCCCACCCTCAATTGCACAGCACAGGATTGAGTTGGAGAAGGATATCCCACCATCCCATCAGGCCAGATATCGCATGAATCCAAATTATGCCAGTATTGTGAAGCAGGACTTGGATAAATTGCTTCAGGCTGGATTCATTACACCAGTAGAGGATGCTACCTGGTTATCCCCTATTGTTATTGTTCCTAAGAAAAATGGGAAGTTGAGAATTTGTATTGACTTTCGTAAACTGAATGCTGCCACTAAAAAGGACCCGTATCCATTGCCATTTACTGAGGAAGTGTTGGATTCTGTGGCAGGACATGAGATGTATTCGTTTCTGGATGGGTACTCCGGGTACCACCAGATTCAGATAGCACCAGAGGACCGGCACAAGACTGCTTTTGTAACAGACTGGGGAGCATTTGTGTGGATAGTCATGCCTTTTGGGCTGAAAAACGCACCTCCCACATACCAGAGGGCAGTAAACAAAGCCTTTCGTGATTTCATTGGTGATTTTATGAAATTGTTTTTAGATGATTTCAGTGTGTACAGTGACATTATTAGTCATCTGGTCAAGCTGAGAAAGTGTTTTGAGAAATGCCGTGAGTATGGTATAAGTCTGAATCCTGAGAAATGTTTATTACTGGTCTTCTCTGGTATTATACTGGGCCACATTGTGTCTAAGGAAGGGAAATTTCGTGATCCTAAGAAAATTGAAGCAGTAGAGAATATGCCTAGACCAGAAAAGCCAGGAGATGTTCAGGTTTTTAACGGTTTTGCCCAGTTTAACAGGTGCTACATTAAGTCGTATGCACATATCATGGAGCCAATCACCAGGCTCATGAGGAAGGCCGAGGAGTTCATCTCGTCAGACCAGTGTGAGCAGGCATGGAAGAAAATCAAGGAGCAGTACCAGAATGCGCCAATTCTCATTGCACCGAGATGGGACCTGGAGTTCCTTGTGCATACAGATGCTTCGAATATAGCAGTAGGAGTGATGCTGGCCCAGAATCCAACAGGGAAGTGTCACCAGCCCATTTCTTATGCTAGTAGACTGCTGAATTCTGCTGAGAGAAACTACAGTACTACTGAAAGGGAAGCTTTGGCAATGGTTTATGCTCTGAACAAGTATAGGCATTATCTGCTGGGAAATAAGTTTGTTTTTTATGTTGACCATATGGCACTGGTGTATCTGGTCAATAAGCCGCAGGTGTCAGGAAGGATAGCAAGATGGCTACTACTGTTTCAAGAATACGATTTTACAGTGGTGTATAAGCCAGAGAAAAATCATGGTGTGGCAGATGCGATGTCAAGACTGCCCAACGGAGAACCAGCAACTGGTGTCGAGGACCAGACCAAGGATGCAAGTTTGTTTTATGTTAAACCAGAATGGTTAGAGGATGTACGTTCTTACCTGAAATCTGGTGTTGTACGACAGGACTTGTCTAAGGAGGAGCAGAGGAAGCTGATTCTGAAGTCACTGCCCTATACACTGGTCCAGGGAGTTCTGCACAAGCGAGGACATGATCTGGTGGTCAGAAGGGTACTGGACCCAGTGCAGGCAGAGGTGGTGATGAGGGAGATGCACAATGGAGTAGCAGGTGGTCATTTTTCGCAAGATATCACCAGCAGGAAGATACTAGACGCCGGATACTGGTGGCCAGCGATACATCGGGATGTTTCAGAATACTGCAAGGCGTGTGACAGATGCCAAAGAGTGGGAGGCATGGCAAATACTGGTTTAGCTACCTTAGTGGCCAGTATGCCAGCAGAACCATTTATGAAATGGGGATTGGACTTTATCGGGCCCATTAAACCAACATCATCCAGAACAGGGAACAGGTACATACTGGTGGCTACAGATTATGCTACCAAGTGGGTGGAGGCAAGGGCGCTCAAAACCAATTCAGCAGCAGTTACTGCTAAGTTTTTGTATGAGCAGATCCTTTCAAGATACGGGTGTCCCTTGACACTTGTAAGTGACCAGGGTTCTCATTTTATAAATGAGGCTATAGAACACCTGGTGGAGCATTTTCTGCTCCAGCATCGCACATCAACAACCTATTACCCTCAGGGTAATGGGCAGGCTGAATCAACAAACAAGGTGATTGGTCACCTACTGAGCAAGCTGGTCAATGATAGGCGAACAGATTGGGATGAGCATCTTCATACTGTACTGCTCTCCTACAGGACTGCTTACAAGGTTACTACAGGTTACACACCATTTCAACTGGTCTATCGCTTACATCCGTTAATGCCAACAGAGTACATAGTACCAACCAGGAAGACCAGCTCAGAGATAGATTATACACCAACCAGGGTGTTGGCAGCCAGGATTGCGGATTTGGAGCAGATGGACACTTCAAGACTGGAGGCCCAGGAAGCAGTAGCGGTCAAGCAGTGGAACAGGGCACTTTGGAGTCAGCAAAATAACAAGCAAAAGGATTTTCAAGTGGGCGATTATGTGCTCTGGTATTCCAAGGGCCACAAGGAGCATGTGGGGAAATTCAAAAGTCGGTGGTTTGGACCTTATAGGGTCCAGTACAGCAGGGTTGTCACGGACGTCCGGGACGCTCAGGACGTGGGGACGTCCGCGGACTTCCGTTAGCGCCACAAGACGTCCTGTGACTTAGAAAAAAAAAATCACCCGCACAGGTTTCACCCTGGGGTGAAACCACACATTGAACGCGGGGTGAGGGGTTGCGGGAGGAGAAAGCGGCCGTCGCCGAGGTGGAGGGGGCCGTCCCCGGCGACGGCCCCTTGCCGTCGCCGCGGTAGAGGGGCCGTCCCCAACAATGGCCCCTTGCCGTCGCCGCGGAGGGAGGGCCGTCGCCGCGGTGGAGGGGGCCGTCCCCGGCGACGGACCCTTGCCGTCGCCGCAGAGAGGGGCCGTCGCCGCGGTGGGGGGGCCGTCCTTCGCGACGGCCCCTTGCCGTCGCCGAGGTTGGGGGGGGGGGGGGGGGGGGGGGGGGGCGTCCTCGGCCACCGCCCCTTGCCGTCGCCGCGGAGGGGGGGGGCCGTCCCGGCGAGGGAGACAGCCGCAAATTAAAAAAAGAAATTTCCGAATCTTAAAATCTATATAACTTCTTCAAAACGTATCCAAATCGGGCTTATGAGGTGTTTTTTGGCATCTACATTTCCTGTAGATGCCAAAAAACATCTCATAAGTCCAATTTGGACAAGTTTTGAAGAAGTTACGGGAATTTCGGGATTTCGGGGAGTTGAGGGGACGGCCGTCGGCGGAGACTGGGGGGGGCCGACCCCGCTGAAGGCCGTGGAGACGGCCCCCGTCCGTGTGGAGGCGGGGTCTCGCAAGATCTTCCTTCTTCTCTTGGGTTTTCTCTAGAGACGGCCTCCCCTCCCCTCGTCCAACGTTGACAAAAAAAAATTCTTTTTCTAGATACTCTAAAAACAAAATCATTACCGAATTAGAAATTTCAGACATATCCTTGAAATCATGGAAAATGTCCAAAAGATTTTGTAATCGGGATTGTGGGATCCGCCTTGATGTTGGGGTATACTTTAGAAGGAGATATTTATGCCGTTCAATTGTTGGTGCTCTACTATGGTTTGCAAATATAATCCCAATGTCTAGAAGGAAGATTACATTTGTTTTGGAAATGAAATTATGGCCCATGGGCCTATAAAAGAGGGAGGTATACAATGGGTGGTACAACTTAAAAGGTAATGAGAAGCTAATAAAAAATAATGTACTTTTATTTGAGGACATTATTTTGTTAGGTAATAAAATTAAAGGAGAGCTCGACATGGATTTCTCTTACATTAATATGACAAGTTTGTATGTTTTTGGCTTTAATTTTATATGGGAGGACAAATCCTTTTTCCATAAATGGAACATTAGAATTGAATAAAGGATAAACTTGAAATTTAGAAATGAATTTGAATGAGAGGATTTGGAAGGTATGTTGTAGAGGAGGTAACACTTAGAAATTAGATTTCAAATCAAATTAGATAGGGGTTGAAATTGTGTGAAGGAGGTTGGAGGACACATTAAATAGAATTGCGGATTGTAAAGTTGAATTTGAAGTCGAAGATGGTGGACAAAAAATTCATTATAAGTGATAGAGGATAGAAATTTAAATACAACAAATTTTAGTTCTAATAATAAATAAATTGATTAATTAATTAAAAAACCAAGCAATCTGACAAGGGTGGATGTTTAATTTTTAAAGGTGAGTGAATTTTGAAGGTTTGGGAGTTGACATTAAGAGAACTGTTTCTTGCTTTTGAAATGAAGGGTATGCTAGTATTACACTTGAATACTTGGGCAAGTGAATGCCACATTGTTTGCCTTCCATTCCTTTTAGACAAGCACCGAGTCTATATGGCTTAAAGTTTAACAAATCTGGTCAATTTTTTATCTGAGACTTATGAATTTTTTCCATCTTAAAGGTGATTCATAATCATTATTTTTATGAATTAAGGACATAACATGTGGATTCATCTAAATGTGGAAATACAAACACATACTTCATAGTCAAAAATTTATATTTGTTTATTTATTTATTTAAGTATTTAATTATTTTGTATTCTTTCCTTAGTCTCCGATTTTATCTTTTATTTTTATACTTTTTCCATTTGCCTTCCATTCTATCTTCTTGTTATTTTATTATTACACTATTATTCCCTTCTATACTCTTAACTTTTTATTATTACACTATTTTCCATTCTATCGTCTCTTTAGTTTTTTATCTTAACATTATTCTTCCATTTTATCTTCGCATTCTCCTATCCTTCGATTCCTCTCCCATCATTTATTTATTTATTTAATATTCCTCTAATCTGTCTCCCATTCTATCTTTTTATTTTTAACTATTGGAAGAAAGGAAAAATAAATAAAAGATTAGGGGATTATATTATGTACAAGACAATAATAAAAAACAGAAAATTGAAATAAAATACATTATGACAGTAAATGAAACATAACAAATAACCGCGAGCCAGACAAACTACAATGTGAAAAGGTTTGAAGAAAATAGATGTGTATAGAGAAGATAGATATCAAGGGAAAAAACAAAAAATAAAAAAAATACATGAGAGGTTATAATAAATCAAAAAGATAATTACAATAAAAGATCAAATAAAAAATAATAATAATAATTGCAAGAGTGGAAATGACATACAAGAAGAAATGAGGAGTATGAAGTGAATAGAAAAAACCATGTCATGGTGATAACATTATGGCAAAAGAAGAAACTAAATAAAAATATCCAACTTAGACAGGACTTTATTCTTAAAGATTAAAGGATTAGATAAAGCACGAGACAATAATTGGAAAATAGTATATTATAATTACATAGAATAAAATGGTATTTGAAAACATAAGGAATAAGTTCAATAACACTAAGATATACAAACTACAGTGGACATAATTTTAAATACCCAAGAACCCAATTAATTAGGAAAAGATCATTTTCATGGATAAAAGGATTTGTCTTCCCATATAAAATTAAAGCCAAAAACATACAAACTTGTCATATTAATGTAAGAGAAATCCATGTCGAGTTGTCCTTTAATTTTATTACCTAACAAAATAATGTCCTCAAATAAAAGTACATTATTTTTTATTAGCTTCTCATTACCTTTTAAGTTGTACCACCCATTGTATACCTCCCTCTTTTATAGGCCCATGGGCCATAATTTCATTTCCAAAACAAATGTAATCTTCCTTCTAGACATTGGGATTATATTTGCAAACCATAGTAGAGCACCAACAATTGAACGGCATAAATATCTCCTTCTAAAGTATACCCCAACATCAAGGCGGATCCCACAATCCCGATTACAAAATCTTTTGGACATTTTCCATGATTTCAGGGATATGTCTGAAATTTCTAATTCGGTAATGATTTTGTTTTTAGAGTATCTAGAAAAAGAATTTTTTTTTGTCAACGTTGGACGAGGGGAGGAGGGGAGGGGAGGCCGTCTCTAGAGAAAACCCAAGAGAAGAAGGAAGGTCTTGCGAGACCCCGCCTCCACGCGGACGGGGGCCGTCTCCACGGCCGTCGCCGTAGAGATGGTCGGCCGTCTCCACGGCCGTCAGTGGGGTCGGCCCCCCCCCGTCTCCGCCGACGGCCGTCCCCTCAACTCCCCGAAATCTCGAAATTCCCGTAACTTCTTCAAAACTTGTCCAAATTGGACTTATGAGATGTTTTTTGGCATCTACAGGAAATGTAGATGCCAAAAAACACCTCATAAGCCCGATTTGGATACGTTTTGAAGAAGTTATGAAGATTTTAAGATTCGGGTTTTTTTTTAAAAAAATTGAGGCCGTCTCCACGGCCGTCAGCGGGGTCGGCCCCCCCCGTCTCCGCCGACGGCCGACCCCTCAACTTCCCAAAATCTCGAAATTCCCGTAACTTCTTCAAAACTTGTCCAAATTGGACTTATGAGATGTTTTTTGGCATCTACAGGAAATGTAGATGCCAAAAAACACCTCATAAGCCCGATTTGGATACGTTTTGAAGAAGTTATGAAGATTTTAAGATTCGGGTTTTTTAAAAAAAAATTTGAGGCAGTCGCCGCGGCCGTCGCCGGGGTCGGCCGCGTCTCCATGCGGTCGTCCACGCGGACGGTCGTGGGATCGGACGGCCCTCCGTGGCCGACCATGCCGGCCGCGGGCCGTCCGATCCCGTGGCTGTCCCCGCGGTCGGCCACGGCAACGGCCGCGGGATCCGACGGCCCAGGAGGGCCGCCCACATCCGACGGCCCGCGATGTGCCAACACGGCCGCATCTTGGCCGTCGGATCGAGGTGCGGCCGTCCCCAGCGACCTTGCGGCCGTCCCTGCGATCGGACGGCCGAGATGGGGCGTGGTGGAGGGATCAGCCGATTGGACGGTTGGGGGATGTTTTTACCCCGCCGGGGTCGCAAATTTATTACCGCGACGTAATTCTCGAGCGTCGGGGACGCTACGTCCGGGTCGGACGTCCGGACGTTTAGAGCCGGGTTGGACGTCATTTGAACAACCCTACAGTACAGGCTCCCCAACAATACTGCTCTGCTGGTCCAGGTAAAAAATTTCGAACCAGACCCAGTATTGGTCAACATTAATGAGTTAAAACCATATAGATTCTATGAGAAGGAAAACATGGTAGTGGAAACGAGGACACCAGGACATTTGACCAGAGGACTGGTCAACGAGCAAAAGGGGGATAGTGTCCAGTCAGGGTTAGAAAATACAGGGATAGAAAGTGAAAAAAACTGTGAAGAAGGAGGCGGTGAAACAGCAAACCAGTAGAAGGGTAAAGAAAACAGTGAGGGAAAAATGAAAAATCAAAAGAAAAATGAAAATGAGCAAGAGGAAGGACAGCAGTCAGAAGAAGGAGACATGGAGGAGGTGATTGAAAAAAATAAAAGATATGAAAAAAGTCAGAGAAAAGAAAAAAATAAAGAAAAGAAAAAGTTAGCAGTGATTGGATGTGGAGTAATAGAAGCAGTAATAGAGGAGAAAAGGACAGGACAATTAGCATTGCGGCCCATTAAAGAGGAGCAACATTCATCCGAGAGGGAGATTTCATCCATCCACCATGGACAGGGGAAGACAATGGATGAAGTTTCATCCAAACTGGATGAAATCTACAGATTAGGTTGGGCATTTAGGGTGGAGACACCTCAACAAGAGAGGAGTTCGGATCTCACTTTCTGGAGCTGCCAGGAGAATAGAGCCAGCAGCGAACTGTGGAGAGAGGAGGGAGTGAGGGAGTGTGCAAGGTTAGAAGTGGGAACTCAGAGCCATCACGGAAAGAAACGGCGGTGTGGAGTATGCGATAACAGCGGAGCAAGGGAGGAAGAGCAGCATCAGAGCTGCAGCTACAGGGACCTCGGAGAAGAGCAGCATCAGAGCTGCAGCTACAGGGACCTCGGAGAAGAGCAGCGGCAGCACCTCGGAGAAGAGCGGCGACAGCACCTCGGAGAAGAGCAGCGACAGCACCTCGGAGAAGAGCAGCGGCAGCACTTCGGAGAAGAGCAACAGGGGCAGCGGCGCATCGAGGAACAGCAGCAGCGGCGCATCGAGGAACAGCAGCAGCGGCGCATCGAGGAACAGCAGCAGCAGCGCATCGAAGAACAGCAGCAGCGGCGTATCGGAGAGCAACAGCGGCGGCACATTGAAGAGCAGAGACAGTGGAGGCTGCTAGAAGAGGAGCTGCGGCGATCGAGTGAAGAACAACAGCAGCAGCAAACAGAAGAGGAGCAGCAGCGAGTAGTGCAAGAGAAGCATTGGAGGCTGCTTGACGAAGAACAACGGCGGCAGTTCGGGGGTGCAGCGTTGAAGGGCAGAGGTAGCGAAACCCTAGGTGGAGGTAGCGGGACAGTCAATAGGAAGGGAGCAGAGTGGAGCAACGATCACAACCAGGGAAGAAGGGGAGCTCACTCTGCAACAGAAGAAGATCGGCGACATAGAAGTGGACCGCAACACAACCAACATCCGGCTCAGGTATTTCTGAACTCAGCTGAATTTTGGAAGACGTTTCAGCTGGGATACGAGGGAGATCAGGAGGGATACAACACCAGTAAGGAGAAGATAGGGCAGTGGGGGACTGGTGAGACTTCGGATAGAGGAAACAGGGAAGGAAGGCTAGGAACCAGAGTAAAAGCAGAAAGGGCCGAGGAAGAAAGGGAAACCCAGGAACCATTATTGACATTCAGGGACTGGGCTAGAGAAAGAACTGTCGAGGAAGTGGGCAGGGTCAGGAAGGAGATGGTAGCAGGAGAAACAGCAGAACCAGGACATAAGAGGACAGCAAGGCTGCAGACCAGAAGATCAGACAAGGGGACCCTACACGGATACGTGAAGAAAGCAGGAACAGTAGGGGACATGGAGGAGATTGATGTTCAGGTTGGGGAAGAAGCACCGCCACAGCCAACACAAGGAGTTTCGGAAGGGGATCAGAGGAAGGAACGAGAAGGAGTGACGGAGGTGCCGAGGGCAGGAACAGGGACCAGACGGAAGCAGACCGAAGCAATGGCCAGAGCTCCGAAAAGAGTTACCATCGCAAGGAAGGCCAGGAGAACCATTCAGCTCACCTTCCTACCATTGGAATACTGGAAGGGATGGAAGGAGCTGAAGGACGACCATTGGGCACAAAAGGTAAGCCTTGGTTCTTTTTATGAATATACATGGCCGGTGCCGAGGGTAGAGCTGGTTTCAGACTTTGTGGAAGGATTTCAGTACATTAAGGGGGAAAAAGCAGAGTATACGACTCCGATCAGAGCCTCGGTGAGAGGAGTCCCAGTGGAGATAACCGCATGGACGATACAGCAGGCATTAGGGATCGAGGGGAGCAGGATAGCACCGATTCCCAAGGCCAGTGGAGAATTGGACACCAAGTACATGAGGATGTTTGGCCTCACTCGGGCAGATCACACCTCGGATGGGACCAGAATCAACGGGTTCGATGAACCATACCAGGACAGGGTCAAGGCTCTGGTGGAGGTCATGTGCGTGAAGAAAAAATCTAACTATGCCAGCAACGAGCTGCTGGAGAATATGTACCAGGCCGTGAAGAAGAGTGATCACAACTGGGCTCCACTGATTTTATCTAGCCTGCGGCGCATGCTCATTCGAGTCCATACCAGCCCAACCCTCGAGATCAAGGGAGCAGAGCTTATTGACGCCTTGTTGAAGAACTGGTTCCCGGATCAGGAGGATTATATAGATCCAGTGCCAGAACAGGTGTCGGAGGAAGTAGAGGATGGCAGCGAGATACCACCGGACGTGACACCAGTAAGGCCACAGGGCGAGCTACCGCCAGATGTAGTAAGTGGGGAAGGGGCTAAGGGGGCCCGAGCAGGCAGATTGACCAGGGCGAGTAAGGACCAGAAGGAAGGGGCCGAACACCAGTCATCGTCTTCATCAGGGCAGGAGAAGAACGCTCGAAAAAGAAAGAAAGGTGACCAGTCGTCACCTTCTACAGTAAGAGGGCAGGGTACAACCTTTAAAAGGCTGAGCAAACAAGAGAAGAAACCCAAATACCGGGACAGCACCACAGGGTCTCTAGACCCTAGAGAGGCCGAAGAGATCGAGGAGGGGGCCATCACATCCGAGGCCAGGGTAACACAGCAGACAAAAAGGGGACGGCCAAAGAAACAAGCCCAGCAACCCACAGGTGAAACTCCAGTTGAGGCCTCTAGGACATTACTTACACTTCGGACCAGCGAGGCTGCGCGAGGTCATATCGACCCCGAACCAGTAGTCAAGGGGCAGGACAGTGGCCAGGAGTTCCCTTCCAAACAGGTGGAGGCAGTAGAGAGAGCTAATACAGCCGGCCCAGCTGAAGTATTATCGCCAAGGAATCTTGGTGATTTGTTCTCGGCAGCAGGAGGAGGAAAATCTGAAGTGACCACAGGGTTGACTCGGTTGATGGACCAGATGAACCACTGGGTGAAGGAGGCAGGGCGACTGAAAGACCTACAGGAGGAGCAGGAAGGAAGGAAGCCGACCTACAAGGAACTGGTTCATGGCAACCAGGAGTTAGAAGGGGAGAATATACAGTTGAAGGCCAAACTGCTGACAGTCGACCAGGAGTTGAATGAGTTGAAGGCCACTTGGGCAGAGACCCGGCGTAAGCTAACCGTGTTTACCGAGGAGCAGAGCAATGAGCGGGCCCGGTGGACAGCAGCGGGGGGGGGAGCTCGAGGGAAGACGCAGACAGAGGTTGGAGCTTGAACTGAAGCTCAACGCCCGACTTCAGAGTTACGTTCGACAAGCCTTGGAGAACCAGCAACTTCGACGCCAACTAGAAGTGGCGGAGACCAGTGCTTCACCAGCCAGCAAGGGTCTCGCGAGACACCTGCTATCCACTTCGAAGAAACAAGTCTGTCATGAGCTTAAGGCTTACTCTGAAGACCGGGAGCGTTATAACCGGTATTTGGTCAGGTTTGTCGATGCTTTCCCTACTTTCGTTTACTGGTCGGACGATGAGCAGACTGTGGCGGAGGAGTAGGAAGGACCCTCACCAACTACAGGCTTCGAGGACGTAGATCGCACTATCGGGGCAGTTCTCTCTTCCTTAGAGACTGTCGGAGGATCAGCACCAAATCCAGGACCAGTACCGATTGGGTCAGGCCCAGTTACAACGAGGACTCCACCAGCACCACTCTTGGCAATGGGGCAGGACTCAGTAATAGGACCAGCTTCAACAGCAGGAGGGGCAGCAGTGACAACACCACCAGGAGCGACACCAGGAGTACCGGGGGGAACCGCCACAGGGACTTCACCAATGAGTGGCTAGGAGTAGTGTTTTAGGAAGAGTACTAGTAGGACCAGTAGTACACTCTTTTTAATTTTTATTCCCTTTTTTATTTTTTGGCTAACTACATAAAACTAGAAGCCGGAGCATCTGAGGACAGATGCAGGCTAAAAGGGGGATAATGTTAAAGGGATTTTTTGCCTTTTTGCCTAGGAGCAGTAATTTAGGAGCAGGAGCAGTAAAATCGGAGCAGTAACAGTAAACTGCTAGGAACAGTAAAACAGTTAGTTACTACGGATTTCTTAGTTACTGCGTTTTGGATGAAGTTTTGACAGTCGGATGAAAAATCGACTTGGATGAAAAACGGACAGTGGATGACGACGGCTAGGGTTTGGGGGGTAGTGAGGAGTGAGAGCACGGCGGCTCTCACTCTCTCTTGGGTCTTGTGAGTGTTTTCAGAGGTATGGTAGTATGGTAGAGGAGGTTAGGAGGTAGGGGGAAGGATGTTACTGCTGTGGAGCAGGATCTAGGGGCAGATCTGATTGTACATGAAGAGAGTAATGATGAGAAAGCAGCCTTGGATCATTGGAATTGGTGTACATTGAATGCTAGGGATTAAGGTGGGATTGCATTGTGGGTTCTTGCATTGTGGGTTCTTGCATTGATGGAGCAGTAGATCAGGGCAGAATGGTTGGAATTTGGTGCTGTTCAGGGGCAGAATGGTGTTGAGCAGAATTAGTTAGGTGGGTACTAAAATTTCGAGGGTTTCTTTTTAGATCTGGACAGTACATTAGTTTTCAGAGGGTGAGCTAAATCACCCTTTAACACCTGCACAAGTGCGCGGGCTTCTCTACCGCGGGCCTCCTCCCCGTGTCTCGCTTCTGTTGGTAGGCTCACAGAACCCTTATTCGTGCATCCTTGGACCTGAACTCCATTCGTGTGTTGCATTTTTCGGCCACATTGGTATTGATACCGCTAAATGCGATACATTGCATGGATTAGATCATGTGCTTCTGCTGCAATCATAAGATATAGTGGTGGTAATTTGTGATTAACTCAGATCTCTGAAGACGTTGAGCGTCGAAAATAGCGATGTAGCCGATGAAGGAGGAGCTTGGCTAAATGCACTGGTTGTCTATAATTCAGGGGTTCTGGAGGTGCTAAACTTCGCAGTCCTGGGTCTCGAAGACGTGGAGGTTGCTGATTTGGCCTTGCTCGTGGAGAAGTGCAAATTCCTTGTTTCTCTAAAAGTGGGCAAAATGGAGATGGTGGATATGGTAGGTGCTATATCTAGAGCCTCTTCTCTCAGGGAACTAGATGTAGGGTCTTGCAGTTACCTCGAGGAAGAGGACAGCAGGTCGCATGTACCCGTCTCTTTGTCCCCAAATTTGACGGCTCTCTCAGGGATGTGGGCCATGGGTGACTCTGGACTGTCCATGATTCTCCCCATCGCATCAAACCTTAAGAAGTTGGACCTGAAATTCACGATTCTGAGCAGAAAAGCCTACTGTGTCGTAGCACGGTGGTAACGTATTCAGTTAAATAACCTAAATAACGCGTAACACGCTAAAACCGCGCCAAGTTCATTCCCACGAAGAACCTGCGGTTGTAAACACAATTGAGAGAAGAGATAATCTAAAAGAAACACATAAAAATCCCAAATACAAACCCAAGAAACCACCAAGGCTACAAAATCTAAGGGATTGGAAAATCCCGGATACTCCCTATCACGGAAAATTCCACTATTCGAAGGTGGAAAATGGAGCACTATCTATTCCCAAAGACTACAAGTAACACATCCTATCTTGACACAAACTACAGGCCCAGAATTCCGACCCTAGAGCCCATCACTATGTACACAGAAACATCCCCGAAAACCCATCGTAGTTAGCTACTCTAGGACAGCATCTCCGGGATTACTAGTGGAATCTTTACTGCTACTCCACTTTTCCGTCACCAACAGACTTCCGTAACCGAAATAATTCTAGCGGTTTAAGCTAGAATGCTCAAAGAGGCTTTGTAGTTATTTCCGGGGATTTCGCCCACTGATTTGTCAGGGTTTTCTCCCTACTTCACGTACTCCTACACTAATACTCCCTCCGCCTGGTGTTTCGATGGGGGCAGCCTTCTCGCGGAAAACTGTCCCACTCAAGTCTCGTACCACTCCCCCAGAAGGGGTGGAAATGCGGAAATGGGCCACTATCCTCACAACGGGTACAATGCTGTGTTCCGCAGGTCACACAGAGTAGGACCACGTTTCCACGCTTCCGATGCTGGGGTGGATTGTGGAAATGGTGAAGCTCAAATCCTTGTACCAAAGTACCCCCTTCGAATCCCCAAGTATCCTTGTGCCGGAGTACTCCCTCCGCACCCAAGTCTGGTATCTTCCACTTCCACTTTCCGCCCTCTCCTCCTTTCCGCCCTTAGTGTTTCTCCGTCTAGCACCTTCCGCACAGGGGGTGATACCGAACCGATTAAGCGAGTACACCAATCCTAAATAGGGGCGGCTGCTAGCTCACCAAGTACCCCCTTGCATGAGAGCAACGGCTTGAATTAGGGATGTTTAAACCTTGCTTAATAGAGGCTCACAACCCGAACTGACCTAACACGGAATACTAACCTAACTAACCTACACAGCGTTTGGGGACCGGTGCAAACTCGGAAACAGCAAGAATGGGAAGGAGGGACCACTCACTTTGCTCATGCACTCAAGAAAACAACTCAAGACAAATGTGGAGTAAAACATAAAGCCTGAATTGAACAAAAGAACACAAACATCGCAAAATGGTGAGAGAAAACCCCAAGGGTTCTCCCTTTTAAACTACTGAGCCACGGGCCGCGTGATCAGAATCACGGGCCACGTGGCAGCAGGCTGACTCTCCGCTACCCGAAGAGCCAAGGCCCGAAACTAGCAAAAAGACAAAAACAATAAAGTCTAACTAATCTTAACTACCTACCTCAACAACTTGCACCTGAATTTAACTAGAATCCTAAGCACTACCCCTCTTCTTTCGCTCCTTGGCCTCCATCTTCTTCAGCCGCCGCTTTTCCTTGCGGCCCAGCGCCGTTAGTGGAGCAAGTAGAGTCGCCACTGGCCCAGTCTCGATACGTGTCCCGATTTCTTCGCCGGCCCGACCCATGACCTCCGCATTCTCCGTCGCCAAGGGAGTGGTCAACTGGCTATCGTGCCCAAGGTCCGCGGCAATTGCGGCACGTGGCCGCCCACCTGGCCCGCCATCCGAAGAAAGTGGCGGGGGTCAACTGACTGCCGTCTGGCTTCTGCGGGACACGTGGCAGTTCCACCGGTCCACTTTCTGAAAAAGGTGGCGGCGGTTCCCGGGAAACAACCTGGAAGGTTGATGGAGTTAAACCCTAGCCGCCTTTCCAATATCCCGGTTGAAACCCTAAAAAGGAGAGAGTCGGATCGTGCCTGGTCCGGTTATCAACCTCCCCACTTTCCGCTTTCCTTGTTGATCGTGCTCCACCATGGCAAACCTCCTCTACTCCTTGACGCGGCCCACTCTCCCAGTTTCCGCCACTTTTGCCTTGAGATTTCCACCTTTAGGGGAGTTCTAACACAATACTAATTAAGTGTTTTTAACTAATTTAACACTTTTTATTTTTCCTCTATTTCTATTTCTAACATTCTAACCTAATGTCTACACTAACTTCTAACTAACCTATAACATCTATCCTATTTACTACTTTTAATCTAAAAACGAAGTCAAACTAAAATTCACGGAAAGTCGTGACACGACATACTGCCAGGTGTTCAGTCTGTGCCATTCCCTGGAAGAACTTCAGGTGAGATATTCCTCACAATCCTTGTTTTGGAGAAAATCTTATTATAAAGTCTTTCTTGTAAGATTAATGATCATTGAAATATACAAAGCAATCTAAAAATTTGGTGAATACTTAATTTGAACTTCGGATTCTTGCACTCCAATCAAGTGGGTGAAACTCTCTTTTATCAAAACATGTGTTTCAATCAGAAACACGAATGAGCTGAAGGACTAGAGGTGAATGAAGTTAGAGTAGAGTGAAAAAGGAAAGTATTAAAAACTATAGTTGTTGAAGATATCATGTTGAAGTCATCATTGAGAAAAAATACTATATTTGAGTCAGGAAAGGCTTGATTTCACAAACAACTCTGCTTTGTACTGCTTGCTGAGCAGGTAAGGAAGGGAGTTGGAGACGAGGGCATGGAGGTGCTGGGCAAGACATGTAAGAGCTTAAGGCGCTTGCGAGTGGAGCATGTTGACGCAAGAATCGTCACTCAAAGGGGTGTAGTGGCTGTAGCGCAGGGATGTGGGCAATTACAGCAGCTGGTCCTGTACGTGTCTGACATCACGAATGCGGCCCTCGCAATGGTGGAGCATGGGTGCGAGCACCTGACGGACTTCCGCCTGGTGTTGGAGAGGACTGGCAATCGCATTTTGGACCTGCCATTGGAAGATGGGATTAAGCTCCTCCTCAGAGGCTGCCGAAACCTGTCCAAAATGGCAGTGTATTTGCACCATGGGGGCTTGACGGACCGAGGTATGGGCTACATCTGCGAGTATGGCCATAATCTGAAATGGCTGCTTCTGGGCTGCACCGATGAGACCGATGTAGGGCTGGTCAATTTGTCATACAAAGCCCAGCGCCTCTAGCGACTGGAAATTCGTGATTGTCCGTTCGGAGAGGCGGGTCTTGCTGCGGCAGTGGTGTCGCTGAGCTCTCTCAAGTTTCTATGGGTGCAAGGTTACCGGGCTGCGGAAGCAGGGGAGCACATTCTAGCCTTGTCTCGGCCCTATTTGAATGTTGAGATTATTCCCCCCTCAGCTACGCAAGCGGGCCAACTCATCGCCCATTATGTCACTGTGGGGCCACGCTCCAATTACCCTTCTGACGTAAGGGTGCTGGTGCCGAACCCAGATGATCTTTTGCCGGAAGACGGACTTCCTCCAGAGCTCTACTCATCTGGATCTACTGATACATGAATCAAACAGATCCCATTAGGGGTGTCAGTGTGGGACAGGAAGTGCGCTATCAGCAATAGAGAAGATCATGCATTATAACGCTCTTCGAAACCCTTCTTCGTGATCGTCTAGCGTGCTCCCGCACTATGATACCTCGTTGTACTTGAGATCATTCTTTTAAAGCTTGTTCACTAGATAGATGTGTTGCTAGAATGGCCACTGTTGAACCAACCTTGTGGCACTGACTAGGAACTGAGGTGCACCTTCGTTGACAATGGGTGTGGAGCTCGAAAATTGATCTCCAGGGGTTTCTATTCCTTGGTTAATGGAGGGAGTAGGAACTCTCTTGTATTGTGTATATCGTTGTCAATATCACCTCCTCTAAACTCGTTTAAGTTTCATCAGAAGAGAGCCTTGCCTTAGTCTGTCGTGCATTGGATAGACTTGACGATGGTTTGAGTGGTTATATCTGTTTCTTATGTCAACGAGAGCTTCCAGCGTTGTGACGATTGACTGGTCGTCACTTCGACACAATGACCAAATAATTTTGAGGTCCACTTCATTCGTTATTCCGTGGTTGTGCGAACTATCTCACTGAGTTCAATGAAATGTTTCGGACAGAGGAGATTTAAGTAGATTTTTCATGGTTCTTGATTGAAATAACTTGCAGGATTCACTTGGTACACTTTGAAACCAAGTTGTACTTGTCGAACTCTATAGAATATATACCGTTAATATTGATTTTGTGACACTTCGAGCATCCACACCCCACCCGTGCGCGTGATGCGACACTAAAACCCTTAACTGAGGGTCCTGGCAGCCTTACGCGGCTCGCCAAATAATCAGAGCCCCACCCCTCTGTGGTTAAACGCTCGCAACGCTGAATTATTCTGTAATCTGGCCGACGTGATCTAGCCGACGGGATCTGGCAGGCGCGATCTGACAGCGGATGGGGTCCCACCTCGGATGCCCAGCCGTCGACCACCCACCCATGAAAATCATAGCTAATTTTAGGACAAAATCTCTTCGTGCACCAGCGAGAATGAAGCGCGCAACAACACAGCGAGTACCTGAAACTGGCGAGCCCAAGAGCAAATTTGGGGAGCCCGTGAGCTTGCGAGCAGTTGCGCGAGTCTAGGTAGGGCAACCTCGGCTACTAGGGTCCGGAATTTTAATTTATTGTATTAGATTTTTTTTGCACATTCTTTATTATTAATAGACATAGAAAGTCTTCATGGTCTCTAAACTTTGAAAAATTTATCTTCCAATAATAAAAAATGGAATATCTAGTTTTCATTGACTTAAAATACCATTCAATAGTTTATATACCACAAATAGTAAGATCAACCGCCTCTTGTGTATTAAGTATCCTAATTGTTTTGCAAAAAAATAATACAATAAATTAAAGTTCATGTTCTTCCATGATTTTTTAAAGAATAACTATCTTATTAAAATTCATTATACAAATTTAAGCATGTCTTATTGTTCACCTTTGGACCATTAGCGTCACAATTATCATCAACTTAACAACCTTCACTAACGAGGACGTGTCCATAAGTGCCACTTCTAGTACTGTTTATCAAGAAATCTAATGAGCACAAATGGACAGCCTAGAAATAATGTATAGTTGGGTACAATGTGCCTATGAATTTTTGTTGTTTCCTTCTTGAAAATTGAATTCTTCCATGTTCATTTTTAAAATTCTATTTGCTGAGTATGACAAATCTAAACCTACAATAAAAAGGCACATTTCGATTCTACTCTTTCAGTTACTAGAATTCTTTCTTACCATATTTGTAACCTACACCATCAATGCGGTAACTTGATTTATGATTGACCTACTTTCTATGTTGACAAATACTCAAACCAAGAAGTGGTAATGCACTTCTTATGAGATTATTTACCATCTTACTTTCATGTACTATCAATTTCCATTCATGTGCTTCTAAACCAACTTCGAAAATACGTTAGCTCAACATACTCTTCTGTGATAACTTACAAATTTGAATTCGTGGTGGAGGTATAATTCTTTTTATTTTTTTACTCAGCTAAATCGCAATGGATGCATTGGGTGAAGCGTGGTGATTTTTCTTCTCACTTGGCCCTTTGCTTCAGGTTGCGACAATGATTTGCTACAACACAATTATGCTCTGCTAGAATTGGTGTCTTGCAAATTGTTTAGAATGCGCACTCAACGAAACAATTGGAAGTATGTCAATTGGAGTGATGGATTGTCTTTTGAGTTTGGTAAGACCACACGGTATATTAGAATTTTGCGCAAGATGCATGAAGCATATGCATCTAAGTATATAGTAGCAACTTTTAAACTAGATAGTTCTTTGGCAATGGTTTGAGGAGGTTATGTTGAATTTGACTAAGTTCAATAGTTCTCATGCCAAAGGACAAACAAACATCAATCTATTTTATTCAAATCGTTTCTAATGGCACTTTAGACGTCTTTTTATATCATGCATAATCATCCTCATCAACTTACACTCATAGGAAATGGTACCTTAATCTAGTGAAGCAAATTAGCAAAATTGTGGAAATAAACTTCTAGTATTCAAAATTTGAATGGTCTACAAAATCACCAAACCTCAACTCCACTGAGAACTTATGGAAAATGGTTAAGGATTTACTCCGCAACTACAATAGGCCAAAAACTGATGAAAACTAATGAAGCGGTATGGAATGAAGCCTCCATAGAGCAATTACAAAGTATGCCTAAACAAATATAAGCAATCATTTCAACAAGGGGGAAGTATCAAGTGGTAAATAGTATGTAGAAAATAATCACAAATTTTTTTTTCCATGTGTATGTGTACATTTTTTTACATAATTATAATGCTTTCTTTTCTAGGATTCCACTGCAACTTTCCGGTTCAGAATTGAATCATTTTTGCACCTACTAGAACTCCTCAAAGTTCCTACATACAATACCAAAAAGGGTGGAAAAAATTCGTAAGCATGTTGTACCCGACTATCCACCACCATGAACTTATACATTTGTCAAATTTACAAACAGGAAGCTAAAACAGCTATGTTAAGTCCACGTTACACCTCGTTACACCATATTTCCTCGAGCAATTCCCATCGTCGTTTTGAGAGTAATATCTTTTAGCCGTCCACAGAAACCTTTATAGAACTGTGCGTTTACAAACAACAGCTCCATATTATTAACAAGAAATAATCAGTCCCTCTTACATACACCTGAAGTAATCTAAGTTATGGACGCGACTGAAATCACGTGTAAACAAAGCAGTTCTTCACCTTATGATAGTCCAGAGTATCACCCATGGCTTTCCGCACCTCAATCATGAACAAAGTAGGCGCCATTTCAAACACCTGAAACAACATCGCATGAACAGTTTTTTAAATTATAAACGATAGATGCAAGATTCTAAGCAATGCACTGGATCTGCGTGCAGCCCCAAACCTCGATGGCCACGGCCAACTGTCGAACTATTCTTCCTTCACCACGACCTTCCAGCCTCATCTGCCCCATTCAACCCAATCCCCCAAAATAATCTCTTGGGTGAATCATCTCATCCACAACTTCATGACAATATGGCTAATTCTGGTCTATATGACCATCTAGCATTCTGGTAGTGAGGAATCTGCATTCCATTAGTTTTTCAGAACTGCACCAGTAATATCGACTAATATGTATTCAGATATTTGTAACTGCCGCACTCAAGAGAGGTATCTTCCTTTATAAGTAAATACCTTGTAACCGTGAGTTTCCACCCGGAATCCCATTGATTGGGCTGTTGTTTCCATTCTGAAGATGATTTCTTTGGCTGGTTTATTTGAGGTAAAACGTGTTTGACGCTTCACATGATCCTGCACAACTCAAGGTCGCAAACAAATGGAACCCTCTTTTAACACCCACTACCGTTATCAATAGGTTCAGAACCAAAGTCGGATGTACCAAGATATGAAAAATCCATACCTGTTGCCTATCAAACAGAGCAGAGAGATTCAGTCCTTGGGATAGTGTTATGAGTTCGAATGCATTCGTCATTTGTGGTCCTGAATCTTTGAACGCTTCTTCATCCACAAAATTTTCCTGCATCGATTTGTTTTCTCGTTTTCAAGATGACAAGTTAAGATCTCCTACTAGATAAAAATATAATGTTCAAGAGCAAACACTGACGTAAGATTGAATGTACTTCTTGATTTAAAAAAATGTATAACATATGAAGTACTAACTCCCGAGAACCATCCCCATTCTCATCTACCACTTCTTAATTGTCTAAAAGTACTTCTTCATATCGTGTCTTGTCCCTTACAAAACACATCCTTTTGCTAAAACCAAAGGAAGCATAGAAGGGAAATCACCTCAGAATTATCAAACACGGACTCTACATCATCAAGATCCAGTGTCTCTTCAACATTGCTCACACGCACAGGAACATAGTTCTCCTTAAACCACGAATGGTTTCGAATACCTTCAATTCTTATTCGCTGTTCTACAATTTATCCCATCAGTTTTTGTAGAATAGAAGAAATTTAACAAGATGCATATCATGAAACCGACAGACCTATGGACAGCAGAGTTAGTATAAAGAAGAATGACTAATGATCACAAATAAAAGTGCAAAACAATCAAAAAGGTTTTGAAATGCATACAGTTCGAGGATTGGGATCCAGAATCTTCAATAGTAATGATTTGGCGCTAGGTGAGAACCACGCTGGACATGAGAAACTTGCACGTTGAATCTGCTGCACATCCAAACATAGAGGAGGTAGATTTTATTAAGTTGGTAAACAAGGCCAAGTTCAGAAATAAACACATGAAACAGTTTAGACAGTAATCCACCTTGTTGTAAAGAGTTTTAAGGTCCGCTTCATTGAATGGAATATATCCAGCCATCAACACGAAAAGAATTACACCACATGACCAAATGTCCGCCATTGCACCATCATACCCCTTGTTGTCAAGAACCTGCCATGACAGCCAAAGGCATTTTAAGACTAACATCTTCAGCTTGAAAGCATTCTGGCCTCTTCGCCAAGAATAATAATTTTGACCTATTGTTCACCATATACCTGAATCGTCTTACAAGTTTCAACAACACATCGCTGTAATAATTTGCAATTGAGAAGGAGGTGTGTCAATAACATACTTCCGGTGCAACATAGTTGGGAGTGCCACACGTTGTATGCAGAAGGCCATCTTCCTGTTACGTAAACACAACTTTATTTATACAGCCTCTTTATATAAAGCAATATTATCATCTGTAACATTGCAAAACTGTGCTACTACCTACAAAAAGCTACCCACCTTAATTAGAAAATCACTATATCAAATAACGACCTGGTTTTATAAAACATACTCTCACTTGATGAGGAAGCGCACTCAGCCCAAAATCTGAAACTTTCAAGTTCCCATTTGCATCTAAGAGTAGATTCTCTGGCTGCGAAACAAACGACAGGTTATTATCACCAATATTTCATTCAGATGCCGTTAAGCTTGTCGCAACAGAGGCAAAACATCTCCAAATTAAAACTTCAATACCCTGTAAGTCTCACATAGCTATTTATGAAACAACCATCTACATCCAAAAATTGTAAACCAATATACTAAAAGCCAAATAACTGCACTATATTGCCAGGGCAAAAATATTCTAACATGAGGGAAATACAATGCTGAAAAGTGCTAAGAATTTTAAGAAGGACTCTATACCTTCAAGTCTCGGTGTGATACACCCTTGCTGTGACAATAATCAACTGCATCTATCAGCTGCTGGAAATACCTGCGAGACTCCTCTTCACTAAGTCTTCCTTGATGTACCTGACACATTTCAACCCTAAGTCCTCGTCTGTCCTGTATTGCTTTCAACGTCATGCCCATAAATGTAGCACATGCAGATCCTTGCATGTAAAAGAATAATACCGACCAGCGAATACTAATATGATAAAGATTGAAGAGAAAAAGCGCCTTACAATTCTATCAAACAACTCTCCGCCAGATGCCAACTCCAGAACGATGTAGATTTTCATTCGACTCGCCAGCACCTCATGCAGACGCACCACGCTGGGATGTCTGACCATCTTCATTATAGACACCTCACGCTTTATCTGCTCGCCCGAAACTAATCGTGAGACTCCATTTCCAACAAATCATGGCAGAGATATTCAACATACTCGCTCTGTGGCGACATTAGGACCAGCTTTCACTACCAAATTAAATTCCACTCAGTGTCTTAACAATTGAAATCCAAAAAATGATAAGCATGATCTTCAGGCGAAACAAATGAAATCTCATTGCACAAGCGATCCTAGATTGCTAGCCCTCAGAACCGATCCTCGAAAGGCAATTCGGAGGGAGGGGCGGAGAGAGAGAGAGAGAGCGCTATAGATATAGAGAAGATAGAGATAAGAGAATAAGAGAGAGCGCGATATAGAGCAGAGAGAGACGAGAGAGCGAGAGAATAGAATAGATAGCTAGAAGATATGCGCGTAGAGGATCGCGCATATAGCGCTACTATATAGCGCTCCTCTCTCGCTCCCTCTCTCTCTAAACTCTCTCTCTCTCTCTACTCTACTCTCTCCTCTCATCTCTCTGCGCTCGCTATATCTATCTCATCTCTCTCTCTCTCTCTCTACTCTCTCTCTCTCTCTCTCTCTCTCTTTCTCCTCATCTCTCTCTCTCTACTCTCTCCTTCTCTCTCTCTAACCTCTCTCTCCTCTCTCTCTCTCTCTCTCTCTCTCTCTCTCTCTCTCTCTCTCCCCCTTCCTCCAGACAGAGAAGTACGTACGACATTCTGGAAAAAGGGAAGGGAATTCGCACCTGTTCCACCATCTTATTCCTGAGCACGGTGTCTTTGTCCAACACCTTGATCGCGAAACACTCCGCCGTATCTTTGTGACTGGCAAACTTAACCTTGGCGAAGGTGCCCTCGCCGATGGTACGGCCCAAATCATACTTGCCCAGCCTCCGCATCCCTGTTGCGCCTGCACCGCCACATCCAGTGCCGGCGGGATGGGATGGGATGGGACGCTGCACACAGTGACAGCAACCCCCGAGTTCCGACTCGAGCCCAACAGAACGAACGAATGCACTGCCCGACGCAGGCAGCGGCAGGGCAGCGGCAGCGGGGGACTAAGAAACTTGACTGCGATGAACACGAAACCAGCCAAAAATCCCAACAAAACAAAACAAATGTACAAACGTCTGACGAGTGCCGCCTAGCTTCTGCCAGTGTGAACCCAGAAGCTCGCAACTCGGAACGACACTGCAACTCGCAACTCCCAACTCCCAACTCCCAACTCCCAACTCGGAACTCGGAACTCGCAGTCATCAGTCCCCGAATCCCCAACCTCAGTCCACGGGCACGGGCACGGGCACGGGCACGGGCACCGGCACCGGCACCGGCACCGGCACAGGCACAGGCACAGGCACAGGCACGGGCACGGGCACGGGCACGGGCACGGGCACGGGCACGGGCACGGGCACGGGCACGGGCACGGGCACGGGCACGGGCACGGGCACGGGCACGGGCACGGGCACGGGCACGGGCACGGGCACGGGCACGGGCACAGGCACAGGCACAGGCACAGGCACAGGCACAGGCACAGGCACAGGCACAGGCACAGGCACAGGCACAGGCACAGGCACAGGCACAGGCACAGGCACAGGCACAGGCACAGGCACAGGCACAGGCACAGGCACAGGCACAGGCACAGCTTCAGCTTCAGCTTCATCGGTTCGAGAGAAGTAGATTTTAGCAGCTGTGGTAAGTTTCCGGCGGTGAGTGGAGTCGAGTCGAGTCGAGTCGAGTCGAGTCGATTGTCCCGCAGGTTTCCGGTGTTAACCTCCAGTGGCCCCCCCCCAACCATCTTGGCCCCTCGTTCCCCTCGTTTGGAGGCCCTTCTTGTTGCACACCCTCGGGCATCCACCCGGCCCATTGCCTTAGGGTGTTCCTTTCGTCTTTCGGTTTTGCATTGCTTCCTTGGAGTTTCCGCGGTGGGACTCATTTTGCGGCTATGTCCGGACGCAAGGCGTTGGCCGCTGCGCTGCGGGCCAGCACTCGCAGGCTCGCATTGCCTTCACCACTCGAGCAGGCAAGATCGTTCTCGTCGAGTCTCGCCAATGGCGGGGGTGGTTTGCGATCTCTGCCCAACACTGAGCGAGCGATGGCGACCTCGTTGTCGTCTCAGGGCATGAGCCCCAAGGAGATGGGCGTGAGGAGTGCTGCGATTGGGATGTTCGATGGGAAGCGCGCCATGTCCAGCTCCAAGGGAAAGACTGGAGGTAGACACCATGATCGCCTTCTTGGGTTCGCGCATACCCCTGAAGTTGTGGGGTTTAGGAGTCGCTATGGAGGGTTTTTGGTTTTAGGGTTTTTAATGGGTTGAAGCGATACTTCTTCTCCTCATGCTTGCTGTGATCCACACGTGCCATGTCTGATTGATATGACCCTCGATGGGGCAGCTGTTGTTTTAAGGAGAACAATCACGTGTTGCTACACTAACTAGGTAGTGGGTTCAACAGCCAAGGGAACAGGTCAAGCAGATTCTGGGGATGAGATGGACGTGCCTTCTGAGAATATGTTCGGCAATTCAGCTGCTACTGGCTCTTTTCGTGGTAAGACCTATCTTGTGCTTTCGCTGGCTCGTAGTTTATTCTACATTTTCGAGAATTTAGAGGTGCTCCCAAGTGTTGAAGTTCGTGAACGCCGTTGCAAAATCAGGCAGATTTTGTAGTTATGGTTGTCCAATTCAATTGGACATTTTGGCTGTTCATAAGCTAAGACTCAACAACAGGAGGCGTGTTGTATACGTTGATCTTTTCCCATCAGGTCTGAGTAGTCGCTGACATAGAACCATGCAACAGAGCCCCATCCCGTGGATTTGCCCATGGATGACTTCGAATTGCGCGTTCTGGGCATCTCATCTAAGAAAGACGATGGAGAGGACGACGACCTTTTGCGAGAGCTGGAAGAGATAGAACGCTCCGCTTCCTGGAGGGCTGCTGGGGCAGCTGAAGGTGAATCGGGAGGAGATGACAGTGATCTGCAAGAGGATGAAGATGACGAAGAATGGGAAGACGAGAGAGGGCAAGTTCTTAGCGACGCTGCACTTTCGGCTATTGTTGACTACGACTTAGATGATGAGCAGCGTCCTTACCAGTTTCGACCAGACCGGCTCTTCTTCCCCGGGCAGACATATGACCCTGAGGTGATGATTCACTTCCATTTTAGCTTTTGATACATGAACATGAAATGTTTCCTTTTCCTTTCTCCTTGTTGAAGTGATGGCGATGGAATACATTTAATGCGGAAGTGCGCTGCCTTGCTTTCTCACATTTAGATAAAAGAGTCTGTCACCTGATTGTTTTGGTTGGCATTGTTCATAGGACCTGGATCTGTCAAAGAAACCTGATGAACTGGAGAGACCACCTCCACGTTACAGACGGCGATACGATAATAATGAAGTGCTTCAAAGGGCTGATTTCAGGGTATAAGCCGTTCTCGAACCTGCATGACATATTTGTTTTCTTGTTTTGTTATTGTAGAGTTATTCTGACGCAAGCATGGGTGCTGGCAGCAGTCGAGTTTTAGCATAAGGATGTGCTGATACGATTTTTTTGGTCATTGAATACAGAATCCTCGTTATTTATCAAATTTTATCGCTGAGACCTCGAGGATTCTTCCAAAGCGAAGGGTGCGCTTTCTTGAATCCACCCTTTCTTGAGCTGGCGCTTAGTTCTTGTCCCTTAGGTCCTGTAGCAGTTGCTAAGTCTGCTGCACTATGAAGTATGGTATCTTACTTGTCCACCTTGTCCTGAAGTTAGTGTGCATAGTGTCGTTTGTTATTCAAGCATATTATTCGTTTTCATCAAGTTCAGGGAAATGGTCTGACTTCAAACTTTGTCTTGGTTGTCTTCGACAGAGCTCTTTGACTGCAAAAGCTCAGAGAAAGGTGATTAGGGAAATCAAAACTGCTCGCACTTTTGGCCTTATGCCATTCACATCCATGGGTCGGTCTCCCTTCCGCTTTTTGCGATCGAGGTTGGACGAGGAAGATACTAATAGCCTAAGTCATTAGGTCAATGGAACAATGCCTACTCCTTCACATACTGGGTCAGATTACGATGTTTTTAGGATCAGTTTTGACACGTCCTCTTTTATATCAGCGGGTAGTTCAGTAACAGGGTATAGGCTCCTGCTATTGATGCTGAATCATCTGCTGTGAGATGTTTCAATTCCTTTGGGTTGTCACTCACGCTCTTGATTCTGAATCATCTCACAAATGAGCATCCATTGCATACACTATTTTGATGGTTCACTTCCTATGTGCTGAATTTTTTGTGAGGAATGGGAAATTGTAACACCTAAGGTGAACACACCTATTTCCGACTTGATTGTGAAACCAACATGAATGTGTATTGCCTTGTTGCAAATCCAATGTGTACAATACTTGATAACTGTTCTATTTTGTATAGAACATCAATCAATTTGTAGCTTTTAACCCCTAAAGTTGAAAGGCCTCAAAACTGCCAAAAGTACCTTGTACATGTACAGTCGGGTACAACATGCTTACGAATTTTTGCATTCACATGGGAAAAAAAGCTTCATTGCTGTCAACGTTGTCGCCCTCCCAAGAGCTCAAAAACTGGAATTTTACCATGAAAATTTTACCACAACATCATCTTTAAGTTAATAACACGCGTACCAAATTTCAAGGTTATAAGATCTACACAGAAAAAGATATTCAAAATCTACCAACATGTGTAGCTAAGAAAAAAAAATTCAATACTACCAACTTTGACACCCTCCCAAAGATTGGAAAAACAGAATTTGGCCATGAAAAGTTTAGTACAAGATCATCTCTATTTTGATAATATGTGTAAAAAATTTCAAGTTCAAAAGATATGACCACAAAGAGGTATTTGAAATCTGTGACCATAGAGATATTTGAAATCCTGTGGCGGCACTATACTTGTCAATTGGTGGAGGTGCCGCCACAGGAGAAATGTGTCGGGAGAGATGGGGTGATTACTGTAACTTGAAGTTACTAACTTGGCAACTTACTAACTTCCGGATGAGGGATGAGGGATGAGGGATGAGGGATGAGGGATGAGGGATGAGGATGAGGGATGAGGGATGAGGGATGAGGGATGAGGGATGAGGGATGAGGGATGAGGGATGAGGGATGAGGGATGATGAGGGATGAGGGATGAGGGATGAGGGATGAGGGATGAGGGATGAGGGATGAGGGATGAGGGATGAGGGATGAGGGATGAGGGATGAGGGATGAGGGATGAGGGATGAGGGATGAGGGATGAGGGATGAGGATGAGGGATGAGGGATGAGGGATGAGGGATGAGGGATGAGGGATGAGGGATGAGGGATGAGGATGAGGGATGAGGGATGAGGGATGAGGGATGAGGGATGAGGGATGAGGGATGAGGGATGAGGGATGAGGGATGAGGGATGAGGGATGAGGGATGAGGGATGAGGACTCAGTGAGCCTTTGAAGTTCGGAGTGAGCCTGACTCGTCGGAATGAAGCGATGATGAATCATGATGAAGGTGCACCGCCACGGGATGGGATGGGATGGGATGGGATGCGCTGAGTGCGCCACCGTGCTTGTAAGTGGAAGTGGTGCCCCAGAAAGAAAAAATGACAAACCCCGGAATGACTCACTCTCTCTCACAGTCAACCTCTCTGCATCATCACACAGTCACTCACTCATAGCTCCAAATCTCAATTGCAATCTAT
This sequence comes from Ceratodon purpureus, assembly GCA_014871385.1. Taxonomy (NCBI): domain Eukaryota; kingdom Viridiplantae; phylum Streptophyta; class Bryopsida; order Pseudoditrichales; family Ditrichaceae; genus Ceratodon; species Ceratodon purpureus. The sequence continues at coordinate 295,607 of CM026431.1, forward strand.
CTGCCCACTGCCCAGGCTGAGTCCCGACTCCCAAGTTCCGACTCCCGACTTACTGACTTCCAAGCCCACAGACATACAAGTAAGTCAGTTATTACTTGGACTTACGCAAGTACCTTAACTTGGGTTGCCTTTCGAATTACAATTACTTGGTCATGGCACGCTAGGAAGGAAGCACACACAACACAGACAGACTGTGTGTCTGCACAATTCCACGTTGAATTCCGCCCCATCCATCACTGAGGTACGTAAGGCGTCTATCTACCAGTGAGTAGAGTGGACTCCCCATCATTCTGCCAATCCAATGCTCCCCATGCATGCTTGCTTGTATACCCTAATTTGTTACATGCTGCGACTCACAGCTTCACACGATACTCGGTTCACGTACTAGACTACAGCATGCTGCTGACTATAGACATCAATCGATTTTGTTCTATCTGTGTGATCGCCGTACTAGTACATGAGAATTTCAAATGGGCACCTGTTGATGAATTGGTGCTCCAACGTGGTCACTGGTACTACGTAGGAGCCCCAATCAAACCCATCTTGGGGAGGCCATGATGTCAAACCCTAAACCCTAACTCTTTCTTAGTCTGTATTTGCGTAGGTGCGATTGGCAGGCAACACACATGGTTGCTGATTCAGCTGCTTTGGAATGTCCTTTCATCGCCCTTGGGTTACCACACAAGTGCTTCTTGCATCCTTTCCAAAGGAGGTTTGAATTCTCAGCTGTTGGGGTTTCAGAAGAAATGTCCGACGCGGTGGTCAATGGTTTGGCAGGCGCCGGGGGTGGCATTGTGTCGCTAGTGTTAACTTATCCCCTCCTAGTGGTGAGTGCAAATTCTATAAACTTCCTCTATGAAGACATTTTAGCTCAATTGGCTCAGGCCGAGGACTTGTGAGCATAGTATATAAGTTTCTTGACAATTAATGAGGTAATTCTTGGGCTTGACTTGTGCTGCATTGTGCTCTACAGGTTAACACCAGACAACAGACGGAGCGAAAGGCCAAAGCAAACAACGGCGAGCTGGATGTGGACGCTGTACTTTCTTCGAATGCGTCTTCAAAACTGACAGTGCCAACGGGAACCGTTCAGGAAATTTTTAAGGTGTGTCGGCGATGTAAGCGCACTATTTCTGAATTTTCTGTGAGAAAGCCCTGATAATTGAGAGAACTCTTTCGATTGCTGAATTCTTGTTGTTCATTCATTCATTGCATCAGGATTTGTGAGCCACTCTTAATATAACGAGTCTTATGTGGCAGGTTATTAGAACAGAGGGATGGGGGGGTCTATACAGAGGCTTCATGCCATCTTTACTCGGCACTGCTTTTTTGCAGGTATTACCAACTTTATTCTGAATAATTTTTACGCAACAGAAACTAGCATTTCCTGCACATTAGAGCTTAAGTGATCGACGAGTAGAAACTTAATTCCATGTGAAATTTATAAGAGCTTGCTGGCAAATTCTGTAATAACGTGGTGACTTGATTATACGATTCTCAAGAAGTTGCTAACCACGCAGGGTGCCTATTATTATTTCTACCAACTTCTGAGAAATGAAGCAGAGGCTCGAGCTCAAAAATCAAAGAAGCTTGGATATGCTGATGCCTCCGTTGGGATGCTGACTTCCCTAGTTATTGCAACTGTTGCTGGGTATGAATTCTTATCACTACTTTGCAAGTTGTTTCATATCCGCACCTTGCTTTAAGAATTTTGGATTCTGCTCTTTTCGCTGAAGGTCTATGTTGTTTTCACTTTCATATTTAAATTATTTATTTATTGCTTTACTAAAATGCATGAACTCTTCTTCGTACATACCGTTTTGTTTCAATTATCTGTATCTTGCAGATGCAGTTTATATGATTAATCAAGGGATTTGGGTTGGAGACTACCAGATCTTAAATCTTTGTTCTGTACAGGTGTGCAAATGTTTTATTGACAAATCCTATTTGGGTGATTGTTACGCGTATGCAGGTATAACTTGTCATTTCCTACTCCATACTTCACTGTCAACTGTCTCGTTGCAATTCTGTCCTTCACTGTTCAATTGTGTCTGGCTGAATGAGCCGCTTCTTTCTATTGGATATGCAGTTCTTTCGATGACTTTTTGAGAAAATTCGGACAGACATATTCCAATCAGAGTCGGAGTTTACCTCTCCCTTGTCGTGGTGAGTCGATATATGACAACTTTATTTTTCAATTGTGTTTGTGTCTGGCACATGTTCACCAGACTCAAGCACAGGCTCAGAAGAGGTCTGAGATGGCTAAAAACAACAAAAATAAAACGTCCTCAGGATATTTTGTATCACCAAGTGTTGATTTAGCTACAGCTTCGAACTTGTCCAATTCATCTCCTTCCACTGCTGGGCAAGGAACACTTGACACTGTAATGCCACTTTAGCGTTGTCACTCTCTTTATTGAGACTGTCTTATTTTTTACCTTCAGATATTTTGCTTGAGGTAATGTTAGTATGTTAAGAAAGGACTGTTCCTCGACACGAACATTTAAAGTGTAAGATAGGTTGCGATCATTCAAGTCTTTCAGAGCTTTGAACTCGTTTTGAGAATGCTGCTTAACTTTGGAGCATCCTTGTGGTTTACTAATTTCTCTGCTGTGGCTCACAATCTATATTTTTCTCCATTCGGTCTGATGGCGTGGGTTGCTTCGTTGTGTTAGAATGATCTTCATTTATTTATTTGACTTAGAAGTTTCTCTAGCATCCTTTTGTTATGTCCGTAGTATAATTACTTTATTATTTTAAATCTTTACAGATTCTGGCTCTGAATTGACTTGTTTGCTTCGTTTACAGGTCAAGGATTTATACAATGAGGCTGGAGTGCGTGGCTTCTGGAAAGGCGTTTTACCTTCCCTAATTATGGTTGGTTTATACTTGTGCATCATGTAATTGTTTTTGTACGGAGCTCACACATTTCTTTAGGTGCCCTTCCGTTTGAGCTGCTTATTTTCTGTTCAAGAGATTTAGAGGAAAGCACATTGAGGTGCTGCATTTGAGATTTAAAAATATTTAGACGATTGACATTTATCAAGAAACATTACTTGCCGGAGAATGAGAAAAATAATATGCGAGTCTGTTTCTTTTCGTTTTCGCTTTCGTATATCTTATCCTTGCCGTTAATGGTATTACGGTTAATATGTGCTGCAACAGGTTTGCAACCCAGCAGTACAGTTTATGCTCTATGAGAGTATGCTGAAGAACTAACGGAAAAGCGGGTAGTAACTTCTAGGGGTGTGAAGCATGTTTCAGCTAGCGAGGTATTCATGCCCCAAAACTTGATGTCCTTCACTGTCATTTCTTCCTTGTAAATTCTTTCCGTTGTGCATTTGCAGCGTTTGATATTTGCATCTAAATTCTCAAAGATACATGGTATTATGTACTTTGCGCTTTGGTGTGAATTCATGCATTCTGCTTTTATGTCCGTGTGTTAGGTCTTCTTGCTGGGAGCAATTGCAAAACTTGGGGCTACGGTAGTCACATATCCTTTGTTGGTTGTGAAGGTGAGTGTTATTCTTTCTTATCATCACTGGGCATACTGATTGTGGCCTACCTGTCAATTGTCACACATCCCGTTAGCAGAGTTTTGAAAAGTTATTATGACCTGTGAGTTTTCAGTTCCTAAACTTGTAACAGATATTAAGTCGGAAATGAAATGAAAACAAATACTTGATACGAACATAATTTCATTCCAAGCTGGACTTTCGTGCGGTCCTGTGGAGGTTGAGAATTTGAAACTCACTGTGTTGGTTGGTCACTTGGCAGTCCCGACTGCAAGCAAAGCAGGAGATAGGAGATAAATATTTGCAGTACTCTGGTAAGTTATTTTCAATTACTGTTCGTTGTTCCCAAGAAATCACACATTTCCTTTGGTGCTTTCTCTCGCTTATGATTTGCGATCTATGATTTGTGACTTCTGTGCAATATAAATGAGCATTTCTGTTTTTGATGGTGGCTAATATTTGACATGTATTTTAGGCACATTGGACGCAATTGTCGAGATGTTACGCTTCGAAGGGGTGACAGGCTTTTACAAGGGCATGAGCACTAAAATCGTGCAGAGTGTGATGGCAGCAGCCATCCTCTTTATGATTAAGGAAGAGCTTGTGAAAGCAGCACGTGCATTAATTACAAAGCAGGTGAAAATCCCCAAGATGGCTAAATTGAAAGCTGCCTCTACATGATTTTATCCTAGTTTCATCCTCTGCGTAGGATACGGATCTCATCCTCTTCAGCGTACTTAATTTGTGAATGTGATGTATTTCCCTTATGATAGGCTCGAATTATAGAGAATACTGTAAGCTTAACTATCATATCTCCTCATTTGACTAGCTCAGAATAGGTATAGATGTTAATGCTCATGTTGTGTCCATGCAATTAGGACAGCTTAATGATGGCCTGTTTCCTTTTGTGTTTTCCACGAGAAGTTGCTTTGCAGAATCTAGAAGCTATGCTGTATATATGAATATTTACGTACTAAAATTGATATTGAGACACTATATCATGAAATGCTACTTTGTTATCTTTGGTCCACTTGGTGAAGCTTACAGCTTTGCTTTGTCAATGCAATGCATTAAAATAATTCTTTTAGATCCAGTACAAAATCTTAGCATTCAGAAGTCAAAATTGAGTCTTGTGCATTGTCTGTGAGGTTGTGCCAGCATTGTAAAATGCCTTACCTTACACCACGTAGAGCTACAGTTATTTTGAAGACTAACCACTCGGAGAACCACCCCATAGGATGAGTGAGAGCATTGAATGCTCAGAGTTGGTCCAAAATGACCTTAAACTACCCCGGGGATAGGCTCGTGGTTGGGCTCCTGGAATCCCTTTAGGAAGACTAGGGTTCACACCCCCATGCCGTCCGGGGCTTTACCACCATTGCTCCACCCAATCTTGGTAGGGGGTCTCTTGACCTTGTCGCATGGGTACCCTTAAATTGTCTTCAGGGTGGAGAACATGTCTGTTCTTCATAATGGTAATTACTTCTAGCCTAGGTAGGTTAGACCGCAGTTACAGTGTCCACCTTTGAAAGGAGGCATCAAGGATAGCAAGAACTTTGTAGGTCCTCGTGGCATACTTAGTATCACTATCCCCAACGGACGCTTCATTCACGCGGGTCGAGAGTAGATAGAGAGTCGAGTAGAGAGAGATAGAGAGAGAGAGATAGAGAGAGAGAGAAGAGATACGAGAGTGAGCGAGAGAGAGAGATAGAGAGGAGAGATAGTATCTCGATTCGCGAGAGAGAGAGATCGAGAGGAGAAGATATGCGAGCTAGTATAGTAGTAGAGATTATAGCTCTATCGTACGATCTCTCTCCGCATCTCTCTCTCTCTCTCTCTCTCTCTCTCTCTCTCTCTCTCTCTCTCTCTCTCTCTCTCTCTCTCTCTGCTCAGAGTTGAAGCACATTGTCCTGACAGAAAGGTTTGTGACAACAATATATAGTAGTAACTTAGGCCATTGTCACCGTTCCCCCCAACGGCCACGCCAATGGGGGTTGTTGTGGCGGGTCCCGGTAAATTTGCTACTGGGGTCTTGCCACTGCTAAACTTGGTGCTGGTCATGCCAACTTGGCTGGATCGAAATAATTTAGTGCTAGGAGCGTTTTCAGGAGCCACTCTTATTGGTTGGCTTCATTCTTCAAAAACCCTGAAATTTTCAATTTGGACCCCCTCAAGACCATTTTTGGTAATTTTGAATTCAAAAATGGGGCTTGCAGTCCCAAATTACTCTAGGAGGACTCCCTTAGGAATTTTAAAATAAAAAACCAAAAACTAGGGGCTCATCAACCCTGCCCCTCCAAAAAACGCTCGTAGCACTACATTACAGTGATCCAACATGGCTCCCTTGGACGGCACCTTGGTGTGAATAATTTTTGGATTGCAAAATTTGACTTTTTTTGGACGATCAAATTTTTTTAGCAATACGAAGAAAAATGTAGGGAAAAGAGGAGGGGAAGGACTGTAGAAGGTGTAGGGAAGGGGAGGGAGGATGGTGGAAAGCACAAGGGGGCCTTGTCAGTGACCCCCTCCAAAATGCGCCGCATGTCCGGTTGGCGGGCCACTGCCCGGGCCCGCTCGCAAAGTGCGAGGGACTTCCCCTAGCACAGTAGTCGGCCCATTGTATTGTCACCCTCCCCCCGTTGGCGTTGGGGGGAATGGGTGGCGGTGCCTTTATTTTCCCATGTTGGTAACCTAAGTGTGTCTTACACACAGTTGATTGTATCTCACCCAATTTTTGTAGTGGCATGCATTAAGTTTGCATTTGAGCAACCATGGTGAGCAGTTCTTCATTCAATAGTTGATAAGAAAACTTGACATTAACATGAATGACATTCTACATCATGTACTGTACATAGCAGTGCTTTTGTTTTTAGCAACACACTCAGTGGCAGAGTCTATGCAGCAGAGGGACAAAGCTATTTTGTGAGCAGTGAGCAATAAGTTTTGGAATTTTTTGATAAAAATTTAAGTTGGAGGAGTAAGTTTAGGGTTTTTTTAAACTAACAATATTTTTTACATCTTTTTTCTAAATATAGTTGATATTGAGACCTATGACCGTGGAAAATTAGGTTCTATGGCTGTGATTAGTTTTTTTCGTGAGGTACATTATAGGATGAAATGATTACCTTGCCATAAATTTAGTTACATTTCTCTTGCTATACCAGAAAGACACATACCCTCTTACCAAATCTCAATAATTTAATGATTTTTATTCTTTGAAGGATGGAAAAACTTATAGTTTTGGTAAAATGAGACTATTTTGAAGAAAAAAAAAGACTTATTGTTTCATGAAAAGAGACTTACAATCAAAGTAAAAAGATAACTACTCATTCAGTAGAAGGGTCATCGAGCTTTGGAATGGAGAAATAAAGGTTGTACATCAAATATCTTGTAGTGGTCCTTTTAGTCTCACCACTTCACGATTAAATCAAATGCTGCATACATCGGTTTCTATCACTAAACTTTAATCTCTAGGAATAAAGGTGCTTTAGTAAGCCACTCTCTAGGACTCGCTTTACTTCGATAGTACAAGTGCTTACACGTGGCCCATTAACCTTGTTTCCCAATTGATTTTGTCGCCATCTCCTTGCATGATGGCAGCTGTGTAATGGTCAAGTAGTATTGTTGGACCTTTAGAATCTTCTCGGTGACTTATCCTTCTCTTGAGGTAGCCTAAAGCATGCATTTTCTAGGGAGAGGATCACATTAGAAGTCAAGTTGGTCCCCAACTTAACCAACCATACTTCTAGAACCTCCGGCACTGAGATCACCCACTTCTGTTTTGTGCCCTTCACGCATCTTTCTATGTTGTCGTTGCTTGGAATACACAATGGAATATCAATGCCTAATAAGACTAGAAAAAAAATCAACCAATATATATTAAATATATGTTCTACAGCTAAAACTTGTATACTATTTTGCAGCTACTCGAAGTCATTTTCTTCTATAGCTACTCGAAGACATTTTCTTTGAGCTCCAAAAGAGACATGAACAAAAAGAAAGGGGAAAGATCCAATACTTACAAATGGAGCAGGATTAGAGAGCTTTGCGGTTGAGGATACACAAACATTACGACGTTCCAGTAGACCAAAGAAGACAACTGAAAAAGTTATAGGGCGTCATAATGGAGAAGCAATGGGAACAAGCACGATTTTGAAGAAAAAACATTCAAGTACTTTGAGAAGGCCATCAACAGCAACTACAATTTCACTGGGCAACCCTACAATAGTAATCATGACCGAGGTTCCAAACAACTCACTTGATCATGGTGTTGCAAGTACACAGACACCGGCAAATTGAGTTGAGTTTAAGGTTGATGATCGTGTAAATTTACTTAATATTCACAAGGACGTTAGAGTGGCAATTGCAAAAATCATGTCGCTTCTAAGGTCCGGACAGTTGTACAATAAAATGCAACCAAAGGGATTTTACAAAGTGGCTATAGAGAAGGTTATTGTTGGAGGATCTCTTCTTGTGGTACCCAACAAAGACGACGATCCAAAACAAATAATTCTTCCAGATGTTAAGGATACTATGACTCCGTTGCGACATGGTCGTATCGCACATATCATATAGATATAGGTGATTAGTAGTAGTTTTTACAGGCTTATTTATTGAGTGGATTTGATGATTTTCACTATATGAATGTAGTATTTCATATGTTTTAAATTTTTCTTAATATACTTATTTGGATGTTGTATATATTTATCCAAGTATGGTTGGATAGAATAAATTGTGCATCAAATAACATATAAACAATGTGCAAAATTAATTTTCTTAAAGGCCATGCATTCCTTACAACTAAATTTCAAAATAACAATCTTTTCTTACAATTCGCTACATGAACAACACCCACAACCCCAAATCACCTCGTCAACTCCCAGCAAGTGCTAACTCTTGCTGCCGGCACAGAATTTCCACAATCACGTGTCTCTCCCTTCGCACTAACCCACACCCACTCTCCCAAATCAGCTGGAATCCTCTCAGCCCCAACTCCCGCTGGCTGCAACCAATCTCCCAAGTGCGTCGCTTCTCCCGTAGCGCCGAACACCTGCTGGCTGCACTCACTCTCCCTACGAAGTTCAAAAACTTCGGCACTCACTCATCGTCGGTGGGGGAGGTAGGTGGGCGGACTCATAATTTCCTCGTTCAAAGTGCTGGCAGAAAGTTTGCTGACATGAGCAGTCGGCTCGGGATCCGGTCCTTGCTCCGCCAGTCCGCTGTCAGCCCGACACTGTAGATGTGCCCTCCACACGCCTCGCTCGGAGGTCATTGGTTCGAGCCCCCGTGGCGGTTGCTGGCACCACGGTGACATGTGCTGTGCCACGAGGTAAAGTACGCGGGCAGCGGCTGTTTTTTTCTCTCACGTGCCGCTTACACGGCCTTTTTGTGACCTGAATTTGCACCTAATGACTTTTGACTCTTGAGTTGATTTGAGAAGCAAAACCGCGCTTGGCCATGATCGGTTTTTCCCGAATATTATGGTTTTGGAGATTGTGCATCTGGATGTATGGGGTCTTATGAAGACAACATGTGTTAGTGGTGCAAAGTGACCTTCATTGATGACTTTTGAAAGAGAGTTTGATTCTACACATTGAAGACTATGGGAAAGTGACTTGAGAAGTTCAAGGAGTTCAAGGCACTTGCGGAGACGCAATCGGAATTCAAATCACGGCATTTTGGTCGGATAACGGTGGAGACATCATATCCAAGACTTTTCAACGCTATTTAAAGAAGAACGGCATCCTACGGCAACCATCAACACCATACATTGCAGAACAAAACGGAGTTGCGGAGCAAGCTAATCGTACCATTGTAGAGATGGCAAGGAGAATGATTCATGCTCAACGACTAAAGCTTTCTTTTTGGGCGGAAGTGGTGGCCAATGCGGTGTACATTTGCAATTGGTCCCTCATTTGTGCTATTGTGAGCATCACCCTATAAGAGGCTAGAAGTGGCCGCAAATCATGCATTGCACACATGCGTGTGTTTAAGTGCATTGCTTATGCAAAGGCTATTGATACAAAGAGGAGTAAGCTTGATGGAAAAGGTACCAAGTGCTTGTTTCTTGGCTATTGTAAGAGAACCAAGGCCTATCGCCTTAAGCGCATTGAGACTAGGAAGATCATGGAGAGCCATGATGTTGTGTTTGATGAGAATTATAGCACTAGTAGTGATGATGGTTTGGAGATGAATCCAAATGGGAGTAGTAAGGCATTTGTTGATTCTGGTGGACGAATCTTTCAAACCTACTCCTTCTAGTGACAATGAGGATGTCAAAAAGGATCGGGAGGAGGATAATAAAGAAGATGAGGAGGCAAGCAAGGCGCATTCACCAACATCGTTATTTATAGAAGTTGAAGAGGAAGGAGGCACTTGCTATCCAAGAAGGGAACGACATTCACTTGGAGAATGGTGGAAGAACCACATCTAGCTGCAAGAATTGGAACGCATTAAAGTGGCCAACCTTAACCCCTAAAGGCTCTTGGTGTTTTTGGAGCCAAAAAGTGCCAAAAACATATCCTTACTGATAACAATTTTTTTTCTTCTAAATTTACACATCAAATTGAATATATAACCAAAGGATCTTCTACCTATCTTATCCAAAGAGGTGCCTACCCAATCTGAGCACAATATGTCGTACAAATTGCGGGATTATAACATTTAAAGTCACTTATAAATTTTTTTTTGACATTGCTTCAAGAGTATATCAAAGTTTTGATGCCCAAAAAGTATACATTACAAACACATTTGATCCATCGATGGTCATCAACTTCTGAAGATGTGAAAGTATACGCTTACAAAGTTTGAGCCTCATATAGACTTAGGAAGGGAAGAAAATCCTTGATTTTGTGAAAAGAGGGTGTGCTGAAATTACTTTACATTCTCCAAAATTACAACTACCAAAAGGGTAATCTAAACATGTCCAATTGAAAATCCGAACGGTAGATATGTTGGAAGTATATGTGGATTTAGTTGACTATTTCTCTTTGTACATTCTTGAATTGAGCTTGATGTTATCAAAATGGCTAAATAATAAAAGATTAAAGGTACTTTAACATATAGTTACCTTCACTGATCTTCAAATAGTGAAATTTATTGGATATTTGCTATTCTAGGTCAAATTCTCAATTCTTGTTAGATAACCCCTAATTGTAATGGGTAATCTAGTATGTATCTAAAATCACAAAAGTCACCTGAGCACTGTGAGTCTGTGACCTCACACATAACAATATCCCCATTCTTCACAGTGGCAATCCCATATTCTACTAGCACTATCACATGTGATCAAGGGTGAGACAGCAAAGGTTTTGATGTAGGTCCACTACGTAACAGGGAGCTTGAACCCTGCAGAATGAGAAATGTAACTTCTCCTTTCAGAAATAACTGCACTAAGTGTCATATCAGGGTCAATGCCCAAGTTCATGAGCTGAAATCACTGCAGTTGAGTTAACCTTGCTTGCAGTGAGGTTTGGCATTCACAATACGACAAGATGGTGTAATTTATGCTGATACCACCTAAGTCAGGGATGAATGCACCTTCATCAATCAAGTACATTAGACAACAATGGGACAGTGTGCACTTTGTACATGATGCAGCCAGACACAAAAAGAGCATGGAAGGAATATTTCAACAAAAGGTACTTAAACTGGAGAGTTATGCTGGACACTCTGCTAGTCCAATGTTCAAAAAAATCTTTTGAATACATCAATCTACAGCCAAACATTACAATCTCAAAGACATGCTTTTGGGCAGATTTAATCAACATTGCTCTAATGCATAGAGATTTAGCTGTAATAGCTACCAGACTCAGTACACACACACACACACAGAGGACTAGGATCTTCAATTCCAGTTTTGAAGCTGAATTCTATTTGCAGTGATACTTAATTTTCAGGATCCCATGAATCAGTTCTGTCCAAAATAATTCTACATTCGAAGATGTTAAAAGTGAGGGTTTTATGCACACATGTGACATGGTCATCATGGCAATGCTATCTGTTGCTGTTTTGATTTGATCCACAAAGCTCACCTGACTAGTTAAGTTATTCTAGAAGGGCCTCTGATCTGTGGGCTTTCCATTCGAAAACAAATGATGACAATAAATTGAGTGACGTACTGTAGCTAGCCATAGGTTGAGCTCTTGCTAAGTGGGGCTGGCCATGGAGTGATATATGCTACTCTGACCTCTGCCTGTACCCTCACCCAGCATTTTCCAATTCATACACGTAAGTGTTTGACATCCATCAAATTGGGCAATGTTGCCAGATAAGTTAGTGGCAGGATGAGAATGTACCTCACTTCGCTGATGCGATGCGATAGAATTCCTCGATCTTGTCGCAGGATAGTTATGGCTGCCCATGTGCTCGTGGGTTGGCAGCAAATCACACCATTTCATCTTAGTGTCATCGCCCTCAAGAGATTCTTGTTCATGGTGACGATACTTCTGGGCAGAGTTTTGCAATCTGGATCCAGGGTGGCTGATCTCTGTATTGTTGCTGGTGCTGCTACTGCTGGGTTCACATGGCCCATTGGAGCGACGCTGCCACGGCAACTCATGGTGCTCAACATCCACATTCATTGAGTCCTCGTCATCTAAGTTTCCCAGCTCGGGAAACTTCCCCCTTTTGTTATGAATCGTGAGATTATCTCTAATCATAGAACTCAAGTCGCCTCGGTCCTGCATGAACCCACCTTCAAAATTTCCACTGACCGAGGAAGGCCCAGTATATTTTGAGCACCGCCTCATTTCAATTCCTGGATTATGAGGCTGCTGATCATGCACGGAAGCAGAGGTGCTCGATGCCCCACACCTCAGAAGCCAAAACGCAGGGTTGCACAGCTGTTGTGGCGATTCTGTGGAGCCAGATGGCAGATACATATTTACCTCTGAGGTATTCTGCTGCCCGCTTATCACGAGCCGCCCTAGAAGATTGAGGGCTCCATTCCTGCTCTGCACGTGATTAGTATCCACTCTGCTGAAATCCACAAATGCTGGTTGGTTCACGCTGTGGCCAATCGTAGTGGTCATACTTCTGGTTGGATTGCAGTGCATCACATCCTCCATGGAGACTGTATTCTTGGGAGGAGCTTGTGAGTGGAAGAGGGACTGCGCTTTGACTTCGTTATTTGTGAAACTCGCGAGCTGCTGAAGCCCACTTGAGTATTCTGCTCCAACGTTGTCACTGGACACTTCGTTGTGAGAAGCCATCATGATTTCACTCGAAGAAATTTCTCCCGCATCAACAAGCCGGTGCTGATCTGGTGTGAGAAGCTTGTGAGTGCCGGGGTCGATGCCGATGTTGCGAAGCTTCTTCTTGATGCACGAATTCCAGAAGTTTTTAATTTCATTATCCGTTCGGCCTGGAAGTTGGATGGCAATCTGTGACCATCTGCATCCTCGTCAATACAATGTAGACAACATTCCACACCATCAGTATCGTTTTAAAATTCCTGAGTTTCATCTAGATAATGTAAAACACCTGAGCATTCACAACAATCCAGCTTTGAAACCGAGAATTCAATTGGACTAATAATAGGTTGAAATCAAGATAATGTGAGAACTTGTAGAAATGATGTAATGAAGTGTTGAGACTGGGAGGACCTGTTGCCAAGGACAGCATGCAAGTCGATGATCAAATTCTCCTCCGCTACTGTAAACACCCCTCGTTTCAAATCTGGTCTGAGATAGTTGATCCAACGAAGTCGGCAGCTCTTCCCACACCTGTGGAGACCTGATGTTTCAGTATCCGGTCATTAACATAATCATAAGTCAGGATTAACCATAATCATGAGTCTTTGGTGTGAAGAACCATGTAATTTAAGGCTCCCAACAAATTATTGATTCGTAGAACAAACCAGCAAGGTGAGTAAATGTGCGGACGTCGTTTTATTTTTCGAAATTGAGCCTCCTATTTGACATCCTGTGAGATAACTTAAGTATCTTCCTCTTCCTGTGGTAAGTTTAGAAATATAGATCATTCTTACTTGCAGATAGTCGGAATGAATACTGGTGTGATCGAGGCGTGGAAGGGATTGAAATGAAGAGTATAGCTTTTAAGGATTTTAAGGAGTATTAGGTCTCCCAAGACCACATAGCAACACAAACAGCTAGTTCTAACAATGGATTATTACAAGAATTCAAATCAATTCTAGATACTCTTGTCAAACTAGCCTCTAGCATTTGCAAAGTTTGGGGCGGATGGGTTGAAGGACACGCAGATATCGAGAGGTACAGTCCTCAGTTCGACTTAATCCAGTCAAGAGCAAGATAAGCTTTCACGAAAGATCACATTAATCATGAAACCTCTCAGTGGAGCAAGACCTATTTAAGAATTAGGTTGAGCACTAGCATACCCGCTAGTTTGGGGACGGCGCTCCAACAGCCATGGCCATGCTCGGTGACGTAGCGAACCAGCTTCTCATCCTCTTCCGGTGACCACAGCCCTCGTTTCAACTTCTGCTTGTGACTACTCGAGAGGCGGCCCATATTCCTAGTGTAGCTCAGAGTAACACCTGGTACCTCTAATATCGCCGCTCCTGAATTGCCGGTAAAACGTCAATTAATCTGAGAACCGCTTCCTTGGTCTTAACCTCCTGTGCTGGTTTCATTACGTCGTTTCCATAACTGGATGCATATATAAGTTTTGAGTACTGCAAGCTGCCTTGCACTCCGGTATAGCGGAAGAACCGGTGTTGCACTCAGCCCAACCCAAAGTAATTCCTGATCACAGCAATGTCCCCTGTAATACTCTCTCAAACTCCCTGATGCAAGTCTTGAGGCTACTACGGACTCTCAATTAATTCCCACTCCCGATACAAGAGACATGATGCAAACTAGAGCCTCCTCGCAACTTAGTTAGCAATGGACCATACAATACTTCCTCCTTTCCAGTGTGCTTGTTAACGCTGTATTAGTTGCAAGGATCTAGGAATGGGCGCTGCAAGGGTGATACTTGAAGATCTGTAAGACGGTTCCGTAAAGCTTTTGAAGCTTTCAAGAGTACGGTGTACAAGAGCCGGCGTTTCTTAGAGTTGGTATCCAGAAGATGGCACAATACGAAGCCAACTCCAGTACGGTACTGCAGCTTAATTTACAGGGTGCATGGCAGCTTCCAACTTGGAGGTGGTGTTCCTGAGCCCTTCGTCCTAGATCTCCGAACAGCACAGGGGCCCGCGTGCAGCAGGCGGACTCTACTAAGCTAGAGCCAAAAGACAAGGATTCGTGTGACGCTCCACCCCCTTCGATCAGTGGAGGTCACGCATTATGCAATTAGTACTCGCACAGCTGCCAAATGTTCCGACCAACGCGTGAATCCTTTGCTGCACACACACATGCGCAGATGGATGGAATAATGACCTTAATATTACCAGAGCTCCTTGCTCACTTGGATAACATTCAACACTTCTTGCTTCGAAGTTCGGTGCGGGTGGGGCCACTGGACTTTTCTTGGCATTGGATCTGAACTTTCTAGTGTGCCTTATTCGCCCTGTTTTTCGCTCACTCATGCGGGTGCACTTGAGATCAATTTCAAGTACTTGATGGGAACAGAACATTATTTCGTCCGTACGTCGTGCTCTTTGCTGGTGAAAATAGACCTTCATCGATTGAGACGAACCAAATAACCCAGCAAGTTGCTCATGTGTAGTGATTCACGCCGTGTAGAAATTAATTAGTAATTAGCCGAACGTTCCAGAGTGAAGAAGATCTTGCTACAACAACGGTGCGCGCGAAAACTTGATAATCTTGTATTTTTGTTTTCTTTATCGTAAGTTACTCTTGGGAACACATGAAGGATATCGGCATGCGGTACTAACAGCGTCGACTTACGTGAACAAGCGCTCAAAGCACGAGACTGGCAGACTCAGGTACAGGCCGGCAACTGATCTACTGCAAATCATGCCATTTGTTTCTAGATGGTCAATGTCTTCTTGCAATCATCGGAGAATAGTAGCAGATATGTAATAAGCCTGACAGATCTCAGAAGCGACGTACTAGAGTAATACTGTACAGTACTGTACTGTACATTCTGCACTGCTCGATCGAGCTTTTAAGTCCAGGAACGTTTCCTGGATCTTGTAGTTCTTTGCAGTATTATACTTCGTGATCCAAAATTCACGGTCAACTGGCTAGTATACTGGATGCTCGCAAGGTCGATTATGCTCCTAATCACATGTTAGCATTCAGGTAACCATCTCTCACTCTGGCCAAAGCCTCTTCCTCCTTTTTTGACACTGGCCATAGCCTTTTGACAGCCTTATAAATTTCCAATGAAATAGAATAATTTTGCCTGAACCACCAGAGAGAGAGATGAACTTCGGTATCCGAAGGAGACCAACGTGAATTAAGTGTCTGTTTGATCTACCCCCAATCCAAAGCCCACAAGACAACATGGAAGTAAAGACCTACACCCCCCTTTCGAGAGTAGACACTTAAGTCACAAGTAACTAGTAACAAAAACCATTGAAACGAGCATATAAGTTAGTTTGCAGTACAAGTTTGATCACCAAGCCATGAGCTCATTGTTGGTTGGAAGTGAGCCTGAACCACTACTAGAAAAACCGCCCCCTGATCAACTGCTACCACATAAATTTCACTTGATCGTGGATTCGTGGCTCTTGGTTAGGATGACTTGATTCAGACTCGAAGGACAAATTTCAGTTGTTTCCATAATCCGACCCGCAACTACCTTATAGTGCACACGGGTAATCCACCGTGGAAAGAATGGAAATCAAACTTTTCACATAGGCAACGAGAGTGAAAACAGAGAATTTTACCAGGTCTCTGTATTTCCCTCTACGAGCATGGCTCGGTTGCTAGGTTTGGTCATGGTTGTCATAACAGACTGACCGTCCGTTAGTCCGTTAGTGCGTTAGTCTGTCATGGTGACAAGACACACCCCCATGTCCGTCACATAAGGGCGTTGACCGGTTGACTCACGGTAAGGGGTGTAAGCACAATAAAGTGGACCACAAAGTGCAACATGTGACCACTAACAAGTGAATATGAAGTGTGCTGTTTTTTAAAGCTCAAAGCTGATTTTGAGCATTTTGGTGTAGTTTTTGAGCATTTTAGTCACTTTTTCGAATGTCGCAAGGTATCTTACACACATCTTCATAATAAAAACATCATGAATTGAAACTAAATTTGACCACTAGTTGTAAATCATGAAAATGAACTTTTCCAAAGTCATGATTTCTTCATCTGGTGCCCTCTGTTGTCTTTAGAGGATGTTTTTTTCAATTTAAAAAACAATATTCGGTGAAAAAAAAGTGACAAAAAGTAGCGGAAGTGACCCTCTTAAATAACATCCTTGCGGTACTTTTGGAACGCTAAACCAATTAATGAGTATATGAATTGACTATTTTAGAATACCTCTTAAATATATAGAGGGCACCGCGAAATTAAAAGTCATTTCGGACAAAACCCTAAACCGTTATGTTCACTTTTCCAAATGACTGCATTCACTTTGCTTGGATTTAAAGCCTTCATACAATAACTTTAAAGTGTCTACTTTGCACGAAGCTTTTCCAAGTTGTAGAAAAACAAGTTGAGAATCCATATTAGCAAAAAAAATTGACTTCAATTACATCTTTCCGTCACTTTTGTGCAATTTTTGCAAAAGGGCTGAAACTGACAAATAGTTAAGCACTTTTTTGGTCCACTTTACCATGCTTACACCTTAAGGGTAAAACGAATTTACCTAGCGCTGAATTAGTGCAAGCGCGAGTGCGATTACGGGCGAGTGCATGTGGGCGCGAGCAGTACGACGGGCGCGAGCATCCGCGCGAACGCGCTGTCACGGGCGCGTGCCGGAGTGCGCGAGAGCGAGGGCGTGTGCATCGTTTCGGCAGCGCACGTGCGCGCGCAAACGGGCGCGATCCTGTTGACGGTCGCGATTACACTTATCGGGCGCGGTCATGTGGGCGCGAGCCTGGATCGGGCGCGATCGCTGCGGCGGGCGCGTGCGCGTGCGAGAGGGCGATTGCGCTGCATCGGGCGCAGACGGTCGGGCACGAGCGCTGCAGGTTAGAAGGGAAAGAGCGACCTCGGGCAATATCACAAGAGAGGCCATGCATTTCAGGAGAGGGCAATTGTGAAGTGCAATGTTTATTGAAAAGTATTGCAAAATTGTGGCAGTAAACCACATACAAAGAATGTCCCTTCTTATGGAGAACTGGGAATATCACATTGCTGTCACTACGGGCGTACTTCTAAATATGTTTGCGATAACAACACTCTGGGATCTGGAAATTGTACGGAGGGGATGTTAGAGTAGCGTGGGCCAACTGCAAGGTTGAGCGGCTCTTGGGATCGGGATTTGTGAGCTCCTTCAACCCCACTGCAAATCTAGCCTTCCCCGCTGCATCCTTGAAAAGGTCGAAGTTGTCCTGGTTCTTCCAAATCATATTTGCTACCACTCCAACCGAGTACGCATCAGCAGCCTGCGTATATAGATGTCTCCTCCTTAGAGTTTCCAATGAGGTCTCTGAATTTGGCTTACCATAAGTGTACCACAACTCCGGAGCGACAAAATTACCACGTTCTTTGAAGACAGCCGTACGCGCCGCTGCAGTTGGGTAACCGTACCTTGAAGGAGTTGTCTCACAAGTGCGACTTGCAATGCCCCAATTGCATACTCCTAAATAAACTTCGCTCAATTTATCCTCTGGTAAGTGAAGCAAGACATTTCCCGGGGAGATGTCATTATGCTGCAAATACCCCTTATGGACCCGGTCCATAATAATGCCATATTTAACTATTTCTGGACTGTCCAGAGTCCAGAATTAAGTAATCACCCGATAATTGGTCCTCAAATTTAGAGCATAAATGTAACAATGTATGGGAAGAACCGTCGTGGACGGGAAGTATTCATCACGGGATCTCTCGACACCGAACTTGACCAAGATATAAGTAAATTGCGAGCGAGATATTAAAGAGCAGAGGACATTTGGGCTCCAGAGTATGTGTCACGAGATCCCCCGATAGCAAACCTGACCCAGATAATTATACGTACATTGCGAGCAAGGAACGGAAAACAGAAGAGATTTCGGCTCTACAATATTCATCACGGGATCCCCAGCACCCAACTTGACCGAGATATACATACATTGGGATTACGGTAATACAAATGAATAGACCAGATGGGGGCACATAGGATCTCCGATCAGAAGGAAGAGAATTATCTCAGGAAGAGAATTAACTCAGACGGACTCGTCGTGGGATCTCCCGATGTCGTACCTAAACAGCACATAGGGTCTCCGATCAGAAACATTGTCTCCCAATACATTTGCTAACGCAGATTCCATGGCTATCTTGGGAATGGTTCTACACGTCGGATCCATGATCCACGACGAAGTTGCATACACCACTGCATCAACAGTGACCAACGGAAGAGAGGAAGAGATGTGGGCTCGGAAGTACTCTACCATTCATCGGGGGATCCCGCGATGTCAGAGTAGAACCATGGATATCACATGGCAAACATACAATCAGGTACAAGGCTTGCGGCCTCAGAAGTATTTTTCACGCAATACCCCAATATCAAACATGACCGACATATTATAATGTGAAGCAGTTTTGAAACTATTCTAGATTTGCTGCTACTAAATTTATTCCAAACCATGGAAATCTTAGAATACGAAATATACAAATATGAAAGCATCAAATGAAACTCTGTTTATTATTCAAAGCAACTCTGTTTTGAAGGCATTCCATTCAAAAAGTAGTTCACAACCCACACGGGGGACACCTTCGACAAGAGATACAAAAAGATGAAAGTGATCTGTTTTTACATCTATGGTTACCAAACATCGTAGGATATAACGGTCTTGCTAACTACTTGCTAAAGTCCCCTTCCGATATCTGAGCTGATTAGCAGGAAGAAGTTAAACATGTGGAAAATGCCTGCAAGTTCAGAAGCAAAGAGGAAAACAGGATCAGATGGTATGAAGTTCAGGGATTAAACCGAGAAGTGCAGGTCTAAAGCACGGACTCATCCTCTTGACAATCACCACGAACTGAGCATCAGGCAATGGAATTCTGCGCAAGACATACAGCGAACGTAATCTATTACTATGAGAACATGAGGAGGGCGTTCTTTAATAGAGAATGAGGAAGTCAGGTGACTCAGACGTAATCATCGAGGGATCTCCCGATGTCGTACCTAAACAGCATATACGATCTCCGATCAAAAAACTGTAAACATCTGACGGGAAGGACCCATAGACGGGAAGGACCCACAGACGGGAAGGACCCACAGACGATCAGTCCTGAGCAGTAGACTTGGCTCGGACAACACTACACCCAGTATCGACGGATGGATGCACGGATCCAAACGACGAATACGTGGACTGCGGGCTTGCGTTCCCTCCGCACCACTGATCTTGGCCAGAGCACCGACTTCCAGCACCCTCCGAGATGTCGTAAGCTTCGTCAACAAGGCGGAGCCACCCTGAAGTTGACATGGTTTGCGTTGACATTTCCCCTGTGTGGCTGAAGTGCACACTGCCAACACTCCCGGACTCCTCGGACTCCTCGGACTCCTCGGACTCCTCGGACTCCTCGGACTCCTCGAACGTCAGTGGGAAGGTGATGCCGGACGCGTCAGAGATCTCCAACAACTCAATGGTGTGAGCAATACTCCAAAACCACCGCGCACCTGGCTGCAGAAGGCGTGTGATGTATCTGAACTCTGGAATGGCGGTGTTGCGAGAACGGGCGACCACCGCCCTATACCATGGCCGGAGCTCCTCGAGGTCAGCCGGTGACTCCTGATAACCCAATGGTCTCACATTGCTACCCCGCCTCACCATAACGACAAAATTGAATTCAATATGCGACTAACTTCTACAGTATGCGACCTGCTTCTACAGTATGCGACCTTCTTCTACAGTGGACAGCCGACGAGTTCGTCTAGTAAACTAGTAAACGTTCTAGTAATCCACTTCTCTAGGGTTTTCTGGACGACTAATTGCCAACGTCGACCTAGTCTAGTAGCCCCTACTCCCCTACTGGGCTGGTAGCCGACTAGGACTAGCTTACTCATCATTTGCATCATTAGGACTAGGACTTATTTACTCAGACGTAATCATCGAGGGATCTCCCGATGTCGTACCTAAACAACATATAGGATCTCCGATCAAAAAACTGTAAACAGTCTTGGTTTAGGGCGTTATTTTCTGTGCGATGTTGGTTTGTGTTTTCTGAGGAATTCATTTATTTTAATTTTGCAATCGGTCAATTACGTCCAGCCGATCCAGTGCATTGCGATATTCACACATTCAAACCTATTTAACAAATAGGTGTAACCGTGCTCATACAACCAGCATTACAGATTGAGAATTTACAATTACGAGTACTTCATGTCATCTAGTCAAAATTCTAAACCGGGCTCAATGGCAACTAAAGTCTGTGAGAATGGACTTAAACAGAATTGTCCAGAGAACGAGAACAGTAGGAATGTTTTTACACAAAATCTCCTACGTGTCCGCTGAAACATAGAACTACAAAACCTGCCTCAATGGCACCTGAAGTCTCTGACTACAACATATCCGCTACATCAGAAGTAAAATCCTCCTCGTAAGGCATCCACCACACTTACAAATCCTTGCGGTTTTCTTCCATTTTCTTGAGGTTTTCTTCCATTTTGTTGATGGCGGCTTGATATTTGGCGAAAGAATATCCAGTCGCTTTCGGAGTTGCCATTGTCGGAGCTGGCACTGTTGGAGCTGGAGCTGCCTCTGTCTCCATTGTCCCTTCTATCTCCATTGTCTCTTCCAGGTGCTTCATGATGGAAAGGACTTGATTCCTCATGTAGTCGAGTTGGTTCTTCTTGTTCCTTGGAGGGTGCATCACCCCAGTTGCATTTGCAACGGCCACAAATTGCCTCAAAGCAATCGAGCTCCAAGTTCCATCCCATCCTTCACAATTCATCGCAGAAACTTTGTCATAATCAGGAACTTCATACTTTGTTGTCTCTTGAAATGTCTTCAGATCCTTGAGCCAATGTCGTAGGCATGGCAGGTTGAGAGGTGCATCTTTCATGAATTGAAACTCTCCACCTCTCCTTGCTGCTGAATCTCTCCAGACTGGAAGTTCTGGTTTCTCGCAATCTCCATTGAAGACCATATTCTGGACTTCCCTCTAGGAGGTTGAACCATCCTCAATCATCATCATCTTCCCCTTCGTGAGAGTCGGATCCTGTTCCATACCTGGGAACTGTGGAAAAAAAAATTCAAGAGAAAAAGATTAGAAAATTCTAGACCCACATGAAGTTCATAAAACCAGATCCGAAAGAACCAATAACCACAACACACTTCAAAGAAACTAAAAAACTGATGACAAGATATGTTATCTCGAACCCTTCATCTCAAACCCTTCAACTGAAACACATGATGTATATGAATGTAAATCCACCTCCAGAGCCCTAAACCCTGAACCCTAAAGAGCAAATCCTTTTTTCTACAAGTTCATCGCAGCACTTAGCCAAATTTCCACCTCAACAAAAGTACTCGATCGACAAATGCAACAACATACAGTGGGATCAGGCTGTCCACATTGTATGTCCATATGTATTAGGAAAACGACGACTCCAGTGGACCAAAACCTAATTACATGCCCCCCGTATCTGCTCAAACTAATACACCAGCTAATCTCAATGACTCGTGTTGCTAATTGCTCAAGAACCCAACAGAGTCGATACGCAACACAACCAAAAACGCAAAGAAGAGAATTTCAACTAAAAACTAAAGTCGATTGGCCATGGCCCCTGCATGTGTGCATTGCTCTCACCTGCTCGGGAACTTGCGTTGCTTTCTACTGCAGCTGCCAAAGTCGCTCCTGAACAGAACGCCCGGAGTTCAAGTTTATCGACACCAAATGAACTGGGCGTATGAATCTGCAGTTTCTCTCCTTCCCCCCTTGTTCTGAAAGCTTCTACTTCCTTCCTCCAGTTTCCCACTACTCCATCTGCTTCCACAACCAGTCTCCACGTTGCGCAGTCATGATCGTCATGGTTCTTAAAGTGTCACAAATCTCAGAAACAAACATCATTGAGACGAGGAAGGATGATATTACACGGGGATGAGAAACGGTCAAGCAGTGATGACTCTTATTTCTTTAATACAGAATGAGGAAGACAGGTGACTCAGATGTAATCATCGAGGGATGACCGTCTGTCGTGCCTAAGTGGCATAGAGGATCATGGATCAACTGCGTTAGCTCTCTCTAAGTTTGCTAAAGCAGCCTCCATAGATTTCTTAGGAATGGTTCTAGTGGACGGGTCCTTGATTTTTGACCAATTTTGAAACAGAGCTGCACCAACAGAGACCCACTCCGGAGCACGCGTCTCTACTACCCACTTAGCAGACCAACAGTTACGGTATTTCAATGCAAGGTCTCTTTCCGCGCTACGAGGTTCCCAAAACTGAATTAAAAATTTCCCATGGTTTACATGGCCTTCCTCTCTGCAAACAGCAGTCGCTGCTCTTCCCTGCCATACAGGACAAATGAGTGGATCTTCAGGTCTCAAAAGAACCCAGCTGCCAGGCCGAATATCACGCCACGGATTGAAAGGACTCTCCGGAGCTTGGTTTGCTGGGCCACAATACGCTTCTGGTTCCTCATCCTCAGGAGTCACATCCTCCAGTAGAAATTGTAAAAATCTTGGGCGCGGTACTCCGTTGGATACGTCCCTCCAGTCATGGCGGGGCCAGAAACCCTCTAACAATTCAGGATTTGTCACTGGCAAAGGCTTATCAAGCTCAGACAACAAACGAGTCCAGTAGTCAACATAAGGCCCAAACGCTGCTGCAAATCCCTCGCATTTTGCCATTCCATTTTTCCAGTACTCAATGTACTTTTGGAGTCCGCACTTCATGAATTTCTTGTTCTCAGTAGCTTTGGCTGCGGTCTCTCTCGCCTTCACCTGATTCCCAGTAGATTTAGGAACCTCACTTCCCCACATAGGTTTGAACGGAACCGGCTTCGGTGAGCCGTGAGGAAGTTTTGGGCCGCCATCCATGTTTTCATTCCACAATCGAATAGGGGGTCTGTTGAGGGGTAGCCATTGTGGGTCGACGGCTGACTTCTTGTACCTCATAACCGGCCAACCATCATCGTCCACATAGAACTTGAAAAGGTGCATCTCTCCAAGTCCAATAAGGCGTGCTGCACCACTACTTTGATAGCCTTTGATGAAAGACTTGAAGTCTGCAACCTCTTGAATGAACTCCGGCATGAATGACAACTCCTGGGACTGCATGAAGGCCTTCATTAGATCCGCTAGAACGAACGTATTCTTGCTTTTTAATGCCTTCGACAAATGGCTAAAATAAGCGTCAATATCTTCGTGCGTATGACCCACTAGTAGAAATCCAGCCTGAATTTCCTTGAAAACACCCCGTGCAGTCAGCAGGGAGAGAAACGCCATGAGATATTGGTTCTTGTTATCTTTGGCGGAGTTATCCAGTTGAAGGTATAACTTCCTCGGTAAAGGTTTCGACCCTGGGACATCGGGGGATCCCTCGATACGCGGTAAAATGTTGAGGCACCTAGACTTCCCCCTCAACAATGTCTCGAACAGTGAGTTTTGCGGGGGGTACTCAAATAGTTTCCCAGACTCCCGAAATGAGGGGCCTTCTAGTCGACGGAACAGCCTCGCCAACGACGATATTGTGGCGTTAGAATCTCCTGGCCAACATTGAGGACAGTAATGTGCATAGGCGCCATCCCCGTGCCCATGAGAAACCATACCAGTGACGTTCATGGGAAGTTGGCCCAAACCTTGAGTAGCCTTTGTTGTAACCCGCATCCGGGGAAGGGCGGTTTTTGCAGTATCCATCTTGTCATGAATGATGCACAGAATCTCGCTGGGATTGCGCTTTGATTCTTCGCGCCATGCACCATACAGACGACGACAAGAGGCTTGGTGAGCAAGATGCTCCTCCCGTTGCTTCACGAAGTCAACATATTCTGGACTTCCGTTGGCTGACTTCAGAATGAATTCTTGAAGTTGGTCACATGTTGAGCATTTCGCAAAAGAACTTCCAACCGGTTTGATTGCGATATTGTTGAAGAGTGAACTTCTAATTCTACTAATTGTAGACTGGCTCACTGTAGGCAGACCTAATGAAACATTTGTCTGCAAAGCACCGGTACGTTCAAATGGCTGGTGAGGAAAAGAAAGCGACGCACGCAAGCAAACAAGCTCGAAGTATTAGACGACAAATTCAGACAAATCACCGAAGACGAGAAAAAGAGTTCTATATTGCATGACGTAGGTAGAGTGCAACGATTCTATAAGACAGAGAACTGACTGTCAATACAAAATTAACCTCTATCGGGAGATCTCCCGATGCAATGACACTGCAAGAAACGCGAAGCAAGGACTCATACCTCATTGGCGTCAGCCATCACCCGCTTCCAGTTGTTGCCTGCTGGAAGATATTTCAGAGTGTCCACTCGTCCATTTCCGATTCCTCGCATTTGATGGGGCATCTGATCTGCATTCTCGTCTACAATAGCAGCAATAGTACCCATGACTTGAACTGTTCCGATCCTCGGTCGCTTGTAGCCCTTGTTTCCATGCGCTGTTGATAGAACCCCTTCGTTGTATCGTTGGACATAGCTATGAAAAGTTGACTTGGGAACTCCGTGAATAAGATACCACGCAGTTGCGCAAACTTCCGAACCATGCAGCGTCAAGTACTTCCTCCTACGGTCACCGTCGACTGAATGCATCTGTCCACCCGCCGCAATCCCGTATTCCCGTCTTCCCTGAAAGGATTTCGAATAGAATTTCTTACGCACTATTAGCGTGAGCTCCTGGGGAAATGTCTGACAGCAATGCTTCGAGCAGCATCGTTCGGAGCTAACCTTCCTCACTTCCGCATCCGCTGTCTTCGTATTGTACAGCAAACGTTTTTCATGCGTTTTAGGTTTCCGCACTATAAACCGGTAAGGTGCCTTCCGTCTACCTCCAAGGTGCTCCTGTGGATCTACCTCCATTGGGATTCGGGAGAAGTGCTCTACTGTTGACCGAAGAGAAGGGCCGTTCGGGAATTTGCATTCAGATATCAACCAACGCTCATTACTCATTATGGCATCAGTGTCCCCGACAAAGACGTCGAGGATTGTCACTCCAATGTATCCCTCGCCCAATCTTCCGTCTCGGAAATACTCCTCCGGTTCTGAGCAGAACACTCTACCGGAGGCTATAACCGCACCCGCAAGGTCCACTTTCTGAACTTCCAGACCAATCGAGGATTGTTGACGAACGTATTCAACATCGTTCGTGGGAGGATCCTGCAACAATGCAATCGCATCACCAGCTCTCCAGAGGACTGTTCGATTCAAAGCATCCCTCAAAACGATGCAGCCTCTCTGGCGTGGTTCGAGGAAGAGGTCCTCTGCGTCCGACACGATGCTTGATGGTCGCACAAGAATAAATTCTGAAGAGCCAGGTGGAATGCAAACCCCAAGCCACTGCCCAGAAGGATTAACGTCGATAACAGATCCGATTCCAACATCTCCGAAACGGGGAACGACAAGCTTCACAGACTGCCCGGGTCGAAGCTCATCTGAGCGAGCAGTTGATTCCTGAGAGAAGTCGTGACGGGAAGGACCCACAGACGGCATCTGGGGACCGTCACTGTCACTCTCAGAGTCCATTTTCACGAGAGCCAAAGAAGTATCGGGGGATCTCTCGATGCGGGTCTAAATTCTATTGGATCGAGGGATCTCCCGATGAGGGTCTAAATTCGATAGGATCGGGGGATCTCCCGATGAGGATCTCCAAAGAAGTATCGGGGGATCTCTCGATGAGGGTCTAACTTCTATAGGATCGGGGGATCTCCCGATGGGGGTCTCTCGATGAGGATCTCCAAAGAAGTATCGGGGGATCTCTCGATGAGGGTCTAACTTCTATAGGATCGGGGGATCTCCCGATGGGGGTCTCTCGATGAGGATCTCCGAAGAAGTATCGGGGGATCTCTCGATGAGGGTCTAACTTCTATAGGATCGGGGGATCTCCCGATGAGTGTCTCTCGATTATGATCTCCAAAGCAGCATCGAGGGATCTCCCGATGAGTGTAGTTGGGTCCACGAAGAAGCAGCCTCCACCTCGCCACCCCCCTGTCCGTACAGTGAGATTCCTGTCCGTACAGAATAATTTCTACAACAACACGGAAATCACATAAGTGCAGTTCATTCCACCAATATGCAACATGCAAGGGTTGATCTTAACTAGAAATTCCCCGATACCTTTGCAAATTCTACATAATCCGCGGAGAACTACATGAACAATTCTACTTACAATAGGGGATTCCGCGATGGATCACATGATCAGCACATGTAACGTGTACAGGAGATAGAACACACCATTCAAGAGCAATGAAATAAACCCGATTGACAAAAGATCTTCCAAGGAAAGACCGAGATCATACCTGCGCTCCCTGCGAATGTAATCGGCCGCTCTAAACACCCGAGCAGATGCTCCCTGCGCCTCCTCGAATGATTCTCCGGCACCTCAATCCCATCCTCGGTCCCCCGCAACCCTCTAATCTCAGGTTCTACCACCAGTCCAAGGTT
Organism: Ceratodon purpureus; assembly: GCA_014871385.1. Taxonomy (NCBI): domain Eukaryota; kingdom Viridiplantae; phylum Streptophyta; class Bryopsida; order Pseudoditrichales; family Ditrichaceae; genus Ceratodon; species Ceratodon purpureus. Next base: position 322,713 of record CM026431.1, read on the forward strand.
CTACAACCCGTCTACGACATGCTATGTTGCAGGAAACTGGTACTCTGAAACGCGCTAATGAAACAACTCTGAGGAGACTGCTCTGAATTGATGTGAATGAATCAGGAGATGGCGGTCCAGCAGAGAATTCAAACGGAGAATCCCCGCCAATTCAGAAGGGGGAAACAAGATCGAGCCCTTCAGGTTTGAATTTGAAGGGAACATACATGTCATGATGCATAAACCATCCAGCAGTACTTTCGTGAGGGTGGTTTCCATTTCATGATGCAGCGAATCTCGATCTGTCCCCCCTACTTCTGTAGGAGTGTCCATATCATCACCTGGTCCACTACTGTACTATAGTCGCTCTCTACGAAGGACCAAGATGTATTTATATGTCTAGATCTGTTACGTAGATAGCCACACCAGGGCATGATTTATTAGAGTCACGTACCACGACCTTTAAGCCACGTTTCTGTTCCCACACTTTTCATGGGAGTGCTGGCGTAATAGGCCATTTCTGAGTTCAAGCTTGAGGGTTCAGGGTTCAGGGTTTCAGGGTTCAGGGTTTCAGGGTTCAGGGTTTCAGGGATCAGGGTTTAAGGGTTACGGTTTAGGGTTTAGGGTTTCTCTATTTTAGAGTTTTCGAGGTCACATAAAACTTTGGAGGGACTATCTAATTTACACACCATTCACATATTTTTTTTTCTGTAATCACATAAGTCTCGTAAGGGTCAATTTAATTTATGGTGTCTTGAAGTAAATGACAAGCATCACCAAAATTTGCCCCCATATCTAATTTACACACCATTCACATATTTTTATTTTTATTTTTCTGAAATCACATAAGTCTCGTAAGGGTCAATTTAATTTATGGTGTCTTGAAGTAAATGACAAGCATCACCAAAATTTGCCCCCATATCTAATTTACACACCATTCACATATTTTTATTTTTATTTTTCTGAAATCACATAAGTCTCGTAAGGGTCAATTTAATTTATGGTGTCTTGAAGTAAATGACAAGCATCACCAAAATTTGCCCCCATTTTGCATTTACACACCATTCAAATGTTTTTTTTTTTTTTTTTTTTAAGTCACATAAATCTCGTAAGGGTCAATTTAATTTATGGTGTCTTGAAGTAAATGACAAGCATCACCAAAATTTGCCCCCATATCTAATTTACACACCATTCACATATTTTTATTTTTATTTTTCTGAAATCACATAAGTCTCGTAAGGGTCAATTTAATTTATGGTGTCTTGAAGTAAATGACAAGCATCACCAAAATTTGCCCCCATTTTGCATTTACACACCATTCAAATGTTTTTTTTTTTTTTTTTTTTTTAAGTCACATAAATCTCGTAAGGGTCAATTTAATTTATGGTGTCTTGAAGTAACTGACAAGCATCACCAAAATTTGCCCCCATATCTAATTTACACACCATTCACATATTTTTATTTTTATTTTTCTGAAATCACATAAGTCTCGTAAGGGTCAATTTAATTTATGGTGTCTTGAAGTAAATGACAAGCATCACCAAAATTTGCCCCCATTTTGCATTTACACACCATTCAAATGTTTTTTTTTTTTTTTTTTTTTTAAGTCACATAAATCTCGTAAGGGTCAATTTAATTTATGGTGTCTTGAAGTAACTGACAAGCATCACCAAAATTTGCCCCCATATCTAATTTACACACCATTCAAATGTTTTTTTTTTTTTTTTTTTTTTTTTTTAAGTCACATAAATCTCGTAAGGGTCAATTTAATTTATGGTGTCTTGAAGTAAATGACAAGCATCGCCAAAATTTGCCCCCATTTTGCATTTACACACCATTCAAATGTTTTTTTTTTTTTTTTTTTTTTTTTAAGTCACATAAATCTCATAAGGGTCAATTTAATTGATGGTGTCTTGAAGTAAATGACAAGCATCACCAAAATTTGCCCCCATTTTGCATCAATTCAATAATGCTTCTTCCAATTTTGTAATTATAATTTGTAGTTATTTGCCGAAGCATCAAATTCAAATACACCACTTGCAATGATAATGAATTTCATATACGCAAATTGGAAACATATTTACGTAAATATAATCATCATATTCCTGAAGTACATGTTAAGAACATAATTTAATTATAATATAATAATATAGTATAGTATACTAAGGTACTAATATATTCTTTTCCAAATTTATTTTTGGTTATTGATTATGAAACGAGAATAATAATCTATATTCAAGTATACTCAAATCTAAAAATGATATACAAATATATTCGAAATAGTTTTGTAATTATATTACGAATGCATCAAATATAAATACACTATTAGCAATGAAAATTTATTTACTATACTATAATTGGGAACATATTTACGCAAATGTTATCATCATATTATTCTTCTACAACTTGTTAGTTTAATTATGAATTAGAATTCTATTCCAAATATATTCCATGCAATTTTGAAGATTTTGGTAATTCAGAATTCATATACAAGCATGTACATAGATATTGCAATTTAAAAATATACTTTTCATTATGTAATAATAATTTTAGTTATATCAGAATCACTGATTGGTAATATCAATATTTGTAAGAATTGCGAATTAAATATTACTGACCCTTTTTGTATTTTATTTGTATTAACCTGATACGGGTAGTGAGGAAGTGAATAACTTTTTATAGGAAGTTACTTTAAAGATAGATAGTGCGGTTCAGTCTCCATATTGTTAACCCCATAAGGTTTGGTAAACCTGCTCTTTCTTACCTTAAGAAGAATTCACCATGATGGCTCCAATAACTCACATGGAGTTGGAGAACCATGTCCCTTAATGTGTACTGTGAATGGGGTTGAGGTTGCCAACCCAATGTGAGTTCCAATGAAAACTAAACAGGATAGGGAACTCATTTTTTTTTATTCTGATGAAAAGTATTGGTAATTTTTTATTCTGATGAAAAGTATTGGTCAATTTAATTTATAGTGTCTTGAAGTAAATGACAAGCACCACCAAAATTTGCCCCCATTTTGCATTTACACACCATTCAAATGTTTTTTTTTTTTTTTTTTTTTTAATTTTTTTTTTATTTTTTTATATTCATTACTTTTTTATATTCATTCCTGTGACCTTTCACGTTTCTGAAAATGAGTGACTCTTCAAAACGTGACTCTTCAAAACGTGAATTTTTAATCGTGACTCTTTCAAGTAATTTTCTAGGGATTTAGTGTGTTGGTATTTTAAATACGGTGCATCACAAAGTAAAAATTGAATTCAATCTCAATTATGATGTGAATGGTTTATGTAATTAAGTCACACATGTAAGTATTTTCTTTAAAAAGCGTCGAAGTAACGTTGTATAAAAATGCTATATTGTAATTAAGGTATCTTTATATCACCTAACCTTTGTTATCATTGATTTTAATTTTTAACGGGTCATTTTCTGATAACATGGTACTCTTATTTATGACTGGAAATTTTAAGAAGATAATATAAGGGTAAAATGAATGACTTAACAGTTCGCGTGAAAGTAATTTCAAAGAAAAATGACTTGCACCATTTTCTTTTTAAAAATAATGATTTCATAATGACTGTTGTTGGATAGACTACTATGAGTCTCATTTATCAAGTATGAAAACGTGAGGATGATTTATATCTTGCAATAAATCAGTAGTGGTTGCCACTATTTAAGGTATTCAAATGAAAATTATATATATAAAAAAAGTTAATGGTGGTTTTTTGAGAATGTTAGAGTTATAATCCATGCGCGGTACCATGTGGATGACGGTAGGGCAACCTATAAGGGAAACTCCATATAGGTTCTTCGAGCTCCAGGTTTATTTATCTGGGAGTATCTATTATTGCATCTTCTAGTATGTGACATAAATCTCTTGAGGATCTACCTAATTCATGAAATCTCGAAAGGCGTACTCCATATTAGTTGTTTTTAATTTCATTTTTCTTTTTAAGTTAATTGCCGTCTCTTTTAACATGGCATTCTCTATTCCACCATTTGCATTCGCTTCTCTTTTATCTATCATTTATTTATCTTTTATTTTTCAATGTGCGTTTAATTTTATGCCCGTGATATCATTATTTCCTATTATGAGTTTTCTTTTAATTCTTATTGAATGTAATTCCTTCTCGTTTATATTTCATTCGGTTCTCTTTTATATTTGATTTCTTATTTTTTATATTTAGTTTTTTTAATTTTTTTTAATTTTTAATTCTCAATTACTTTTAAAAGTTATCCCATTAAACTCTTTTATTCACTTCATTCTATTTTATATATTTTTTTTTGTCGTTATTCTGAATATCCAATTTAATTTTCTATTTTCTTTGTTCATTTCCCATCGTTCATTAATTTCCAATTTTAATTTATGGTGTCACTTCAATTGACTGCATGCACTCATGAGCCAGAGATTTGTGCACTTTAATGTACGTCGTTCTCCTCCAAGAACGTGCTAACCCATTTTCTTTTTTAATATGGTACTAAGTTCTCCACTGTACAGTGCAAAGACGGCGTCGCTCGAGTGTTTTTCCTTCGCTCTACCTCGCTCTACCTCGCTTTCGCGCCTGGTATGCTGCAGGTCGCTCCGAGTTTCCCGCTTCCCTACCGAGAGTCATAGGTCGTCGTGATTGCGTCTGTGTCGAGTTGCGAGGGAGGTTTAGGGCAATTGAGAGGTGCTTCGCAGCTTCAGGGTGCTTAATTCGTGGTCGGGAGGTTTAGGGCGAGATTCGAGGTGTTTGGTAGGCGAGTGAGAGGTTTCTTTTAGGTCGCATTTGAGAGGTCTGAGTTTGGGAGGTGCACTAAGGGAGATCGAGGGAGAGCTTTTGGATCGGGGGGCGGACGAGTGGTTTTTCAGATCGTCGGAGCGTGCGTTGAGAAAGAAGACGAAGCAGCGGACGAGTGGTTTTTCACCTGCGAGTGCATTCACAGGTACTTTTTTCTCTACATTCTTAATCGAATCGGGTCTGTTTCCCGTGCAATGTGGCAATTTTTTACCTTCATTGGTTCTGTTGCTGCAAAATGTTGTAGATAGTATGTTCCGCCCAGTGGATTCTATTCCGCCGGATGAGGGCGACGGGTCTGTAGACGTCGTTCAAGTGCATGAAACTCTCGTCAATTTAAATTCTATAGTAGCCTCTGTCCTCCATGACTTCAGTATTGTGCATGCTTCGACATTGCTCGACCAAGGGCTTATTTGTCATTCTCAATCTTAATCGAAAATTTGTCATCCCGTGCATCGTGCCATCGCCGTGCAGAGTTTGCAGGCAGCTATGGCAGGGAGTTCATCTAGAGGGCCCGGGACTGCAAGAATCTGGGAGGACCCGTAAGTTTTTTTCTTAATCTCAAATTCTGTGCTTAGTGACATTTTTCCTTTATCACATCTCGAAATGCCTACGTCCCAGTCCTGCTTAAAAATCAGCTCCACCTCTTATATACTGTAAACACTAAGGTTTGAACATAAACTGTACGGAACTGAAAACCTCTTCCAACAAAATAAACTGTACGGACACTGTAAATAACTTCAGTGATATCCGTTGATGCGATAATAATGTCTTTGGTCCATCGGGGGATCTCTCGATGCGTCAGTATCCCTTTCCACTCTTCCGGAACGGCATGCCATCGGGGGATCTCCCGATGACCACTCTGCACATAACCTTGGTCCATCGGGGGATCTCTCGATGCGTCAGTATCCCTTTCCACTCTCTCGGAACGGCATGCCATCGGGGGATCTCCCGATGACCAATTTCACTTGAAATTACCATTGATGCATCACTATCCCCTTACCAGTCTGTGGGGACGGCAAGCCATCCGGGGATCTCCCGATGACCACTCTGCACATGTCCTTGGTCCATCGGGGGATCCCTCGATGTCTTCGAATCCCCTTCCCATCCTGTGGGTATGGCAGAACATCGGGGGATCTCTCGATGACCCACTCAGTACAAACCATATTAATAAAACATAAACTTATAACCAGGTAAGCTCACCGAGGACAATGAACTGTATGGACAGCGCTATTTTGATTAGGTGTCATATCGTTGGTCCATCGGGGGATCCCTCGATGTGTTGGTATCCCAGCCTGACCCCGTAGGTATGGCAGAACATCGGGGGATCTCCCGATGACCTCGGTGCCCTTTCGTGCCTCTGATATTCTCAATGGTACTGTGAGATAATTGTTTCTACAAATGTTAACTGATTTGGAGCAGGGATTTGACCAACAGTGATGTATGTCTGTTCTGCAGGAATGAACAGATAATGGAGCCACCATTGGACTTCAAGCCCGTTAAGCTGTACCCCTTTGTCGATCACTGGATCCATAGCTACAATCACGTCGGAGAATCAAATCCGTGCGCAGTTTACCGCTGCGATAAGAACGTCACCGAATGGGCCATGTCGTGGAAGGATACGGCAGGAGGCATGGCCGTCATTGTCCCCCATCTCACCTGTGACGGGCGGATCCATTCCCCGATTGGATTGAACGTTCTCGAACTGAAGGGCCTTGATGTGGGGACAGCTATCATGGTGGTGGAGGAGAAGATGCCGAAGTCCGATCGGACTGTAACTTATGGACTGATCCTCGACCTCGGCAAGCTCAGCCTGAATCAGTGTGCATCCGTCACTGCCAAGGGCTTGATGTACCTGCCGGAGGATAAGGCGAAGTGGACTCCGGCACAAATTGAAAACCAGTGGAACCTAATTGACGAGGCGCGAAGTGAGGTTGAAGCTGCTGCTCCTGTTCCATCGAAGACTCCGACTGCGACTACTCCTACGAAGACGCGGGGCACAAAAAGGAAATCTTCCTTGATCAATGACGGGGAAACTGCGGTGCCGGACACAGGGAAGGGCAAGAAGGGAAAGGGTGATGACAAGCTCACTCTACAGCAGTGTGTGACAATGTCAGCTTCGGATATTGAGAAGCTGGACAAGACCAAGCAGACGGAGATGAAGAACCTGTACAGCGAGGCGTTTGAACCACTGTACAAGTGGGGCCACGAGAGGCTCAAGGATGAGAATGATGCGCCAATAACTGTGCACTTCTCAAAGCTGCACAGGGCCCCTCCAGGTTCAATCGTCTACCGAGGACTTGTTCCGGACAGGCTAAAAGCCTTGACGAACCAGGCGCGCATCGCTCCGAGGTACAGTGGAACAGATAGAGAAATCACTGTACTTCCACTGAAGAAGGGACCTTATGGACCGGATAAAAAAGTAGAGTTTTTCAGTAAACCTCCGGAGAAGAATCAGATCAACAGCTCCACTCCATTCTTCATCATTGGGGGCCAGCATACGGTTCAGTGTTACCGAGATCTCGTTGAGAGTGGGGAAATTGCTGGGGCTGACAAAGACAAGGCGTCTAAGTTCTCAATCATCCCAGTGTGGGCACCCAAGCCTGAGCACATCAAGCTCATGCTCCTCTCACGGGTCTTGAACCAGGATATGGCCGGGCCACAGAAGGAGCACACATTCATGATGCAGGTGCTCCACGCCAGAATCAAGTGGAAAGAGTTGAAGTGCCCGATGCCAGCCTTACAGGGACGGCAGCACCCTATAGAGTTTCTGGTAAGTCTGTATTCCCCTCCTCATCGAGAGATCCCCCGATGATCTTAGTTGTATATCTGTATATATGTATCAAAGTCATCGAGAGATCCCCCGATGATCCGAGTTGTAGATATGTATGTGGCCCCTTAGAGTATTCCTCGTACTTCCAATCATCGGGCGATCCCCCGACGATCTTAGTCGTATGTCTGTATATATGTATCAAAGTCATCGAGATATCCCCCGATGATCCGAGTTGTAGAAATGTCCGTGGCCCCTTAGAGTATTCCTCGTACTTCCCATCATCGGGCGATCCCCCGATGGCAACTTCCTATGTCGGAGAGCTCTACTAACCCTCCCCCGACGTGTGGTACGCAGCAATTCACTCAAGCTCTGGCATCGATCTTCACAAACGTGAAGGAATCAGAGCTAAGGGACTGCAAGATACCGCTACTGTTTCTTGAAGACGATACGGCGGTTGACCGGTGGGTGGAGATTGAGAAACAGTACATGAAGGGGAAGCTCCCAGATGCGCAAGGGAATGTGCAGACGAACTATGACCTCAAGCGGAAGCCATTTGTCCAGAACGATTTGAAACCACTATACGGCCTGCGCTCAGAGGATATCCATCACCTTGCTGACCTCGTGGAGAAGAAAGAAATATCTGTGAAGGGATCGAAGGCCACCAAAGGTGATAAAGTGGCGAGATTACCGTCCCTTCAAACAGCAGGGAATAGGGAAAGACTGATCAGATGTATGAAGAACGAGTTGATGAACAACTATATGGGTTGGGAGCTTCCAAGCCGTAAGAGCACATACGTAATGTATCCTGCACATGAATGGGACGAGTTTGCCGACGTGAAGAACATCACTCGCGCGGAGCTGGAGAGCTGGCTCGATAAGGCGTATGCAACGGCTTCGGGGAAGAAGTGGCTGGACGACCGAAACAGGAACCTCAACAAGACCTGTGATCCTGCGGACGTGCCTGACTTCGTTAAGGTGATGTGGGACGCTCACAACATGGTACAAGAGCAAGCAAGTCACTTATCGCACATCCAGAAGGGGTTCAATCAGAAGTACAAGTGCGTGCTTACGGACCGGAGTAGGCCCGAGATTTCTGTTATTTTGCGAAGTGAAGAAGTGTATAGTTGGAGAGGAGGGGCAAAACCACACATATTCATGTACTTCGGGTTTGATGCGATCGCTGACATGCCAGTGAAAGCTCAGGTGCTACAGGAGAACGTCCTGTCTCGGATATTCGATCCTCTATTGGGGCAGGAACTTAACAGCACGCAGGTCTTTGTTCGCTCAGGAGCAGTTGTCTTCACAGATGCGGCGGGATTCCATGCGACACTACTGCACATCGATACGCGCACGAGGACAGCGAAGAGGAGGTTGTGGAACTGGCATGTGGTCCACTACGTCCCTTCCCGCGAGGACGGATTTCCCGAACCGGAGCTGGGTTCTTCATACGTTGTCTACATGATTTTCTGCTTCGCTTATTCGCCAACGCAGTCTCCGAAGGAATGCTTCGGGGATTTCTTTGCGGGCAAGAGGCCATTCGACGCAGTGTACCTGGCCAAAGACATTACGGAAACCATCCAGCAATGGAGACGACCTGGTCGACCAACGATTAAGGTGGCCGCCCTTTCTACTATCTTTCAGCAGCACATTAAAGATAACATGGTGCTCGTAAACGTCAACGGCGGGGCTCACTTCACCCTCCTTGGACTTGTAAGTACTCTGTCTGCACCCTTCGAATGTTGAAGTCATATTAGATATTTCTCTTTCACTCACTCGAATGCTTCCACTTTAGTTCATACTTGTGCGAATACACTGTTGTTCTTGAGGCTTATTATGCAGATGTCCTCCACTTATAGTACTCACGATATATGCACTCGTTCACTCACGTATATAGAATCTAAGTCAGAAGTCCTTCTCTGCTCTCAGCCTCAGTGTTTTCGGATATGTCCTCACGGATACAAGATTTATCGGGGGATCCCTCGATGGACGGATAACGTCTTAAAAGTCTAGGCTTAAGGGGTTCTCAAATCATCGAGGGATCCCCCGATAAATCATGCACTTCTGTCCACATTTCCCGGCACCTCTGATCCCTTACGCAATGAAATTGAAAGTGACATTTGGTTACAGTCTGCTGTTCGCATTTTATACATGTTCATATCGCCTGCATGTCTACAGGAAAACGAAGCCATGGTCCTCGAAGTTGTCTTCTGTGACGATGATGAGAAACACGCGAAGAAGACGTCGAAGCAGATATGGGACATACTTTACAAGGAGGCAGTTGACCCAGATGAATTGGTAAACGATGATGCTGGTGACGATGGTGATGATGAGGCAGGCGGTGGAGAGGGTGATAATGAAGATGGTGTGCCTGCTGATGAAGATGCCCGCTAGCAATCGCCGCCTGGTGATTCCGAATCCAACTCTGACGAGGAGGAGACGGCTTGCACCTCAGTAGGTTCTTGAGCTTAGGCAGGCTTCCCTAATTTGGGTTTCCATGTTGTTTTATCAAGTGGCGAAATCTAGCATGATTACTACCCTCGTGTAGGGGTTCTGTAAGAAACTGTACCATTCTGTAAGCATCATAAATTGCATACCATTATGGAAAATGAGGAATTTAAATTTCTGGAAAACGCTATTCCTCATCCGACCAATTATTTCATTCCATGTAACATCCCCCTCACGACTAAATTCCCTACTCTTGTGAGCAAGGCACCTCTCTTTTGTTTGCTTAGCACTGCTCCACGGGTCAACTTCCAAGGCATTGTAGTATTCCTGTACCATATACTGGAACCCAATTTCTACTCCACTGCAGCTTTTCTTACCGCTAATGGTTACCTGCGCTCATATTCCAGGGACTGCTGAACTCCGGGCGCGTTTATGGTGGAGCTGCGTCGAGGAATCACACCGTTGACGATTCTCACGTGGGGGAGTCCTTGACGCCACGAAGCGATGTTGCCACCGTGTCGGGAAACACAAAGGACGTAGCTCGGTCGCTGCTAGATATGAGGATATTACCTGTGGATCACCAGACTCAGACTACGGAACCTGAAGGTGGCGCAGAAGACGTGGGAGAGGGTGCTGACGGGCTGGATGACTTGGACTTTAATGTCCAGAACTTCGCTGCGGTTCCGCGAATGAATGAATCCGCACCAGCAGGAGAGGAGGACGCGGGAGTTCACAGGGATTCGGAGGGGACGGATAGGGATGCTGTGGACCCGGGAAGGATTTCTCCTCTTCAAGAGCAGGAGACGGAGGGAGGAGTAGCTGATAGTCAGCATGAACCGTGCATCCCACCATCGGGAGATATCCCGATGACAGAAGGCAGTGCACCAATTCCAAACCAACACCCCCCCGTACCTGAGGAGTGCGGTCCTCAGAGTTCGCTGTCCGTCACTCCTTATGTGATCCCTTGCAGCCCCCCGCCTCCTCTCCCATCCAGCCCCCCGCCTCCTCTCCCACGGATTACATCTCCCGGGGAGACTCATCAGTCTCCCCCCGTGGCTCCTGACATGAACGAAGATGTTGTTGACGACACTCTGAAGGATTTAGACGCGTTCAGCCCGGAGAAGACGTCGTGCGACGCGGAAGCCCTGGTGTGCGACGATGTGAAGGCATGTGACGAGGTCAAAGACAACGACGCGGAAGTGGAGGAGCTAAACTCGGATTTATATGAAGGGCTCCCAGACAACGCACCTACGGAGGTATCCACTGAGGTAGATGTAGTCGAGGTGGAGAAATCTAAGGACACAGATCGTGAATGTCGCTCACTTGTGCTGGAGAAGCGTTTGCAACGATCCCTTCCGCCGGAACTTCCGTCGGGAACAACATCCGGTCCCCCGGCCACACGAGGAAAGGGTAAGTCTGGGCCTAGCACCGGAACGGGGGTCAAGGGGAAGGGAAAAGGTTCCGGTGCTGAGAGAGAGCCTAAGGGAAAAAGCACTCCAGCAGGAGCTCGTGCTAGTCTGGACGAACAGGTAAGGGATCACATATCCCAGCGAGGGAATTACACCCCACCCTCTGGCAAGGCTAAGCATCTTGAAGCAGTTAGACAGGCTCACGAGTTCGTTTACAAGGACTATAATGATAAAATCCCATTTACTAATGACTTTGAAAAAAAACCTTTACCAGATTCCGACGTCTAAAACGGTTGGCATTTCATCGGAAGCCCAAGATCCGAATTTGGACGACAGTGCGAAAGGTATCTAGTCGGACTCTAATTGTAGGACTGATAGTTCTAATGTCCTCAGATTGGACATTTGTAGAACGTGTAGTGTCTCCTGTAGATGCTTGAGGAATTCAGTAAACATGTGCATCGAGGAATCTCCCGATGCTTGGATCTACTATGACATTTTTTCAGTGGACATCTATATCGAGGGATCTCCCGATGCTGAATGTTGATCACACCTGTTCACAGTGGACATCTATATCGAGGGATCTCCCGATGCTGAATGTTGATCACACTTCTTTACAGTGGACATCTTTATCGAGGGATCTCCCGATGCTGAATTCTGATGAGACTTTTTTTGGTTGCATTTTCCAGGGCCCCCTCTTCCATCCTCCGTTCCAGCAAAGGTGATCGAAAAGGTACCCGGTCGAAGGTATTCGGTTGTACTAGACTTAAACGGGGTTCTCGTTCACCGTGGGATTTTTGTCAAGGGAAAAAAGCGCCCTATAATGCTCAGACCTGGATGCCAGGAATTCCTGAACTGGCTTCATACTCAGGCAACGGTAGCCTTTTGGACCAGCATCGCGCCTAGGAATATACCTGAAACTCTTCCTGTTGTTCTTCAGGGCACCTCCTTACAGCTGCCAGATGTGCAGGTTCTTAGCCAAAACGAATGCACACGTTCGTCATACGTGGAGTCGTCAAAACCAGACAAGCCGTTCTTTCTAAAGGATCTCCGTGTCTTACCTAAGTTCCTGGTATTGGAGTCCGTTGAGAAAGTCCTACTAGTGGATGATAGTCCACAGAAGAACCTTCTCAACGACCCTCATAACGCTGTCCACCCCCCAACCTGGTCCGGGGATGGTGCTGATAGGTTTCTTACGATGACACTGAAACCGTGGCTAGAGGGTCTATTCAGCTCAGGGGAAGCTGTCCCAGAGTATGTGAAACGGGCCCCGCTTCCGTTCGGTCAGTTCCCCATGGACCGGTCGTCGGACTTGGCACTGAAGATATTGAGGGCGGTGTAGCTTAGTACAAATGACTCTGGATTTTGGAACACTCATTTTATTCACAGTTCTTTATTGTCAATACATACATTCTCTCACATGACCATGTAATGAAGCGAAGATTGTAGTTTAGTGCAAATGACTTTGGATTATGGAACACTCATTTTATTCAGAGTTCTTCATTGTCAACACATACATTCTCTCACATGACCATGTAATGAAGCTGTAGCTCCCTCATGTTTGATAGCAGAATGAAACTAACCGAGTTCCTGAAAATTTGCATTTGTCTTACTGAACGCAATGGAGTTCTGGAACTTTGAATGGATCTTTGAATTTGTTTTGTTTTAAAATCGCTTTGCTGTGGTAATACTCTTTCAAGACATGGTCTGACCACCTCTGTGTGCCATGGCGTTGGGAGGCGCCATCGAGATATCCCCCGATGAACTATGTTAGCGAATTCGTCATTTACAAACATCGGGAGATCCCTCGATGTTTAGTCTCAGATGTAGAAATGTCCTGATGTTTTTATTTCAACTGTGCAGAAGGCGATAGTTCTCTCGGTTAATGGCGTCCTGTGCTTCGAGGATTTTAAAGGATTCAGCCCGCCGTTGCTGGACTTAGGGAATGTCATTTGCCGTCCTGGAATTCGACCGTTCTTTCGAAAGCTTCTTGAAGACTTCCATGTCGGAATATGGTCATGTATGCCCCCATCCCGCTTGGACCTTGTCTTAGCGCATCTGCTTCCACTGGAGCTTAGATCGCAGTTAATTTTTGTGTATGGTCAAGACAAGTGTGTTCGACAGAAGCCTTATCCATTCTTCCAGAAGTTCCTGCAACGACTTCGTATGGATAAAAAAACTCGCAGGTTTTGCAAACCGGGTAAAGTTCTCATGGTAGATGACTGTGAATGGAAGAATGTAATGAATGGAAATCATTCCTGCTATTTCCCGACTCCTTGGAAGGGTGAAATGCACCTACCTAATCCGCGAAACGTCATACCAGACGTCGGCACAGCCTTACTTCCATTCATTATGGATTTGGTTCATTATGACTCCGTTACTGAGTTCCTTCAGAAAACTCCCATGGATGGGGAATTGTGTAGGAGATCACTTAGGCAATGGTACACCAGTAGAGTAGAACAATAGACAGTACATGCAGTGAGTTGTTTACAATCCAGTGGCCTTGTGTACCACGATGTATTAGTGGTAATAATATGGCACCGTCCATTCGAATGACTTTCATGACAATACCTCATATTCATGTAACTTGTTTTTGTAATGTAAATGACTATTTCACCATCATCGATCTATGTGTATTATTTGTAATGTTATATTACTTAGTTTGTCCATACCATTTCACTCGTGCAATTGTGAGATGGCTGTTGTTCTTCCGGAAGACACCTATAACGGGAAATCTCCTGATCCATGGTTTTGCAAAACACACATTATTCATTACATTACTTTGTCCATACATTTCCCTCGTCTTGGAACAACTCTATATCGGAAGATCTCCTGATCCAATCATTCAAATAATTCACTATTCATAACAGTAGGGCATGGTTTTACTAAGCCCCTTTCATTTTCCTTGGCTTTTTCTGGACGATCTACAGTCCATAACTCAATGAATAGTCCAGAAATAGTTAAATATGGCATAATACAGATCAGTGCCCAAGCTAGCTTGGCCAGGGCTATGGGTGCGGAAGGCCTTAACACGTTGAAGTGTTTCCATGGGCTGATCTGTCTGCTTGTGGATGTTACGGTTCTCACTACCCTCCGAGACAGTTGAATTAAACTTGCTCAGAAAATTCAGGAGGCAATCCCCATTCCACCAAAGCGTGTAGGCTTCCATCGTCTAGTCATTGACCGCAAAAAACTTAATAACGCCGGGATGGTCAATCCTGCAAATCATGGCTTCTATTGCTGTCTCATACCGCTTCTGGGTCTCGTCAGTAGCCTTGGACATCTTCCCCGCAAAGACACAAGTCTCAGGTATGGTTTCCATGCCAACAATACGTAATTTTTGGACTTTACCATACCCGCCTTGAGTTATGCCTGACAGCGGAACCACCTTGACGTTCCTTGGGACCGAGACCACTGCTCCCCACAAGTATTTATCCATTGCGCTTTTCAGTCCAGCTTCAAGCCATGGTCTCACCCTCGTCCTATTACTCAAGAATCTCTTGCACGAATCTTGGACATATTCGAGCTCCTCTATGTCCTCCTTCTGCGCCTGCGAGTAGCCCTCCGTCGGCTTCTTGTTGACACAGTCAAACACATGCACAATGTTCGTAGTGTTTGTTATTATTTGTTGCTCCATCCACTTAGGGAAATGATAGTATTTAATACAATCATTATATCTCTTGGAATTATTCAGCTTCTTCCACAAATACTCTTCTAATTGGTCCTTTAATGCCTTAATTCCTGTCTCTCCCTTGTCAACGTATGTACGAGTAATCGCCTCCCGTTTACGACATCCGTACCACTCCAATGTTAGCTCTCGAACAAAATCCTGGTACCGAGGAGGTGGGTAGTCCGGGTCCTTCCCACTCGCCCGTTTTCGGTTCTTCTTTCCCGAGGAGCTCGATGACGGGTTCGAGCCAGTATGTAATGGTGCTATGGAGGTTGCCACCACCTCATCTACAGGAGCATCAAGATCTACATACGCCGGACGTTTCCCGGATCCACGAGAGAGCGACATAGTTGGAATAATGAATTGGACACAAAAAAAAAAAAAAGTTTCCCCCCACCCAATCTGATTGCTCCCACTTCCTGCACTTCCAAGCAGAGCACGTGGAGTCACGAGCTAGGACAAGGAGCCACCTGGAAGAGGAGACTTTGAAAAGTAGAAAATAAGGGTTAAGGGGAGCCTTTTATGCTCCCCTCGGATGATCGCGCCCATAAGCGTGTACACGCGCGCGTACAGGGCCTCCACACGCGCCCAAACACGGACTCCACACGCGCCAGTCCGCCGCGTTCGCACGCGCCCGAGGAGACTGCCCGCGCCGTGCCCGCGTGCGCGCCTGTCAGCTGTTAACCGGAGACCCAACCGGTCTCTCCCTTTAACTCCATCCAGTCCCCTCTCAGTTTCATCCAGGAAGTGTCCCGACAGTCATCCAGTTCCTACGGATGAACTCTGTCAGTCGGCTGGATGAACTCTGTCGGAGCCAACTGGATGAACTCTGTCGAAGCCGACTGGATGATTCTGTCCGTTTTCAGGGGGTTTAAGAGGCAGGTTTAGGGTTTTGGGAGATCATTCTACACTAGAGCAGGTAGAGTCAGAGAGGTCTGAGAGCTGTTAGGAGCTGCTGTACCATGTTTTGGGGCTGTTTTGACCCATTTTATGCAGTTTTGACCTCTTTTTGCACTTGTATTGTACATTTCCAGCATTCTATGAGGGTTTGGAGCACTTAGTTTAGTTGGGTTTTGTTGGGTTTTGATGGGATTGTGAAGGCTAGGGTTTAGTGGTTAAATCCTCCCTTTACCATTGGCGACCATGCTTTAGTTCGTACCATGTGATCTCCTGCTGGTTGTAGGCTGTTCCACACACTAGAGAGGTCCTGAAGTACACACATTAGGTCTGCAGAGGTGCAGCAGTGACTGTCAGGAGTGTTTAGGGGTGCTGAATTGCTGTTACTGTAATCCGAGGTGCTGAACAGTTGCTAGCAGGGTGTAGGGAGTCACTGCAGTGTTAGAATCGGTCAGCAGAGTGTTGTCCAGTCACTAGCAGGGTCCCAAGGCCTCTGAAGTATAGCAAGACAGTTGCAGTAGAGAGGGCAGTGGCGGCCAAAGAGTTTCAGGTGTTTTCAGAGGTGGAAACATTGGTGCAGCAACGGTGGCAGTCCAGCACGTGTCCAGGGAGCAGTAGCAGCAGGGGCGGCTCTGTTGCAGGCTGGTGGGCGCAGGTGCTGTGAGGAGGTGGAGGGCCAAATTTGCCTTGGCGTCAATCCTTGTGAACTGAGGGCAGTTCAAGAGCGAAAAAGGGGATAGGGCTGCTACAGGTCAGATTTGTGTTCCCACTGTAAAAAGGGGCGAAAGGTAAGTAACCCGAAATTTTAGGAATTCAAATTTCAAATTTCAGATCCGAAAATTTAGGATCTTAAAAATTTGAATTTTGAATTTTGAATTTGAGGACCTCAATTGGGACCTCGGTCGGCTCTGCGGACCTGGATTTGGGAATCTGGGTCGGCGGTGGGACGTCATTTTTGGGGACTTCGGTGGACATTTGGGACCTGGACCTGAGGTTGGCACAGGCCTGAACAGAGTGGTAATTTGGGTTGCTGAGTGCATTTGGGCAGATTCAGAGTGATTTCTGTTTCAAATATTGTCAGAACAGTAACTAGCACTATAACCACTGGACTAGATTTGTTAAGGGTCAATATAGTGTGAAAAAGGGGATAGGAACTACTTAGGGGCAATTTTACTGAACTGCCTTGGTTTGTTCCTATTTGCTAAAAAAATAAAAAAAAATAAAAAAAAAAGTGTCTCTAAACACTAATTAGGCCACACAGCCGTTTGTAGGGTTGCTGAGTCTAAAGTGGCAGGGACTACAAAATGTAAGGGAAGGAGCCAAGTATTGGTAGCTGACTGATTGGAGGAGGCCGAGCAGAGCCGACTGCAACGGACAGGGAGTAACAGCCGCCAAGACTAGGAAGCACACACAGTCGACTAAACGCAGCCGACTGACAGTATCAGGCGTTGATACCCATGGAAGAAGGTGACTCGAATGATCTGCAAGATGAGAGACAAGCCATGGAGGGGTACAAACGTTGGCTGCAACATGAGGAGCAGACAGCAGAGCCGACATCACCTGAGGTACGCAGCCGACTTAGCTCGCAGGGCAGTGCAGCTCTGCAGGAGGGTGAACTCATTGACATGGAGGTCGAAAATGACATTTCACCATCAGAGGGGAGGACACAAGAAAGCCGATTTGAAGAGGGAAGGCAGTTCGAAAAAGGGGATAGACTGAACAGTCATCCTGATCAAGCCATCATTCCCTGGAGATATGAGGACAAGAGAAGAACTGCGTCATTCAGGGGGGACTTCTCCCCTGCAGTGGACGACTACAACACATTCTATGAGGAGAGACGTCAGACAAAGGAGGTCATTGCAGAGCTGACTCAGTGGCCAAGCACAGTCATTGGCAGAGCCGACATAGAAGCGGAGCCGACCCGGCTACGCAGCCGACCGGTACCTCCCGACCACCTGCCAAAAACTCCAGAGACACTGCCAGCCGCATTTCAGAACTTAAGGCAGCCGTTGGAAGAAACCAGGAGTCGATCAGCTCAAGAGCATGGGCAAGTGAACCACCAAGATAGTATACCTGGCAGGAATGTTCACTTCTTGGATGAATTTCGACTGCAGTCCGGATGGGAGCTGGAAGAAGAGGACCAATGGGCACTGGAGGCCTTTGCGGCGGACTTACTAGCCAAGAAGGAAAGGGCCAGGCAACACCAAGCAGGTCAAAACCAAGGCAGGCCGGACCCTGGAAAGTACCTCATGCAGCTAGAGGCTCTGCAACAAGGTGCAGCATCGGGAGTGGCATCACTGCACCACTGGCATACAGAGCCACAGTGGCCACAGAAGAATCTAACACCACAGGAGGCCGACTTTGACCGCCGTGTTGAAGAAGCAATGCAGAGATTGGCAGCACAAGAGTTGGCAGCACAGCAGTCGGCAGCGCAGCACTTGGTAGCACAGCAGTTGGCTACCCAACAGAGGGAACAAGAACGGCTCAAACGAGAGCAGTATGAGCATACACGAATCGAGGATTGGTGGAAGGAGCAAAAAAGGAGGCAGGAGTATGAGAGCATTGGAGAGATACCAGCAAGGCCGCCTGATTTATCTACTTTTCATTTGGAGTCAACTGTGGGCAAGAGCGTTTCAAGACCATTGCTTCCAGAGCCGACCTTGACACCACATAAGTTTTCTGGATATTTTGGCAGCCGGACAGGTGCTGTGTATGAAGCACGACAGCCGACTCAATCAGTGTGGTATCCTGGGCAATCTGCACAGCCAGCTGTTGGAGACTCAATACCTGGTCCAATTGATGTAGCCCGGTCACTGGATGCTCGGCCTACTCCAGCACCCCCGGGCTATAGTTTTGGTGATCTTTCGCGAGCCGACCGGGCAGTGCCGACTGCCACTAAAATACAGACGACTTATCCGGCCACTTTGGCAGGATGTCCCTCTGTAGTACCAGTAGTGCGCACAGCCGACTTTAAGTTAGCTCCTCCAAGGCCACCAGTCAGTGCAGAGCGGAAGCAATTACCGTACCGGGCATACAAGGAGGGAACTGACCCTGATGCTCACCTGAGGCATTTTGACAAGTGTGTTTGGTACAATGGAGAGACAGATGAGATTGTCATCATCCTCCTGTTTGGAACAACCCTTGTTGATAAGGCCCAGACATGGTTTGATGATTGGCTGGATCATCACCCCAATTGTACTTGGGAGGAGGCAAAGGAGGCGTTCAAGATGCGGTTTAGGGAGCAAGATTCTGATGAACAGGTGTTCATGACTCTAAGGACCTTCAAACAAGGTGAGGGGGAGAAGGTTCAAGACTATTATGAGAGGTTTACAAAACTGATCAAGTGTTTGCAAACAGATGTTGGAGAAGGCTTCAAGCTGACCTACTTCAGGGCAGGCCTGTTGGACTACCTGAAGGTCACCACAAGCGCCCATACAGCCAACACTCTGGCTGATTTGCAGGAGGTAGCTCGGCGCTGTGAAACCAACTGCATCAATGCCTTAGGGGAGGAACTGTACTTTCAAGCCCGGCATAGAGAGCCGACTAGTGAACAGCCGACTACCTTATCAGCTCAGGCGGAGGGAGCAGAGTCAGATAGTGGGAGGTATTGCACAGTCTGCAAGAAATACGGCCATGACGATGCTTACTGTTTTTTCAACCCAGCCAACCCGAACAATAGACTTCCACGACCTGAAGGTACATCAATTGTGGGGGTTGACGAAGTAACTGCTGAGCAACACGATAGCAACTCGAGCCGACTTGTTAACAGCCGACCTGTTGACAGCCGACCTGGGGGGTACCAGCATGATGGCTATGGCCAAATCAATACTTGCTATATTTGCGACGAGACCGACCATCAAATGCGCAACTGTCCTTACAAGTTGAGGTTTGAGCAGTTTGTGGCATCTAGAACACTTGGTAGTGAAACTGTGGGTGTCAATAATGTGGAACTGCAGGAGCTGGAAGTGGAGGAGCTGGAACTGCAAGAGCCATCTGAGGTGGCAGTTTCTCTAACCAGAGCAGCAAGACTGGAGGTGGGTCTTCCGTTGGAAGACAAAGAGGCACAGGAGGAGCTTGAAGGGGCCACAACAACCAACTTGGATGCCAACGCACCTACAGCACCTACTCTGGATGGTGACTGGATTGGTTTTATTAACCCTGATTGTCTACAGGATATCCCAAAGAAGGCGCTTGATACAAATATGGAGAGTCTTCCTGGAACCCAGCTAGAAGCTTTGGTGCAGGAGATTAGCCGCCAAATCCTGGAGACCCCGATTACAGTATCGTTAGGACAACTGTTGGCAGTGGCCCCTACTCTCACAGAGTACTTGAAGAGTCAAGTGTTCGGAGCAAGTGCGTGCGAGCCGACTGCGTCTGTAGACTCGATTGAGCCGACTGTACCAGCCGACCATACCGAGCCGACCGTGAAACAGGGTTCACTTGAGTTGATTCCAAAGGTCTCCAATGATCCTAGGATACAACCTACGGTGGTTATTGGAGCTGTGAATATTGATCTTGGTCGCCCTATGATTTCTGTACAGGTGGAGGATTGGACCTTTAAGAACGTACTTCTGGAAGAGGGCTCTACAGTCAGCTTGATTACAGAAGAGGAGAAGGTGACGGTACCAGCGTTACAGGAGGCCATTGGATTCAAGCAGCGGCTGCTATTTGTCAACACTGCATTGAGGGAGACAATCTTGGCAGCAGAGCAGATAGTAGTACGGCAGGAGGATTTTTACTGCCCAACTCTTCTAGCCAGTGAAGTCCCATTTCGAGGAGGAAGCTTCCTAGGTGGTTTCTTCGAGCCAACTCCTTTACAGAGCCGACCGCCACAGCCTTCTTCAGAGGACTCTCAAGATGATTATCAGGGCGCCACTCCAACTTTTACGAAGCTGACTTTTACACAGCCGACTTCTATGGAGCCGACTGATTCAAATTTAAGCTCCACCAATGGGCCCAAGGAAGAGCGACACCACCAACGGACGACTTCACGGCAGCAGCTAGCATCACTGCTAGTTAGGAAAGGATTCCATGTGTTTGATACCAAGGATTAGATTTCTTCTCCACCATTTACTAGTGTAGTCAGCTTTTATACTGCAGGATGCTTAGCCTTCTTTCCATTTACCACCCTCTCTCTTAGTCTCCATGCGTTCTGAGGGCAGAACTACCGGAAAAAGGGGATAATGTTAACCGGAGACCCAACCGGTCTCTCCCTTTAACTCCATCCAGTCCCCTCTCAGTTTCATCCAGGAAGTGTCCCGACAGTCATCCAGTTCCTACGGATGAACTCTGTCAGTCGGCTGGATGAACTCTGTCGGAGCCAACTGGATGAACTCTGTCGAAGCCGACTGGATGATTCTGTCCGTTTTCAGGGGGTTTAAGAGGCAGGTTTAGGGTTTTGGGAGATCATTCTACACTAGAGCAGGTAGAGTCAGAGAGGTCTGAGAGCTGTTAGGAGCTGCTGTACCATGTTTTGGGGCTGTTTTGACCCATTTTATGCAGTTTTGACCTCTTTTTGCACTTGTATTGTACATTTCCAGCATTCTATGAGGGTTTGGAGCACTTAGTTTAGTTGGGTTTTGTTGGGTTTTGATGGGATTGTGAAGGCTAGGGTTTAGTGGTTAAATCCTCCCTTTACCATCAGCCCAGTTCGGGCGCGCCCGACGACGCTGCAGGCGCCCGTAACCTTGAACGCGCCGGTTATCTGTACGCGCCTGCTCGCTTCACGCGACCGTCTCCGTGCACTTGCCCGCCTTCCTGTACGCGCCCGTCCCCGTCCACGCGCCCGGTTATGCAGCGTTACATACAGTTTTGACTAGGGTATACTCGTATATTGAACAGAATACAGAGAAAAATCACTGGTCAATGACTCAATGGAAATACATTAACCGCATTTAGCGCTCAAAAATTAATACAGAGCACAACCATACAATTCCTTCGAGTGGGAGATACTGAACTAGGTTGTCTCCAAGTAACAGTATATGTCTACGTAATAAGAAGGTACTAGCAAAAAAAAAAAAAAAACTTAAAAATAACATAGTATTCTTTTTGGGGTTTCAGCCAGTAGATTTTATGGTTAGATTTACTGCTACTTCATGCGCTAAAAAAGAGACCACTCTCTATTTTGTCCGTGTCTTGCGGGCCTTTTTCTTGCGTGAAGGTTGTTTTTTCTTAGGAAAAGTGGACCCCAATTCTTGCCGGATTATCACATCCCCGTCATTTGGCGCCTCATCACAATCCGGGTCTTCCAAATCTGAGCGCTCGTTGTCAGATTGCGTGAACGGTCCTTCTCTCCTAAGCAGGAGGAATTTCTTGGAGCAAGCTTGAGTCTCCTGGTGCTGAACCTGTTCCCCAGTTGCCCTCTCCACTAACGAGACCGGTCCAATGAGGTCCATCTGCAGCCCGTCCATGACTTCCATCACCCCCTTCATCATTGTCCTCGTCATCATCGCCAGCATGGTTATCGTTGCCAAGATGGTCCTCCCTGGAGGAATCATCCGCAACCCCGTCATTGTTATCGGGATTGATATGGACTAGAATAGCATCTCCTTCGTCACGTGCGTCTCTTCCTTCTGCATTAACCGCTTCATCAAAAACCGGGAGTGTGGGTAATTCGTCTCCATAGATGTTCATGTCCGGGTTTTCTTGGTCATATTCAGGTTCATTGTTGAAGTCGTACGCATCACCATTATCACCGTAGTTGTTGCGGTCACCAGGACCATTGGGGTTAGCGTCATCACCCCTCTCGCCATTACCGTCGTTGGGCCCATTCACGTTAACGTCCTCGTGATCATGTCCCCAGACATCATCATCCTCATCGTGTGCGTGGTCATCCGGTATGTAATAATCGTCGTCATCTCCGTCCTCTTCCCTTGGATCTCTCTCCGGATCTGACTCCTCTGACCATGCATTGTTCTCGTACCATCTGAAGGGGTTGGGCTTTGATCGTTCACGGAGGAGTCTGCTGTTCGTATAAATGTACACCAAGGCCTCAGACTTCTCCACCCGCAGGCGGTTGCGTACCTTGTTGTGGACAAACGAATACATGCTCCAATTCCGTTCACACGATAAGGCGGAGCAGACCTGAGATAAAATGCGCTTCGCAATGATTGCCAAGGGCCCCCCCCCCCCCCCCCCCCCCCCATCCTCTGCCACCATTGATGGGGTTCCAGATTTGCTGCTGCAATATCGATGGTCACTTCGGGGCTGTAAGGGCCACGTTCCTCGTCAAACAGGGTAATCTCTGCGACGAGTTTGTCAAATGGAATTTCCATTTGCCCACCCACCTGACGAAACACCCGATTCAGTGCCGCCTTTGCTTCTCCTATGGCTTGTAGGCCGCGATGCCCTTTGGTCCAAGGGTTCAAGAGCGCCGCATCATAATGAAGATCGGTGTGCATCATGTCCCATCTACACTCGAATCGCCTCTCCAGCCTTGTTGCCATGTCCGGTGGGAAAAAGCAAGGAGAGCCTCGGAGACCGTACACGTGATCCTTCAGGTTGCTCATAGTAACCCATGCCTTGCCCATTGCGGGCTGGTTACCATCGAACGTTCTCAGAGCTACCAGGGCTGGTTTTACCAGGTTCTTGAAGTTGTCACACTGATGCCAGAATCCATCATCACGGATTGTTTGACGCACTAGGCTTGCGCGTGCATGATTACGCACCACCTCGGTTTGGTTGAATAGACCGTCGACATACTCGAACCACTCCGTTGCCATGACCACTTGCTCCAAAGCAAATTTCACGTCTATAAGGCGCTCTATCATCAAATAGTTACAAGCGAATCTAGTTTCAGCAGGAACCACCAAGGACAACTTCTTTTCATGTTTGCGGAAAAGGGCCATAGGAACATGATGTCTCCGAATGTAATGACACACGTGTTTAGCTTTGGCGACCAAATCCTTCACAAAGCGTTCCTTGCCCCAGTCCCCCATAAGAAGATCTAGAATATGGGCACAACATCCCTGCTTGTACATGTGAGGATACTCCTCTAGGATATTATCCATGGCGCCAAGCATGTTGCTTGCATTGTCCGTACAAATCTGGACATCATTCTGAGGGCCAATTTCTCGAATATACTTCTTCATCTCCCCCGCAATGTATCCCATTGACTTCTTCTCGCCAGTCGTATCAACAGACCCAAGAAACACATCGCCTGCCGGACATACTAGCATGACATTCATCAACGGTTGGCGATTCACATTATTCCAACTATCAGAGCAAATGGTAGCCCCGTATAACTCGGTCGACGTTTTCGTACGTTCATCAATCTTTGCCTTGATTTGCTTCTTTTTTTCCTTGATGTGCGTTGTTCGCATCGCGTTATAGGAAGGGGGATTGTAGTCAAATCCGGCACCCAACGTTGTGCTCACCGCCTTTATAAATGTTGGGTGCTTGGCCACGTTGAATGCGACGTTGGCTTCGTAAAAGAAGGATGCCGACAACATGTCCAGCTCCTTTCGCTTAGAGATCTGGAGTGCTTCACTCATGTCCTGTTGCCGCAAGCTCCTAGTGGTATTCGAACCGGCCCTACTAGGTGCAGCACTGGAGACATTTCGGTCCTCTTCAGTATCATTGTACGAGGGTTCGGATCCACCGTACAGAGTGCCGTGTGTGGAAGCACTAGAACACGGACGTTGAACTGACGTGGGGTATGTAGGCCTCATACCATCCATCTCCTCCTGTGTCAAAGGGACGGGAATCTTTCCACCGCAAAACTGAAACTTCCTCTTCACTACGGTAGGTGCCTTTTGGCAAACCCTGGAGAGATTGGACTGGTCCCAACCATAATGCTGAAGGCACCTAGACTTCACGAACGAAAGCTTGTTCCTGCAATACACACATTGGGCTTCCTTAATTGACAGTGACCCTTCCTTGAGCTTGACCGTAAACCATGGTGCCCACTCTCTCGTACCAAGTCTCGGAACGGCTCTAGCCGGAGCAACCGCTTCAACCGGATCCATAGTGAATGATTAGGAAAGTCTCCGGACTAATAGGACCAGTAGAACCAAAAGATTATTATCTGATAACTTAGTGTGTCTGAAAAATGCTTGACAAATTGATTTATGGAGAGAAATTTTTTTACATTCTCCCCACCCAAACCAAGTGTCTCCCCAAGCTAACAGTTTCAAGCAAGGAGCCATCAAGGAGACCCAGGACATGAAACACGCAAGGAGGTAAGTTGGATGTCAAATCAGGGGGCAGTTTATATACTGCCAACCTCGGCCGCGAGAGTACTGTCCGGACAGGCGCGATCAAACGGGTGCGCGCGCATCGTGAGGATCGGGCGCGCTCCGAAGCGAACAGGCGGGCGATGGTGGGTGCTCGCGATTGCAGGCCGCGTGGCGGATGGCGCGCGCGAGGGAAGACGGGCGGGGGCGGGCGCATGCGGGCGCGAGCGCTGGAGGGCGGGTGCGCGTGTGCGCGATGCGTTGCGCGCGCGAGCGTAGTCCGGATGAAGCGGGCGGGCGCGGGCGCGCACTGACAGGCGAATGCAGGCGCGGGCGCGCACTGACGGTCGAGTGCAGGCGCGCACGAGCAAGCGCGAGCAGACAGGCAAGATCGATTTGGCACGCTCAATTCACTGAGAAGAAATAACAATGAGAGGGAAAAATGAATAAAATTTTAAAAAATTAAACTATTTGAACTCCAAACCCGTTAACATCTACAAAAAATAAGAGGAATCCTATTTAGATTTCAGATTGTGACACATTTGAAGCCAGTTAACGACCCACCCCATTCACACATGTCTAAGAATTGGAGTAAGTGGTCCACTGGCTCTGTATGTGTCTGCCCTCCCAGTGGAAGGTAAGTTGTTTTAAGCTAACCTTGGGCAGAGTTAAATAAAACTATGGGATAAATTTTTCTAGTTACCGCGTTAATCTAGTCATAACCACTTGCGCGAGCTGGGCGCGAGCAGTTGGGCGGGCTCGCGACCGCGCGTGGAAGGCGGGCGCGCGCGATTAGTTGCGGGTGCGAGCGCGCGAGGGCGGCTGCGCGCGAGCGTGGGCGGGTCCAATGGGGCGAGCGCGGGCGCCTGCAGGCGCGGACGGGTGGGCGCGATCGAATAGGCGCGCGCAATGAAGTTAAAAAGCCCGCATACAGGAAGTTCAAAAAAATAAAATTAAAAAATCAAGGGAGAGTATGGACTATAGTGAAATATAATTCGTTAGTATGGGAGATTGGTGGAACTAAAAGTAAAAAAAATAAAAAAATTGAATAGGTATTCAAATTATAAAAAAATGTTAACCACAAAAAAAAAAACAAATTAAAGAGTGTAGGAGTATTAAATAAAAATAAGGGGATAGGATGGGGGAGCACGGTGGAATTAGAAAAATGAACGGACGAAATGAGAAAAGGAATTAAATGAAAGCATAGTGTTCTAAGAGGGAAAGGAAAAAATTAAAAAACAAATTACTGAGTGTAGGAGTATTAACTAAAAATAAGGGGATAGGATGGGGGGGTGGTGGAATTAGACAAATTATTTCAGTGATCTTGTTGGAGTGCTTGGGAGCGTGCAGAACGGGCGCGAGCACTGACGGGCGCGGGCGCGTACGGGCGCGTGCAAATGGAAAGAGGGAGTTCGACGGGGGAAGTTAGTTGCATGCTACGGTTGCAGTGCTCGTGCGCGTGCAATGACGGGCGCGAGCAGTCGGGCGCGTGCAACATCGGGCGCGAGCAGAACGCAAGAGACATTGTGGGGTGGGGGGGGGGGGGGGAATTAGTTCCCCAATTCGGAATCCGTGCACCTGCCCGTGGCTCGACGGGCGCGATCGGTATGCGCGCGCGCGTACGGGCACGTGCAAATGGGAAAACGGAGTTCGAGGGGGGAAATTCTCTGGCACTGTTCCGGTTGCATTGCTCGCGCGCGTGCAATGACGGGCGCGAGCAGTCGGGCGCGTGCAACATCGGGCGCGAGCAGAATGCGAGAGACATTGTGGGGGCGAGTGCATGAGTTTCCACAATTCGGTATCCGTGCCCGCGCCCGTGGTTTGATGGGCGCGAGCAGTTCGCGCGCGCGCGTACGGGCGCGTACCTGAGTTCACAGAAGAGTGTTCTCGCCAGGGACAGGTATGCGCGCGCGCGGGCACGCACACTACGGGCGCGCACAAACGCGCGCGTGCATGCGAGCGGGTTCTAAGTTCAGATCCGCGTAACATAAAATTCAGTCCATACCTTCAATACACTTACCATAACTTAAATTTACTTACCGTGACTTAAATCCACTTACCATGCAAAACATTTTGGTGTGCGCGGTGCCCGGTGCAGAGTACTCAATCCACCCTCATCGTGTCGTGCACAAGAGCTCCCCGCTGCACTTCTTTCTGCCCCATCGCTAGCGATGAATTTCCGCTTCGAAGAACGGGTTCTCTTCGCTATGCCATCTCCTCCAAGCATTGCTTCCATGAAGTTGCTGTCGCGTATTCGACGGAGCACTGTAAGGGTCTCCGGACTATGTTGCGCGCATAGGAAATCCACGGCTTGACCCTTGAACAATGTATTCCATTCAGATTCCGCGGTCATCAAGTCATTAGCGATGTGGAGTTCCTCTTTGTTCATTTCGTGCAACTCCTTGTGCTGATCCGCAACCAGCTTCCCTTTGAAATTCCACCTAAATCCAAGAGGATGGGCGCCGTACTGGAATGTATTGGTTTGAAGATCCCAGTACCCTCGTAGCACTTGGTAGAAGAAATTCCACCTTCCCTCGAGTTTGTCGTCTGTCTCGCCCCTGATGAGTTCGTGGCAGATCCTTACAATCTCCGCAAGATCTTGGTCCCACCCCCACTGCGCGCTCATTTCACAAGCATAGGTCTGGTGCATTCCCATAAGCCAATTCAAAATCAAGTCCTCACCCCACTTGTCCGGAAAGTCAGGAGTATTTTCCTTATTTTGCTCCCAATGCGGTGGCATCCCGGTCGCTAAGCCGAACTGCTCATAAAAATGCTTGTGTAAGGGGGCCTTACATACTGCACACCACCGACGTATCATGGCATGGGAAATCAAGCACTGTGGATGATACATGCAGTGACAGGATTCCAATGACCAGCCCCCCTCTCGCCCAAATGGATTGGTACAAATGGGACACTTGGTTCCATCCAACACATACTTCGATGGATTGGGCCAGAGCAATCTTGGCTGTGTATTCTCCTCTCTCTTCTCATTGGATTTCGCGGTCTTGTACTCCCACCCCAACTGCGTCCAATCTATTTCCTTACCAATCATCGGTATGTCGTCAGGGAACATTTCATCCTCATGTGTCCACGAGGTAAGTCCGAAATCCCCCTTGGTGTTAAGCTTGAGGTAGTCGTGGTCAATCTTTTTGAACTCACTGTACATCTGTCTATGACGGTCAACGTTCAGAATGCATGCAATCTTCCATTGGTAGTACTGTCTGCTCATCTGGATCAGATACGTTCTGAGCATCCTGTTGGTAGCTTGCAATTCGGAGACAGTGGGTATCGCTGACTGTTGAAATCCCAAAGAGTCTCTGTCTCTTGAGAATCCACGAACATGATTTGCCGCTTGGGGGGGGGGTGCATCACTTGACTTGATGATGCGAATGGGATGATTGGCTTACAGGGAACTCGGACCGGGGTATCTTCCGGGAGTCTACCGTCTGTAGCCGATTCAATGATGGCATTCACGTCTTCCTTGTTCATTCCAGGGCTACCAGGGATTGGAGCCTGGCTCACCTCGGGTACATTAATTGGATTCCTCGCAGCTTTAAGTTGCGAAATCTCTTCATTCTGCTTCCGGATAATCTCATTCATCCTATCAGCTTCGTCGTACAAATTCTGGATAGTCTTCTCCATCTCAGAAATTAACGCATTTTTTTCTTCCAGCTCGTTACGCAATGCGTCGCCTTGCTGGCCTTGGGCATCATCCCCGGTTAATGTAGCCTCCAACTCAATTGCAAACCTATCATCATCATCTTCCATTACATTGCTCGGGCCTGCAATCTGTGGATTCAATACAGGAGGAGCTACATCAACATTGCTCGGGCCCGCAATCTGTGGAATCAATATAGGAGGAGCTACATCAACATTGCTTGGGCCCCCAACGATTGCTAGAGGAGCCTAATGAGCAATACCCACCCCAGTAGGATTTGCAGGCGGTGCACGATTCCTTGTCGACAAACACGCAGCCACCTCAGGATCCTTCTTTTTAAACCGTGTGATTCTAGCATTAGCCGCTGCTTTTGTTTGTGACTGAGGGGGACGGTTTACCGTACCATCAGAATCATTATCCGGTTCTGAGTCACTCCACTCAAGAGGCGCAGGATCCTCGGGATCATCCAAGTATGGCCAGTCATGACCTGGAAATCTTAGGACCCCTGTAGGTATCACCATCTCTTGTGGACGCCGCTGGATGCTAGGAGTCGTTCGTATGGTCCTCCAATCCACCTGCCTATGAAGCATTACCTCGGCATATACCATTCTACAGATAAAGAGTGGAATCTCGTTTCTCTCGTTGATCGCCTCCCCGTATAGAACCTGGTACACCTCCAAACACCGGGTCCCGAACTAACGGTTCTTGCACCATTTCATGTTCGCCTTATTTGAAGTACGATTTTGTTTATGGCGATGCAACAGGAAAAACTTCCCAATGTGGCACCATTCAATGAATTCCTCACACGTTGCTAGAGTCCACGGTTGCGGTGCGGCTTCCCACCCTCTGAATGCCATCTTTGCAGGATTCATTAAGACGTGAACCCTCTTAGGTTGGATGTTTCCATGCCTTTTCCATCCTGCATCCTTTTGTTGTTTCCTCTGTTCTGCCTCCGTGGGCGGATTTGGTCGTTGCTCTTCCATCTCTGCTCGAGGAAGATCGTTCTTCGAAGTCTTTCAAAAGTGCAAAATTAAAAGCCTACGACTACCCCAAAACCTCAATCACATTTACAAATTATAAACATTTACAATATTTTCAAATGTACCACACAACCACCAATAGAGTTCTGAAGGATAATAGCCCGGACACGTGTCAGAGTGCTGGGACCCACCTGAGTACCATGCAATCAGCTACCCGGGGGCTGTTGAAGGCAAGGTGCTCAAAGGGGGGGAGTGCAAAATGAGAAGGCGGATCGCCCTTTTATAGTCACGGGCGCCAGGGAACGGGCGCGAGCAGAGACCCTACGGGCGCGCGCGGGCACATAGATGAGGTTTCGGTCGTGTATACCTCCGCGCCCGCGCGAGTATCAACGGGCGCGGGCGGTTCCCATGGCGGGTATATGACGGGCGCGAGCGGGTTTTACCGCGCGCGCGCGAGTAGCCACCCGGCCTTCATCGAGCGCGAGCGGGCGTCGTCCGGGTACCGAAGGGGCGCGCGCGCGGATGTCGTCGCGAGGGTGCGGATATTGATCGGGCGCGATCAGAATTGCACGGGCGCGATCGCTGGATGGACGGGCCCGCGCGTTCCCGATAACGGTCGCCACCACAAACTTGAACACTGTTAAAAATCAGAGTAAACCAAAGAGAACTTGCAAATTCAAGGTTAAAAAAAATACTTTATTTATTTTGAAAATTTATCAGTTCATTGTAATGTCAATTACAGTGCCATGCACTCTAGGTACCGGTCCTCTAGGTCTTTCAAGTGCGTCTCGAAATGGTTTGTTTGAGCACTGGAGACAATATTGTGGACACAAAGTATTGCCATCTCCTTGTTCAGTTCTTTGATGAGATCGCCAATCTCACAGTCAAGTTCTTCGACAGTTGCTTGGGTTGCCAACTGCTCTTCAGTGGTTGGAGGCAGAGGGCATCCATTCTCTGCGTATGCCACCAATTTGTCTTGGCGAGAGATCCAATCCTCGAATAACTGGATCAGTTTCCGGAGTCGCTCCAGCATTGACCAAATAATTGTGTCCGTTCGCTGTGCAGTGCCCGGTGGGGTGGCACCATTCGTTAAACTCATGTACGACTTGATTTGTTGGCAATTGCATGCGTTGGAATTCATGTTGGACAGTACAACGATTGTTGTGAAACCCACCGTAACACTAAGCAATAAGCTACCCTCGGGCTGTTGAAGGCAAAATGCACAAAGTGGGAGGGTGCGAATCAGTAGAGGGGGGTGGCATTTTATACTCACGGGGGCGACAGTGTGGGCGCGTGCAGATTGGGCGCGCGCAGGCTGGTACGGGTGCGAGCAGATTGATCCTACGCGCGCACGCGTTTCAGGTAAGCAGGGTACCTGCCGAGTATATGGACGCGCGAGCACGGGTCTCGGCGAGAGAATTTCGGGCGAGAGCGATATGCTACGGGCACGGGCGACCCTGATCGGGCGAGGGCAATCGGGTGCGATCACTGCGCGCGCGCGAGACAGACGACGTGCGCGATCAACTCCAGCTCATAGGCGCGAGCAGGCGCAGATACGCGCACGGACGCGACGACGGGTGCCACCTATGGTGAACAGTAGTAAACAGTGAGGACAGTAATTTTGCTCGCGCGAGGGAGCCCGTCCGATAACCGTCCGTCACGTCGGTCACATGACTACACGACAATTTTATGGCCCGTCCGTCTATTATGACAACCCTGGGTTTGGTGGGGGCCAATTTTCTGTCCCTCCCCGTTTCGGGGTCATGGAGTCTTTTTTTGGAATTTTTGTTGCTAAATTTGAAAACATAGGCCCCAAATTACCATGTGGAGGTCTTCTAAGATCAGTAGGACCTCACTCAAGCATAACAATAAGGGCAAAGATGTGCCCTCACCCCTCCCACCTTTTCCAAACCTCGCCTCCGAGTCAAGCTTGTAGGAGGATTTAAACAGACCCAATTTTACCATTCACATTTGAATTTGCCTAATTTAATGTGATTGTTGTCGTTACTGAAGCGTGCTTTGGGCCGTGACATGTGCTCAATATTCCAGAATTTCAGTTTTGACTTCCACACCCAATTACATTTTGACATGTATTAGGGCTCCGTTATATTGTTAAATGGTCAATCAAGGTTCGTTACTAGTTATGTCAGATTAAATTATATCAATTAAATTATTTATATTTTATAAAATTTACCAACGAGGTCGAAATGATGTATACATTTATTTAAGAGTTTGCTGATATTTGTATTAAGATATTATGGTGTAATAAATTTTTGTGTAGAAAGTATCATTTTTCATTGTCAAATGGCTAGAATCAATGTTGCATGTGACATTGGCCCTAACATAGTCTCACTGGTTCACTTTGCCTACATGGAATTTCCATGCTATTTAGACAATATATTACAAATTATAGAATCAATGATATTTTTACGCATTCAAGTGTTTAAGAGATCCATAAAATCATCCTATACTATATATAATGGATTTTGGGCAAACTACAAATATTTCAATATCTTAATATTTTATTATAATTCTATTTTATTATTTTATTATTTTGATATTAAAATATTAAAATATTACAATGTCAAATTATAATATATTTAGAATGAATTTCATAATATCATATAAAATATTCTAAATATTATATAACATATCCTTTAAATATTAAAATTAGAGTATCATAAATTTATTCAATGTTCTCAAATGGAAAATACTTAGAATTTTTTTTTAAATAGGATAATAATATAATTTTTTGTACAAAACGAGAAGTTAAATAAAAAGAATAAAAAATAGAATGGAGTCTTTTTTCCTTTTGCACTTTGAAACCTTGCTTAATAAATTGATGTTCTTACAACTAGCCAGGTTTTACCAAAGGTTCCCGTAACTTTTAAAGTATTATTTACAGTCAAAATCAAAATTCTTTGCCAATGTAACATTTGCAAGTCTTAGTTAATGTCTTACGTATCCTTTCGCTTAGAGCTTACATTCTTGCAAATATTTAAAGGTTTCTTTGCTAACACCTTTGTATTTAGAAGCTAACGTCTCCACGTTTAGAAGTTAACATCTCCACGTTTAGAAGTTAACATCTCCATGTTTGCTTATTAATATGTTCTTGTTTTTACAACATCTAGTCAATTATGACATTCTTATTGATGTTGCTTTTCAAAATGTCAATGTTAGCAGAGCGCCTATGTATCTTGAAAACATCACAAAAACACATGTTTCTTATAGTGTTTCCTTGCAATCACAGAACTTCTAGAAGGTACTGTACATTATAGTAGCAAATCCATGCTCCACCATCACCACAACATTAATACAACTCACAGAAAATAGAGACCACCATTAGCTAAAGGATTTTGAAGAGTACAAGAAATTTAATACAATTACTGCAAGGTATTGGAACACATCAAACAAGATTGCATGATCTAGTAGGCAGTAAAGCATTTGAAGACCCTCAACTCTAAGTTGAAGAAATGCACCTGACATTCATAAGTCAAGAATGTTGAAAAAAACTCAAACCGCTAATCTATACATCCCAATTTTAGACGCTCCATTGACTCCAGCCGAAGTATTAATGTCAGTAAGGTCAAAGATGTCCTTGAGACATACTTGCTTGAAATAGACTTCACACCAATGACACTAACCAATTCATATTACATCATCACCTAGCAAACACGCCTATTAGCAAATCTAAATCTTAGACTTTAAAGCTACATCACATTATACAAGAACTTTGATGTTATGACTAATCTTAGAACTGTAACTATTCTATTTATGATTGTAGCTAGCCGAGACATCCACCTGGTAGCCGGTTGTAGCAATGTTGCTCTGAATTTTTCTACTAGAGAAATATAGTGAATTTTAAATGTCTTATATGTTTATGGCATCCACCGTGTAATTTTTTTTTTAGATTGTTTTCCTGAACAAGGCTACAAAACTAGTATGCTAATGACTATACAAACTTCATGCCATAAATCTTGTAACAATTGCCATCTCCAAAATAACAAAATCCAAGCCAATTGGAAAGGTTCTTAAGTTGGCTTGGCAAAGTTGCTCACTTTGATTTTGAGGCTTTGTAGAAGCTATTTCATCAAGATTTAATTTTTGGATAACTGAAGCTTCCACAAGTTAAATGTGTACGTGGCATTTTTCACATGGACAAACAAACTCACAAGAGTTTCATATCCAGCCAAAATCCTCCAATACACATACAAGAGGTAATATACAATAATGTCTACGAGTCTTTCAAAATCCTACATGAATACAATGGTGCACATGAATTTGTCATCATTATTAATGGCCTCAGTAGGCATATATCTCTTTCTTTTTTTAAAGCAAAAAATTAAGTCCACCTTGAATTTAAGAAATTCAAGGTGTACGCTAAAAACCTCAACAAATACAAGATTTGCATCTTACTTACAAACAATGGCAATGAGTATATCTCTCATGAATTCAAGTATTTGTATAATATTGAAGGAATTTTCCTTACAAAATCACGATCCTTTATTTATGAGAGCAATGGATTGGTTGAGCAAAAAAGATTATCTCTAATAATTATCGCACAATGCTTGACATCCTAAAATCACATGCCTCCTACATTGTACTCTTACTCACTCATCTCATCGCTAAGTAGACTTTTAGGCGATCTAAATCTTATGTCTCACATTTATATCTTCAATACTCTTCTTCTTGTATATGTTTCTAAGCATAAACACAAGAAGATGGGATCAAAATCAACTTTCTTCAATTTACTCATTAATTTTAAATGAATTCACGAAGGGGTATCAACATTTATGCCTTCACTCATGCCAAATCATTATCTTCTATTATGCTATCATTGATAAATTTACATCTCCATTGATGGTGCACACTTGGAAAATCACTTGCAAAATTTGTTCTTATCCTAGTCTTGCATTTCCCATTTAGTCACAATCCATGCTTTCATTTGATAATGTACCTATCAAATCAATCAATTTAGAGCCTAAATTCCTTTTTATAACTACCAAACTATGTCCATCTCTTCTAAAAGCCCTACATATTTTTCCACCCTGCCCTAACCGTCCTTACAAGTTCAATATTTGACTTGAATCCTATGTAGCAAACTTAGAAGAATATGTTTTTTACTATGAAACTAAATAGAATTCTAAGTAGATCGCACTCAAGAACGATGAAATGAAAACTTGCATTCAGAAAATGCAAACCTTGGCACTTGTTTCACTCCCTTCTAATAAAGAAGCCATAACATCCCACTAGATTTATAAAATTAAACTTGGACTCAATGATTCTAGGGCAAATTTTAAGGCACATCTTGTAGCCTGCCTCCCAACATACACCCTTGATGGCTTTGACCTTTGTCCAAGGGAGACAACTCTATCTTCATCGGCAACAATATGAGCTTCAAAAAAGCTTTACTAGATCTTGGATAAACAACCACCATCCATAATGATGTTGACTTGATCCATAAGAATGAAACATATGACATGGTCAACTTATCTCCGCTAAAAGGTATTTTAGTACTTGCTAAATATTCAAATTGAAACCTACCCTCAACATTGAACTGATCTCTATGAAGAAAGCTAGACTTGTGACTAGAGGTTTTAAGCTGCATTGTTTGAGCTGCATTCTCACATCATTTATCGTAGATATACATTCAAGTTATTTTGGTCTTAGCCGAATTAGTGCTGATGTTTGATGATGTAATGCACGTACCATGTACATGATGCTTTCATGTATTTTAGCTCATGAGTCTGTAGCAAGTGATAAGTAGAAAAGTGTTACTTCGCAGTTCCCATCTTCGAGTATGTGTGAATTATTCACAACTTCAATTCACATCTTCACGTTTGATTCTTTCAGAACACGACATATCCAAATTTCAATACTTGCTTCCCGATAGCTAGGTAACTAAATACGATTTCAAGAATGCTAGTGTAAATGATTCGCATTCTGAAGCACCAGCTGGTGAGGCATAATAATACAACGACCATGCAGCCTTTAGGATTAGATTTCAACTCTCTCTGTGAGTACTGCTAAGATAAGCCTCTCAGAAAATCACCTTGTTGGTGAAGTCAACTAAAATCTCTGCCTACCAATGAGGTCTAGTATGTGCTTTTACAGGCTTCGCCGTGAGGAGACAAAATAATCAGCAAATTTAAATTACAGTTGATTCGAAATACTAATTCACAGATTACACGAATGTCAACTCATCAGTGACTGGTTCTGCTTGAAAGGACGACGCATTCACTTCTTTTTCCAGTCTTTGTCGAAGCTCATGGAGCATTGAACCAGCTTCGTTGATGCGAGCAGAAGTCTGCCTTCCCGAAAGCGTCGCTCCCTCCATGCTGTCGATGTAGTCCTGTTCCAACGGATGCACACCAACATGAGCACTTAAAGAGAGGAGTAATATTTTGGAAAGCCAAGATTTTGATATGATGATACTTTTGAGGGCTGATTTAGATTACGTAATCAAGAATGAATGTTCTACCTGCTTGGTGTATGAGCCTGAGAGGAAGAAATTCGAGACAGGTGTCTTTTGGTCGGGTCGGAACACGTCCATGCCAGGAGCTTCACGATACAG
This sequence comes from Ceratodon purpureus, assembly GCA_014871385.1. Lineage (NCBI taxonomy): Eukaryota > Viridiplantae > Streptophyta > Bryopsida > Pseudoditrichales > Ditrichaceae > Ceratodon > Ceratodon purpureus. The sequence continues at coordinate 359,052 of CM026431.1, forward strand.
CGACTGATTGATCTTGACCACATTCGACCACGTCAATTCCAGCTCGGTTGCCGAGGGAAATAACCGAAGAACCTAAATAGTCAAGGGGAGTGGGGTACAGAAATCAGCCATCATTATAGCACAAGACTGTAATCAGCTGGTCCAAAGCCACCTAGCCAAAACCAGATAGATCCAAATGACACAATTCCTACTACACCAGTTTACATAGCAGGCCACAAACAACCTGGATATCTTGTCATTGTTGATATGCAATTGTGTATGAAAACGCTTCACTAATGCCACAAGGAAAACAAACCTGTTCATGTATCTTATTCACGATCTTGTCGTTCGGTAGTGACATGTAGGGATCTCCGGGAGTTATCACCGCTCTGGCCATGCATACACAGACCCATCATTAAATGTACAACAGGATTTAACAAAACTCCACATCAAGTATAACCCAAATATGAGCTAGTTTGTCGATCTGATTCGAGCTTGATTGCTCAGAACACTTTCTTGAAGTAACAAGAACATGAACTTACTGGATAAGGGAGCCTTCTCCAGGTTTGTAATAATCCTCAGGTGATGTCAGTGCAAGATCAGCAAAACATGAAAAATCTGCATCGGCTGAGTAGAGTAGATTATCCAACCCAGCAGCTCGCTGCAGCTGCCTGCATCATCTCAACAAAAGAAACACAATCAAATATTGGTCACTTTGACTACCCCATCTAGCATTCAAAAGACAATTTTAAGCTTGCAAACACCTCCGGTTTGTCACACTACTTGATCATGACTTTCAAACCTTTAGTCTTACGACATTGCACCTGAGAAAATAATCAGTAACATAGATACCTTGAGAGCTCCAAATCTTGCATTTCAGTGACCCAACCATTGAACCGCAATTGCACTGTTACCACAGGTACTCCTACAAGCTTGTAAATGTTGTCAAAAAACTCCCATTCACGCCAAGATTGAGGCAGGAGTCTGTGAATCCCTGGCACGTCACAAGCTGCGTACGCAAAGAAAAAGACAATCAAAAGATGCGAGAAGAATTTGAGATCATTCTGTTATCAAATAGCATTCAAGAAGTATCGAAGGTATGATCTATGTACCTGCTACGTAAGCATCTGCCTTGACAATCTCTTTTTCAGTTGCCTGTGACATCGCACAATTATGATTTAGACACAGGACTGACTGCTATCATTGACTTAACGACACTCTCGTAAATGATTGCACTACCTAAGCATTTTGAACGATATTAAAAACATACCAACTTTGCACACCAACAGAATTCTGTACCAACCCCAAATCATGGACCATACTGGTAGGTGCAAAACTCTACAACTAACAAATAAAGAGATTCAGAACAAAAAGAGAAACTAGAGAGTCTCCCATAATCAATAACCATGTAACAACCAGCTTCAACTATCCCATTTTAAAAGACAATGATACAGTGATAAATCCAAGTTGAGCATACACTAGTGCAATCAACAAAACATGAAACCTGTTTTTTACTCCGCAATAACTTGAAGCTCAATTTTACATTATGGCAAGGGAAAAGATCTCGAAAACCACAAGATGTCAAGATGGCACGCACCTTTGTCATCACAAGCCCCGAAACATATGTCTCTCCCTCAGGAGTGCGATCATATAGAACCTCGCGACAACCCCATCGTAAGTGAAACCTGCAACCGACAAAAGCACATGAGGAAAACTCTTTCGGGAAGAATCACTAAACCCCTAAACCCTAAACCAAGATCAAGACTATAATCTTACGCAAAAAGGTTTATCAAAGATACTTAATTTGGACGAATACAGTGACATTCTGCTTCAAAAGAAGATAATATCGCACGCAGGACTTGACTCCGTACCTGCCACCTTTGGATTTAATGTAATCTGCGATAGGTCCATTAAGACGCATATCAGGAGAACCGTTGAGCATTCTCAATACTGACGCCTCGGTTTTGGTTGCAAAGAACGCAAAAATGGTAAGCATGCACCGGGCACTGATGTTATCGCAGTCTATAAAGCCCAGGGCGTAGGCTATAGGGTCCCACATCCTCTTGATGCTCATGCGAGTTCCGCCATGTGATATGAACCAATCGGAAAAACTCACCTGCCCAATTGTCACACATCATTAATGCCTCTGATTTTGATGAACGAGGAAAGTAGTGATGATTATGCACAATTCTACACAAGACAAAAAATGAAAAGAATTGAAAAAGGCTTATTAAAAATTGGCAGTTGCAACAGTACACTGACTAATTAATCGCCTAAAGAGCGGCTATTACACCTATGGTTCTTCCTTAAGCTCGTCTTTCACAGCCGGCCTCATCATGGACGAGGCCCGCTCTGAATATTTTTTCAGTGTCAAGCATTCCCAAAACATGCCGACCTTCTTGCGATTTAAACCATTAGATCTTAAACGGATCGACATGGGCGAATGAAAATAATTGCTACCGTATCCAAGTCGCGAATATTACGCATGGCTCCCTCTGGATCAACCAACGCTCGCACAACTGGGCTAGTTGCCAGTGCCAGTGCGTTCGCTACCTTGTCAAAGGGCTGTGTGACACACAATATTAAACAACTGTGCATATTAGAGTGCGTAGAAAAATCATGAGTGTAAGTGAAAATAAAAAATTAGGGAGTACAATTTCCATTTTATCACACGGGTAAATCGTTTCGATCTGGGTCAAGTTCGTGGGTAAAACGGCAGGGAAATTTCAATGTTTAAAAGACGATAGGAACTTGCTTGAAGCTGATTCGTAGTGACAAATGCCTTCATGCCATGTAGCGGTGCTCCGACTGGAAACCTGAAGTCCAACTCTGAAGAAGAGCACCAGTAGTGGCGTGTGAGCAGCCATTCCTAAGTTACCGTAATTCAAATCTTTATGTGACTTTGCAGAGTCCCAATGACCGAGATTTCGTAAGACAATATAGCTACTGAGGAAAGTTTGCACCATTCCAGTACAAAATTCTCATTAGACATGAACCCACCAGTGTCTCATTCAGGCCATTCTGCAGTAAGTAACGGATGGCAACCCCCACCTACTCGCTGTTTCTTATTTATCACTACAACTCATTTCCAGGAGCATCTTCCTCATTCTGATGCGGCCCGATTCTTAAACAGGGAGAGACATGCAGAAACAACTGACCTCCAATGTTGCCTCCTGAATTTATGAATGTGTGAGTGTGATCCTTGAGTAACAAGTTGTTATCTGCTCCGACCTATGAAGAATCTCATTGTAATTAGTCGGCAGGCTTGCTTATGAAAAAATATTACCCGAATGGTTTTATTTGTTAACCAAAGGCCTCAGAATCATAGGGTTTTGGCGTTGAAAGGAAAGAAAATAGAGTGCATGTCTAAACGAACTAGGTCTGCTTATATATCGAAAAGCCACAAAATTTCTGCAATAATACAAGAGGCCAAGCCATAAACCCCAGCTGATAGAGAATCAATTCCTAGGAACAAATATTTTAATTTAACGAAAATGATAAACTCTTTTAATTGAGAAGAATCCTGGTGGTTCGGTCAGGATTTAAAAAGCAGAAACGCAAGGCATCTAAAAACCAAATCGACACAATATGGAACATGCGGGAAGAAAATACCTTCTTCAAGAGACGAAAAAGATTATTGTAGCACCCAAAGAACACATGCAAACCCATCTCAATATGGTTACCATCCTTGTCCTTAAACGACCCCACCTTCCCGCCGATGAACTTCCGCGACTCATAAATGTCTACCTGGCCACAAGCAACACCAATGCTCAACAAACCACTAAGAAAAGATTTCCCTCGCCCGCAGTTCCAATGCTGCGACCACTCGAATTCACAACATGACGAAATTGATAGAAAAGAATCTCAGAGAAAGAGGAAGGCACCTCGTGGCCTTGCTCCAGAAGCTCCACAGCAGTGGACATGCCGGCGAGTCCAGAGCCAATGATGGCGACTTTGAGCTTGGGCCCCGTGTACGCCTCGGGTTCAGGAGGGAACAGCCCCTTGGGTGCTGAAACGTCAAAAACCCAAAACACAGAGGGTAAATTCAATCAGTGTCCATTAGTACTAATAAAAACCAAAAATTTTAAAAAAATTAAGAAAGGGGGGCATTGAATTCCTACACCACACGAAAGCAAAAATTACAATGCTAAAAATTCAAGAATGAAAAACACCTCGAGAATTGCAACTGTAGCCCACCTTTCCTGCTCATGTCCGACACCATACTTTGCAGGCTGGCGTCGACTTGAAGACGAGCACCCGACGCTGCGGCTTGTCTGGAAGCGGCATCTCGACGGTCGACAAGAGCGAAGGAGAGCGACGGAGACGATCCGCGCACATGAGACGATGAGGAGGAAGCGCAGAGCGACGCCGCTGCGGTGAGGCCAGCGTGGTGCAGGAGCAGGCCCGCCATGGGGAGAGGTTGCAAGGGAGTGCTATGAGCTGGGGTGCAGGCAGGGAGAAATAAAAGCAGGCAGAGGAAGAGAGAGGCAGAGAAAGAGAAATCCCAGTGCCAGTGCCAGTGCCAGTGCGGTGCGAAATGGTGTTGGGTTGGGGGGACGTCACCCACCCAGCGGGGAGGGGAGGGAAGGGAAGGGGGAAGGGAAAGCAAAATTGGATTGAGTCCTGCTGGGTGCTGCTGGGCTCACACACGCAGCGAGCGAGGCACGGGCCCCGTCTCTCTCTCTCTCTCACTTTCTCACTCTCTCACTCTCTCACTGACTGCGTGTGTGTGAGAGAGAGCGAGTGCGTCCGCGCCCTCCACCACTTCCACGTCGCTTATGATAACTTAGTTTTGTGGATTGGATGCCCCTCTGCCCGCTGCCCCCTCCCCACCCCCCCTCTCACGGATTGGATTGGATTGGATGCCTCCCCCCTCTCCGCCCACCCACGCTGCCTCCGGGCTCGCCCAGAGGCTCAGGCTCAAGGCTCATCCCTCCCTCCTTGTCAACAGTGGTGATTTTTCACAAGGTCCCTACCATGTCCATGGACATGTTCATGAAAACAAAAACTTTCTAGTGGGACGGGTTCTTATAAAATGAACCAGTTTTTGAATGTGTCAAATTCATTTTGGACGCGTTTTAAAAATATTTTTCTTTTTGATACTTTTTTTCCAAAAACTAAATGGTACAGTTATCAATTACATTATGTCGATATTACATGGGCATATATAAGCATAATGAAATCAAACCACTAATACCTATTCAAAATACCGTATTAATTGTGCATTCTGGCGGGTATAGTGGAAATGAATTGTAGTAGTTGTTCTTGAGATACTAGATTCCATACATGTTAAATGTTTTGTATCATTTTTTACTTGTTCGTCGACTTGCCATACTTTTGCAAAGTATCTTTCACCATTCTCCAAAGGTTTTCAATGAGATTGAGATCCAGTGAGTTTGGAGGCCAATTCATCTTCTTGATTCCATGGGCTTGTCTCCAATCACTAGGATATTTGCTACGGTATACCGGAGCACCATTCTCCATCAATGTAAGTTGCTCAGACTTATCATGCATAAAATAGAAGCCACTTAATGTACCTTCATAGACATGCTCCACAAATCCAATTGCTGATCGTTTAGTTGGAGGGATAACAACCAATGGGCTTTTGTCAAATCCCGTGAAAGTCCTCCACACCATAATGGATGTTCTACCAGACTTAAACGATGGTGCAAGACAATCCATGTGATACCTCTCATGTATCCTTCTCCAAACTCAAATTTTCCTGCTATTCTTGCCCAACTCAAAGGAAGACTCCTCTGTCCATATGATGTTCTTCAAATCTTTGATACTCTTGTGGGCATGGGCCTTGATAAAGTCAAACCTTTTTATCTTTTAACAAGTAGAAAGGAATGGTTTCTTGGGAGCAATACGACTTCCAAATCCCAATTTGTGAATATACATGCGAATTGTGTTACGTGCCACATTAAAGTTTCATGCAATTTCAATAATAGATTGGCGCCGATCTTGTAATAAATTAATAATTGCCAAGATAATTTCCAAATTGCACGATCACCTAGTGATGGTGGCCTCCTTCTTGCTTTCTTTGTGACTATGCAACCAATCACTTTCCACTTTGTCAATACGAGGGAAACAGTAGACCGTAGCATGTTCGAATGTGAAGCTATTGCCGACCAATGTAATTTTTTTATTTTTAGGTGAAACGTGTGGCAAGCCTTTACACCATATTTCAAAGACTTGATCTGGCGTTTTGAATAGTTCATATTAGAGCACTTCACTGTCCCCATTTGTAGAGGAATTTTTAATTTCAAAGCTTTCTGGCAACGTAATCATTTTTAAACAATCGAAATTGGCCACAGCAAGGGGCTCTAACAATGAATCTTGGCCGCATCCATATAGTGAGTGAAAGCCCGCTCGCTATAGCATAATCTCCATTTACAACTAATACGTCAAATTTGGCTACAAAATGTTCAATTCCTGAAATCTGCTGCAAAATTCAATATACCTGCAAAACACACACAAGTACTCCGATGCTGAAGTAAGAATCAAGAATTCAAGATAAAAGGATACTTGAAAAACACACACAGCTCTGATCCGCTCTCTAACAGCACAGCCAATAGAAGGTCTCCGATGCGGCAGTAAGAACATGTGTAGTTGTGCACCGTAGCCACCAGCCACACAAACTGCCGTGACTCTGAGAAATAACAAGTGACATGAAACACCACCGTGGCTCTGAGAAATAACAATGGACATAAAATACCATCGAGGCATGAGGATACAAGTTCATGAGACTCAAGATTAATGAGATAAAATAAGGAAATTGAAATTAGAGTGGAGCAACCAAGCTCGTGGGCGCCGAACTAAACAATCGAAACTGGGCAGCAGCTGCAAGTCGCTGAAGGCATCAACTTCAAACACCTACAAGCCTACAACACACTAAAATTTAAAAGGCATGGAGGACATTACAAGTCCACATACGTGCACAACTCGCTTACCGTCCTTGGATATATACCGTAGCTCCGTATAGAATTCCTTGATCATAGTAAGGTGCTTCCGGTAGCTAGTTTCGCAGTCTCCCTGCAACCAATATTCGGGTTATACAATGCCCATGACATCAAGTACCGCTACAACAAGAAAGCGAGCATCTAGCTCTTTGAGCACCTTCATCGCAGCATTGGCACAGAGCTATAGACAAGGCCACAAACAAATTGAGAAAAACCCAAAAAATATCTATTCAAATAGAACAGCCCGTATGCATTAAGGATTTTGACTGAGAGCAAGGACTGGTTTAGAAACTATACCTGAGCACTGGCTCTTGATGTTGCTCACAAGGGCGGTGAACATCTCACGGGTCATGCACTTCTCCTTGTGCATTGCAGCTACCTCGTAATCTCCAAAAACGAAAACCAGCTGCTCCTCCGGCACCTTCAGGTTCGCGTCCCACTTCAGTAAGATCGATTTGTGGCTAAGCTGCAGCATCATGTTGAACAAGTGGAAGTCATCACGCTTGAATTTGGTGCTCACGTTTCCATACAATGTGAATAGATATCCACGGCACCTCTCCAAGGCTCCAATAAAGTCAGAGATGAAGACGTTGCGTGTTTGCTCAAAGCACACTAGCGCATTTATGGCCTCCAGCAATGGTAACATCACAAGCATCTTAAGGAGGGCATAAAAGTCCCGCATGCGATGAAGAACAACTTGCAAAGGATATCAAATAGGTCACAACAACAACAAAAAAAAAACTAGAAGAACAAGAAAACTAGATCAAGAATGCGGTGATTTAGCTGTGCCTTTGTGCTCCCGTTTTTTCAACTCCCACCTCCCCACATTTTAGCCATGATTGGCTTCCATTCCGAAATCAGCAGGCCTTTGCATTGGTGCATGGCAGCTGATCCATCGGGTTTTCACGTTCTTTAAAAGTTTAAAACCATTTGTTTCCATTTGAAGTGTAATTGTGCAGAACTTCGTGACCCTCTTCGGCGAGTGGGCAAAGTATGCATGGCTCTTTTGCAGAACATCTTCTGCGGTGTTTATGAGTTCAATTTCAGACAAAATCGCAGCCCCGAGTTGGAGCCTATGGGCGCAGCAATGCTGGCCGTATGCAAAGGGAGCATACTCATCCTTGATCTACTTAGTCACTCCATTTTTGCGACCTTAAAAGCCCCCACTCCATCTAAACCGAAGCACAGAAGCTTTGCAGCGACAGGAGAAGGCTCAAGCCCACAATTAACAAGTAGACTCTACATTACATTAGGTGCAAATTCAGGTCACAAAAAGGCCGTGTAAGCGGCACGTGAGAGAAAAAAACGGGCACTGCCCGCGTACTTTTTGACATGGCATGTGAGGTGCCACCGTAGTGCCAGCAACCGCCACGGGGGCTCGAACCAATGACCTCTCCGCGAGGCGTGTGGAGGGCACAAGCTACAGTGCCGGGCTGACACAATCTGACCATTTGGGACCAAACCCCAAGCCGATCATTCACGTCTCAACTAATATTCCGAGGACCTTTGTTGTGAGTGCGCCACGCAGTCCTGTGCGGGCAGCAACTCTGGCATCCGGTGCCAGCGGCAGAGGTGCCCAAAGCAGGGAGTTCACCTAGAAAGGGCAGGCTTACACGGCCTTATTTTGACCCCATTTTGCACCTAATGTGACTTCTGTTAGAGAATCAGCTATTGCACCATCCCTAAGTGCAATCATCAAGGACTGTTGACCCCAATCAACAAGGACATAGACATGGATCACAATGACTAAAGTGTTATCTATCGTGCTACTCTCATCAGCTGAAAGAGCAATGTACTTTGCTACGTGGACCATGGCGGCTTGCTTCTTCTTCACCAAGTCATAGATGTGCTTAGCCATGATCGACCCAGAACCAAGACACCAATGCTTCAGGGGTAAGTCTTGAACACCCAAAAACTTATACAACTCATACCTAGCAGTATAATCCTTCATTGGACGACCAGTACAAGAACATGGAAAAGGGTTGCACAAATTGAATTCTCTTGCGCCTGCTCTCTGCCAAGGCGCACCCCTACATCTGATCATGTACAGATGCTGGTCTCGGGAAGCAAATAGCAAGGAATTTTTCTAATGGCATTTCCAGAGCCCATGCCGACTAATGATATCCCACTTCAGAGCCATGGTGCAAGGCTTCCTCTCCACCGTCAAGTAGATGGTGTACCTTACAAGATGAAGCATACCATCGTTGGGCAGGGCCCCTCACTCTAGGGCGCTTTCGCCGCCCACTCCGATTGGTATTTCCTCGTCAAGTCATACTTCTTCTTCCACCACTTACCACCGGCCTTCACGACCTCATCTAAACCCGACTTCCTACCCTTCTCGCATCTCCCTCTCTTTGCGCACGGTGGGGACAATCGAACCTTTATATCGGAGACATCAAAGTCACTAACGTTGGGATCAGGCTCTTCGAACTCCAAAGGAACCGTAGACTCCTTCACGAAGGTGTTCAGATTGTCCTCTGAGTATAGATACGCACTCAAATCGGAGGTCACATGCACAATGCCGAGAATTGATAACTCAATGCAGACATCAGGATCCCCCTCGCCATCAAGTCCATCCGTGTTGTTGCCAAGATGCAGTTGGTCGATCTCAACGAGAAGGTCCACATCTCTCTCACCCACTCTGCTTTCACGTGGATCCAGAGCACTGCCGTGATTTTTGGCGTTCCTACTTGTAGCAAAATAATCATGCATTGTGGTGCGTTCTCGCTAACGCTTGCGGCTTGCTTCCTCGAAGATGCGCCTCTTCTGCAGCTGTTAGCCAGGATCCTATCGATGGAGAGTGTGAACGCGGGAATAGGGCTAGGATTACTATAGGCGGGTATTAGGTTGAAGTTGATACCCGGACGACCAGGTGGTTAATCGTCAGGACCGGCCGGGTGTCTCGAGTCTCGGACAGCGGTGTCTTAGGTTTTGGGGAAAGGAGAGTCTTCGAGGAGTGAAGCGGGTGAAAGACCAGCGAGGTGTTGGTCTCGGTGAGAGGTTTCGGTAGACAGATCAAGTTGATCTCAGAGGCGTCACAGTTACCAGGGGGTTCATGGGGTCCATCGAGACAATGGGAGTAAGGGGTGTGAGAGGCGCAGCTTAGAGTAATCGTTGCAAAGAGTAGGGAATAGAAGAAAACAGCAGACAGCTAAGGAATTAGCAACAGTAGCAGACAGAAAGGAAGGAAAGAACGCAGTGATCGAATAGGTAGTCTTTTAAGAGTAGCACAAGGTGCTCTGAGTACAAAATGGAAAGCTGACTGTCCCTGGCACTCTGGCCGGCAACTAACCTAGCACTATGCTCTAATGAAAATCGAGAGAGAATACCCTAATCTTCGATCCTTTTTATACTATTCGGGGACGCCCTTGGAAGACGCTGTGACTCCCAGTCCCTGCTGCCGGTGCCGTCCATGACTTGCAGTTGGAGTAGTTTCCCAGGTAACAGCAGCGCCTTACGATCGGCGGCTCCTGCTTCTCTCTTCAAGCGCGCCGTCTTTTGCTCCCTACAAGCTAATCCCTTCAACATGAATGCTGCTCTCTGCTCCCCAGCGCCCACATCGGTGCACCCCGCTGGCCCTCAATCATCCGCCATCGCTCAGTCACATACCAAGCAGAAAGCACACAATGAGAAATTAAGAATTGAGAAAAAACACAATGAAAAAGTCAAAACCTCAAAGCAATGCACTCACCCGACTCCATAGCGCATGCTAAATCTTCTACAAAGACAAACGCACATAGCGATGAAAATCGCACTCACAAGTTGCCTCCCCATTCAAAAATCACAACAAAAACAGGTAGTTGGACTCCCCGTCCTTCAAGAATCTGGCATTAACACACTCAAAAAAAAAAAAATGCATTGCAATCCTGGCCTCCACGGTCACACAAGGGGGGAAGCACAATAAAGTGGACACAAAGTGCAATATGTGATCATTTGGAAGTGATTATGAAGTGTGCTGTTTTTCAAAGCTCAAATCTGATTTTGAGCATTTTGGTGTGGTTTTTGAGCATTTTAGTCACTTTAAAAGGTGTCATAAGGTATCTTACTCGCATCTCCATAAAAAATACATCTTCGATTGAAACTTAATATGACACAAGTTCTAAATCATGAAAATGAACTTTTTCAAAGTCTTAATTTCTTCATTTGGTGCCCTCTATTGTCTTTAATTGATGTTTTTTCCAATTTGAAAAACAATGTTCGTTCAAAAAAAAGTGATAAAAAGTATCGCTGAAGTGACCCTCTTAATGAAGTGACCCTCTTAAAAAAACATTCTGGCCATACTTTTGGAACCCTAAACTAATTAATGAGTATATGAATTGACTATTTTAGAATACATCTTAAACATATAGAGGGCGCCACTTCATCAAAATTGATTTTTAGATAGTTTTTGATTCGATTATAGCCACTTTTTCAAATGACTGCATTCACTTTGCTTGGGTTTGAAGCCCTTGTACAATAACTTTAAAGTGTCTACTTTGCATGAAACTTTTCCAAGTTGTACAAAAACAAGTTAAGAATTCATATTAGCAAAAAGAAAATGACTTCAATTACATCTTTCCATCACTTTTGTGCAATTTTTGCAAAAGGGTTGAAACTCGCAATGAGACGTCCACTTTTGTGGTCCACTTTATTGTGCTTTCCCCCACAAAGAAGGGCAAACTGGCAGCAGAGCTAAAAACTAATGGAGAGGAGTGGGCTCTGAGATTGAATCGCAAGGACAGAGACTGGCCATTAAACCCTGAGATCATGACCATTATTGGCAAAGAGTTGGTGTCTCTAGCCACGGAGCCGGAGATCCACCAACCCTAAGTTTGGCCCAAGGTCCGGGAGGGGGGGGGGGGGGGGGGGGGGGGGGGGGGAACTTGAAGCGTCACACGTGGCCACGACGTTGACTTTGGCACATGCAGGCTGGCCAAGTCCCTCACATCATATCCCTGTCAAATCCCACTACGTTGACGCTGGCAGACTTCAGGTGACGTCATTTGGCTTCAAACGGCCAAGAAAAATTACACTATTGCCGATGGTTTCATTCCTCCTAGATACATGCCCACAATTAATCTTCTTTCATCATTCTTTAATGTTCTAGTCTCCATGGTTCACCTAAATGCAAAGAAATGCACATCTTGAGAAATGTGAAGTTATTAGTAAATCTTCTAAATGGTATTATATTGCTGAATCTTCAAGTTTAGAATCACAGTTTTTAGACTTAATACCTCCTTTCAAAGATAATCTCAATACCTTGTTTATATAAAAACCAACCTCCATGTGTATACTACATGAGAAAATCTCTTAGTTTACAACAAAGTGAAAAGATCACAGATCACATCACAAACAAAGGATGACGTGACTAGAAGGTGAAATCAAGCAAGAATTATTCATATTAGATCAACTGCAATCTGATATGAACTTAGGCTTTGAATGCGACTTTCATTGAACCAATTATAAAGCTTTGAAGATGAGGTTTCTATGAACCATAAATAAAGCTTTGATTCTAAGCCTCAAGTGTGAATTTATGAACCAACTACATAGGTATTAGCTTCGATCAAATAAAAACACTATTAGGAAGAAACTTACTAGCATGAAAAGTTTGAAGCCCTTTAAACTTGAATGAACCACAATTCTACTTGAGGTTGTAGCAGCAAGAGAATTTTCTTTTTGAGAGATATGTAGTTACAGAGTGTAGAATCAGATTAAGAGTAGATAGAGGGAGCTTTAGAGACAATGCAATCCAATAGAGATGCTTATGGCTTCCATTAACCCTTTAATGCCCAACTGCTTTTGGGCAGGAACTCAGTTTAGGGGACCCTCGGTTCGGAATTCTTTCGGGGGGGTCACTCCTCGTGTTTTGGTGGCCCACGTGCGGCGGAAAAAGTAATGGAAGTAATACACCTTAAAACTTAATTTTTTTTTCCAAATTTTCTTTTCAATAGATTGTGCTACTTTAAAAGTTTATGTTTTGAATTATTGATATTTTTTTATGATAATAGTAATTAGTTATAAATTTCTAAAGAAAAAAGATACACTGTAAAGCTGAAAATAACTTTCACACCCCTAATTACCTAAGAAAAAAAAATGAAAAAAATGAAATAAAAATTCTATAAAATAGCTTTCTATTGAAAGTTTATTTTGAGTTGAATATTGATGCAATAGTCATCATCATGTGATCTCTATAAATATTTTAGTTGAAAAACATGTCATTTTAGTTCATTTTTCAACCGTTTCTAGACAACACATCTTATGTTATTTGTAATTGAAATTTTTGGCAATAGAAACCTTTAGTCATTGTCAAACAAAGCTCAAAATTGTAGGATGAAGTTATAGTTCATTCCTTGTCATTACCTAGTCAAAGTTTTCTTCCGCCGCACGTGGGTTTCCCAAGCATACAAGGAGTGCCCCCCTCCGTGGGAATTCTTGATCTGAGTCTACAGATTTTGAATTTTTGCAAATCTGACTCGAGGAATTTGTTGGCAACCCGATTAGGTTCACAATGAAGAAATTGGTTATCAATTCATTATGCTAATATTAGTGCAAATGGACGTATATTTCAGCAATTTCCAGGTGGGAAAAATTCCAATACGGTGATTGTGACTGTTGATCGCACCCCCGTGGTGGCTTTGGAAAAAATTGAGAAATCGTGAAACAAGTAAACCTAAATGTCAACATACATAGAGATGTTGCCAAAAAGGAATCACTTCAAAATTGTTTTTTCCCGAAATGTTATTGAACTTCAAATTGCATAGACTGTCATAGGGATACGGTTCACCCCGAACTTGTAACCTGGAATTTCTATCACCAGCATGTGTTCACCAGGAGATCTACTCGGTGATTCTGAACTATTGCACAAGTAGAGCACAAAGAACCACCGATGGTTCACTAAATCAAAGCACATTTACCGTAAAGCATCCTAATACAGTTTAGGCTCTCTACACTACGAATAGAGGCTGTATTTCCTTCAACCACAGAGAACTCCGAACAAAACGGCGACACCTGTCATTTCTTTCCCTGGCTGAAAATCAGAAGCCACACCTGCACCATTGGGAGCGACCAACGATGGGAGACAAAATCCTGGGAGCGACCACGGCTGAGAGAGCGTCACCTGGGGGAACATGATTCACCTGGGGGAGGGACCCGGGGAAGAGAAGGGCGTTGGCGGTTGGGGAAGTGATGTCCCCTTCTGCCGAAACACTGACAGAAAGTTAGTTGAGGTGGGGTGCCCCTAACACTGTGGGCGGAGTGTCTGCGAAGGTAGTTTTTTGCCCCCCTCCGGAAGGGCTCTCTCCGCATTTTTGGAGGTTGCGTTGTGCATCTCGCTTCCAGGGCCCAAAGGGTGCTCGATCCACGTACTACACAGGCCCCAAACACCTTCATTTACCCGTAGAGGGGCAATGAACATCTGCATACACAAATCGGGGGAGGTCAGGGATTATACAGAGTGTGAATCACTAGTACAAAAAGAAGTCAAAGTTAAGGTGCATCATAAATTTTTGATCAGTCACGGTTACATCGACACTTGTAAACTGCATCACATTTGCAGAGTACCTAAACTAGAGCAAGGTAACTACAGCCAAAACAGGTCCGTCCAACGTGTAACACAACTGTTGCATTCTACGAGAATAAACAGGAGTTCCTAACAATCCCACGAGCTGTTCATGGAATAGCGATCTTCAAATACTGATATTTTATGATGGCAACGGAGAAATTTTAGAGTTCATGAGGGTTGGAGTAAAAAGACGGAATAGCACCGTAGGATGGGGGGGGGGGGGGGAGGGGAGGGTGGTGTTCAGGGAAGAGACTCACCTTTTCCGTACTTGGCCTCCAGGTACGCAAAAACCTGCGCCATGTTCTCCATTTCGGCAAACTGCGAGGGTGACAGTGGCGCCTGGGCTAAGGTATCATGCGGGGGTGACAGCGGAGCCTGGGCGGGGGAACCGCTAGCCATGCTCTCTGTTTTCACCTCTTCAGCTGAACCCACCATTGAATCCACGACTTCTAATGGTGTGGCAGGCAGAGGGAAGGGTATCCCGGAGTACCACTCCATCTCTACGCGTTCGACCTCTGCACCGACGTTCCAGGTTTTACCTGAAATACCCCACCGTGGTTAATGCAAACCAAGTTTACAAGTAGAAGTGCCCATTGCATAAGCTCCCCCGTCATGTCTCAAACCAGAACTGAAAAAATCACCGTTGAATGAGGTGCAGCTAACCTACTGCTGAAAATGCTAGCCAACAGCTGAGCAGACCTAATCAGCTGCTAAACAAACCATGCCCTCAGTTGCTAAACACGAAAAGCTCATTAGCTGCAATACAAACTAACCAATCAGCTGCTAGAAAGACTGCCTGCTGCAAAACAATACAAGTCAGCCATAGAACTACCATGAGATCAAGCAAGCAAACAAGCTAACTACAGCAGAAGCCAACACAGATTGCCAGCGAGTGTAAGCAGCAGCATGCAACATGGGCAAACCCCAACTTCAATTAGGAGCCACGCAGCTGACGCATGCAGGCAAACCGCAATTGCAAGCGGGAGCCAAGCTACACCTCGCATACAGAGCAGCAGCAAACTTCAAAAGCAATCATTAGTGAATAGGCAGCAACAAAAGACAGAAATGGACGAGGCATAATGCGATAGGGACTACCAAGTCGAGTAGAAAGCGAGGAGGAGGAACGTCACTTGTGCTTTGGCGGTGCAACTCCTCCACAGTGTTGAGCCACGGTGTCAGCTCTTCTACGGAGCGAGGGTGCTTAGCCACACGGGGGTGAAATCAGTCCCAACGAGGCATTGTGTTAGACCTACTTGGTCGAAGGGGACTGGATATGGAGATGTCGCCGCTGGGTCGGTAAGCTAGACACTTCTGTCGCCCAAAGAAATGCTCAGAATGCACAACAGACACATACCCTTAGCTAAAATGGCCCTCCTCAATCTGTTGGAGCAACATTGATATTGGGGAATCAAAACTTAATTCATGACAAAAAAGGAAACCAGATACACATAACCAGCAAGCCTGTTAGCGGGCCGAGGTAACCCCTTCCAAAAAAAGCACCTAAAAACTCACGAAACTTGTAGCCCTACCCTCACTGCCAAAATGCGTCGGAAAACCCCAAGACAACAACCCCATCACCCGCGCAAACAAAGCTAGTCTCCGCCAAGACAGAAGACGAAGACCACAAACAAGAGAATTGGTACCTGAAAGCGGAGGTGAGATGGATAGTTAAGCCCCGTGCCCTTCCGTGAGGAAGCGCAACATCCCTCGTTGGCAGAAAGCAGAACAAACAAGCGAAGGAGAAGGCGCTCTGCACCCAGCCCTACAGAGAAAACCCGAAAAGCACCAGAGCAGGGTAAAGAATGGAGCGTGCACAACAAATGACGAAGCAACAATTGGAGCCACGAATCACTGTGATGAGAATGTATAGTGACTGCATGCGTTCCTGGTTTAGGGTAGGGGAAAGAGGGAACACGTACTTGGCATGCAGTTCAGGCTACGCTAATGAGGACCACAATGACCCAACACTAATGTGAAGTGACATTCGAATTCATGTTGAATTATAACTCTTTATTAACAAGGGAACCTTGTCCTGCAGGTACAGGTGATGGGGGCAACGAGGTGTCCACTGCCTAGCCCCTCTAAGCCATGTGCAACGCTCAGCTACCATGAGCGTCCAGTGGGCCAGTATGGCAGCCCCAAGCAGCAGAAACCTCGAAGAAAGAAGTCACAACAAAAAAAAAAAAAACCACATATCGTTCCACAAATACTCCCCGTGAAGAGCAGGAGCACGTGGTCGACAAAACTGGAGATCAACACACAAAGACATACAAGAAATTAAAAAAAGCAGAGGTGAGTTTGTGGCTCTTCCGCACTTCCAAAAAATAGAGTGTCTCCTTGTCACTGGAAAATGAAAACAAAAGTGCCTTCCAGGATCAGGCTGATTAACGGAAGCATTCCATTGGTGCAGGAAGGTTCCAAAACTTAAACACGCACGCCAAGGCGAGTTCCACAGAAGCCGTGTAGGGGAAACAAGCACCATGCTCCTAATCAGGGCTCACATACGATGGTGCTGTGAAGGGATTCACAGATAGGAAAAAAAATGCAAAAAAAAAAAAACTATTTCAATTCTACCACGCTAGCTCCCGCTGTGCTATTCACATACGCCTGACATGGCGTTCATGAATTGCTGGGAATGAAAAGGGTGGGGGGGGTTCCTGAGAGAGGATGGTACATGAGCCCGCTGTTACGGGTGCCAAACTCCTGAAGCAGAGAAAAACAGAAACCCGAAGGTACAACTAAACAAGAAGACAGTAGGCTGGCCCCGTGCTGGATGCTGCTTAAGGTCGAGGTATTGTGGAATCAACCACCCTGCGGCGCTCACGCTCTTGAGTCGCGTCAAAAATGGCCCACGTCTTCTGCCTAAAAAAACAAACACAAAACCATACCCCCCCCCCTTCTTACACACCCGCGCACAGTGGTTATTTCTTGGACAATCATGGAACGTAAAGAAAGGTGAAGCATAGATAAAAGAAGAGGGCCTCCAATACAATACCTCCATCGATGCATCCAGGAGGCGCTTCCATTCTGCAAAGGCATGCAACAGTGAGTCATATATCCGTGGAGCCATGGAATTCGAGGAAGCATACCCCCGGGCACATGGACCAGAGAGTGCAACCCTTGCACACCCTGTAGGTTCTTCTCTTGCAAACACGGCATTGCCTACGTCATGTGCCCTTTACAGAGTGGCAGGGGGTTGGGCGTCGCGACGCTCTCGGTGGTGTGGGGCGGTTCTCTCCCAAGCTGGATTGGCCCCGCAACGGCAGGTCACGGACTTCGGCAAGCAAAGGAGGAACACCTGCTGGTTGTGGCCAGCGACCTCGGCCTCCTCCCAAGGCTTCTGCAGCCTCCTTGGGGGACGGAGTCACATGGACCTGCTCCAGGGCTAGATCTGCACCTGCAACTAATGAGCCCCTCTGCCGGCTCACCGACTCCTGGGATGGTAGTACGTCATCAATAGGGCACTCGGAGCTCTCCTCCATGGGCTCTGGAGGTGGATGTGTAATAGCAGCAACTGTGGGGTCCAATGTGGAAGGAGGGCGAGATCTGAGATGTGCCCCGGAGTCGCTGGACATGGGACAGCCCATGAGGCCATGGGCAAGGACAAGCAAATACCGTTCATGGTCCATGGGTTTCTCTCTATATTGCATCGAGATGTTTTTGTACCTGATGTAGGAGTTTGTTGTAGCTGAGTCAAGTGCGAAGAAAAAGAGCCGGTGCCACCACTTCTTGGTGAAGATTTGTGTAGTGTAACTGGCTCGTAATGGATCTTGAGTATCCACCCCCCTCATCATTGCCGAATACAGTTTCTGAATTGGGCTGGTCGGAATCTCGGTCTTTCCTGAACTTGTATGTTGTGTCGCAGTTGCACCACCGCGCACCATCGGGTCTGCAACACTGGTGGGGAAGCCAACCCGCCCCTGCCTCGCGGTGCCCACCGCATAGAAACCACGGCTTAGGAGATCCTGGAATAGCATAGGGCTCGTGAAGTAGTTATCCAACACTACAGTATACCACTGTCCTTTCCACCCGTTCGTAAGGCGCGTCACCACCCCAACTCCTACACCGCAAGCATGCTGAGGAAGAGCAGCGATTGCTTCATTCGCGGCTCCCACATACACCTCTAGGTTCAAAACATATTTCGTAACCGAGCAACACAGGCACCACACCTTGATGCCATGTGTGATCGGTTTCAATGGAAGGTATTGCTTGAAAGAGCAATACCTCCCATTGTATGGTACCATGGACTTGTCAACGTATAGGTAAAGAGACTCGTTCCACAGAGCCTGGAAGTTCAAGACCAGGGCGTCAAGCAGCCACCGAATCTGTGCAATCGGGTCATATCTTGGATCCCTTCTGTCGTACTTCAGGGAGTGCTTGGTGGCAATGTGCAGGCATTGCAACATGTACAGGAACCGCTTGCCGCACATGGTGGATGCCATGTGCTCACATCGTAGTGTGTCGCTACGAATTGCCCAGAAATCACGCACCCTGGGCTGGTTTCTTACGGCCATCAGAATACAAATTCCTATAAACTGACGATGCTCCTTGAGGGTAATTTTTGCAGAGCATTCCGGCCCTCCCTTCTGCTTCCCAGTCTTTGGATCAATCCAGCCCGCATACTCGTTTGACTCCCTTACAACCTTCCTCTGAATGCCATCAGTCCAGATGTCGAGGAAAGAACTCACTGGGTCAAGGGGGGCCGTGTGAGAAATCTTGGAGTCTGCTGGTGGACTAGAGAACTCTTCCTGTGGCAGCAAGGTCCACAACTTCTCGTGCCAGTTGGAATCCGCGAATCTTGAGTCAAAGGTCTGATCGTCCTCTGCGCTAGGCCCGCTGGTATACATCCCAAGTTCAGCCAGCATGGCCTGAGGTTCTTCTCCGCCACTACCTCCCGAGTCTCCCTCAGAGAATGCCGCTCCTCCAACGCACCGCGTTCCTCTGCCACCTCCACCAGACCTTCCACCATTGTCCTCAACGTCCCACTAAGGTATCTAGTCCGGATCAGAGTCTGATATTAGCCCCCTCCGCGACTAATTGCCCTCTATGGCCTCTAGAGGATTTGGGTAGTGGAAATGGCGCGGTCGCTGGATCCACGTGCTTGGTCGAAAGCGCAAGCATGTCCACTGCCTCGCATGGCATAGGTTGAGCTTTTCCGAAGAGTCCCTTGGAGTCCAACCCTGTCCTGTGCACTCCTCTGCTTCAGCTCCCACGGCACACAGTCCTCAATCCGTATCTTCAAGACCCCGAAGTACTCACCGAAATCAACCTCAAAGAAGGATCCCCCCGTGTCATCAGAGCACATGGCCAGCACATATCCAAAGACTCTTTGACATGGATTAAGAACTAGCTCCCCCCCCCACAGCATATCTACAACCCTCACTGACATTTTTCGAAGAACTTTACCTTCGAGGGACATCTCCGTCAAGTCGCCCATTATGAGCATGTCTGGAGAGGGCTCAGCGATACTTGGACCCGAGTGCAGGAAGTCCTCAGGCCTCAGTTCCTCCTCAACCTGACCTCGGCGGGGTTGCACTTGGAAGACCTCCTCACCCTATCCCTGTACTGGTCGGCTGGCGGCTGTGCTCACCAACTGCTCCACATCCCATCCATAACCGGCCACACCTCCGAAGATAGAGCCACCACCTGCAC
Source organism: Ceratodon purpureus (assembly GCA_014871385.1). Taxonomy (NCBI): domain Eukaryota; kingdom Viridiplantae; phylum Streptophyta; class Bryopsida; order Pseudoditrichales; family Ditrichaceae; genus Ceratodon; species Ceratodon purpureus. Next base: position 379,185 of record CM026431.1, read on the forward strand.
AGCATAGAGCAACATGAGCACGCATTAGCCTACTTGGTACTCATGAGCTCCCCCTGCATGCCTTCGGGTACCAACCATTTGCATATTAATCCAATGACAAATAATACAAAGGAAAGACCCCTCCTACATGTCAATAACAAGGAGAGTGAGTCGGAATTGTACCTTCTCCCGCATCCTCCACAGGGACTTGCACTCCCTCCCGAGCCCCAGCACTTGGCTTACCTTGCATTCCAAATAGGCACCTCCTCAAGGTTGGCCCTGGCTCATCCTGTCTCCCTCCACCGTATCGAGTGTGGGGGGAGGCTGTACGGGTGGTAGCCCATACACATTTCCTCTTCTTCGGGAATGCTAAACCTCAGTAGGAGGAAGTTCCACAACGACCTAGGGCCCTAGCGCCTGCCCCTCCACCCCCCGGCAGCCCTCCTTCAACGGTTGAATTCTCGGCTTTGAGGGGCGCTCTCCTATGCCGTGCCCTTCCGTGACCCCTACCTCCGCTTGTGGCTCCGCTGTGCACACGGACTTTCCCTTACGCTTCTGGAATTGCACTCCGGCGTACCACTTCCTTCCTTTGCCCTTGGCCACAGCAAAGCCCTCCCCCGCCCACTCCCCTTGTTTCCTGAACCGGCACTGCCAATTTGAAGCCCCCTTGTCTCACTGAACTGCTTCCCCTTGTGCACATTCCCCTGCGCTGGAGGATAGGCGTTGATGTGTACTAGGTCGGAGTTGCATGGGACGTGGTTCCCGATCACTCCTTGCAAATTCCGCTCCTGTAGGTCTCCCGTGATCTTGTCAATCATGGCCACCACCTCTCCTACCAATGAGCCTGTCCCTCCCGAATCCTTCGTTGCCAGCGGTTCCTTCTTAATTTTTTGCTCGTATTTCCTAACAAGTTTCCCCGTCCTCTTGCTAATCTTCACGGACAATCCACTTGCGGCATTTCCCACCTGGCCCTCCTCAGCGTATCCGTGCCCCGATCACAGCTGCTACATGTCCGTTGTCGATATAGGTCGGTGGATCCACAATCCCATCTGCTTTGGTGACCCGTCCATGTGGACAGGCACTATGCCCCTCTCCAACTTCGTGCACACTGTACACATGATCTCCTCCATGCCCTGCTTAAACCTCCTACTCCGCACGCATCTTTACTAACTTCACTGCCACCGAAGTTTTGTGCAATCCTTCTCTCCCCAACGTCCCCCTCTGCAAATTCACTCCGCACGCATCCCCTCCAGCATCTCCAGCCATCCCCTAGGGTCCGCCTCCAACCCTCTGTTCGCAATGTTCGCATCCACTCCAAAGAATCCAACCTTCTCTCTCGGTAATCACCCCATCGTGACAGACATTGTCTCACCGTGCACACCATCCCCAACGTCCCGGATGCGTTGCACATAAGTGTTAACTGGGAATTTAAGGTAGTAGAATAGAGGAGCAGTAAAACTGCAGAGGAGCAGTAAAACTGCAGTGACTGGGGGGGACAGTAAACTGTTAAGTTATTGTCCTGTCCTGCAATAACTCTGTTTTGGATGAACTGTCAATTTTGGATGAAAACTGCCAGATGGATGAAAACTGTCGGATGGATGAAATCTGGTGGTTGGATGAAGTCTGGTGGTCGGATGAAAACTATTAGGGTTTAGGGTGGCGGCTAGGGTTTTTGAGGCGACGGCTAGGGTTTTGGGTGGGGTTGTGAGGGAGGGGGCTGCGAAGCTCATTCTCTCTCTCTCTCCCCTTGGGAGTTTTCTTTGGAGCTCTCAGATTTTAGTGTGTAGGAGGTGTTGTAGGATTGTAGGAGAGTTGCTGCTAGGACAGTTTTGAGGATCCTGGAGGGTCTAGGGATTGCTAGCAGTAGGGAGCAGTATGATGTACTGATTTACAGTGAGTAAAGGACAGAAATCGATTACATTTGTGTGTACATGCTTAGATTTGCAGTAATGAGTAGTTGAAGGACCAGATTGGTTAATTCACCTGGTGGGTATAGTAGATCTGGTGTTTAAATGAGTGGGTATTGTAGATCAGACCAAGGAGAGTAGGAATATGTATCAGATCTGAGGATATACCTCCAGAATTTTCGTAGATCTAGGTAGACAGTTTCAGATCTAGGGCAGGATTTGGGGCAGTTTTAGGGGGACAGTACAGTAATTTTCACTGGATTTCAGAGAGTTTTAGGACAGTATTTATCTTTGAAGGAGTGAGTAAAAATACTCCTTTCACATTGGGGACCATGCAATAGTTCAAACCATGTGGCTCTTGCTGCACACGCCAGGACAGTACCTGATCCGTACAGTTCCTGGAGTGGTAGGTACAGTGGCGATCTAGAAGGGCATGAGTAAGTCTGACAGTGGCAGTGCCAGACTTGTGACAGTGACTGTCATAGTAACCAGATTTGTGACAAGTGGAAGTTACAGTGACTAGATTTGCAACAGTAGCAGTTTTGGGTAATGATGGGGAGCAAATCAGCAGTGACGGCAGGACATGTGCAGTCAAGAACCGGTGGGAGCAGTCAACAGCAAGCTGGAGGGGAGGCGCATCTCAGGAGCTGAGGACAGCTCTACAGCAAAAGGGGGATAGTCAGCCAGATTCAGGTAAGTTGCTGTTACCATTGATTTGAGGTTGCACTGCAATGAATAGTAGGAGGAATTTTTGAGCAGAGGTAAAAAAATGAACAGTCAGTAAAACAGTCGTAGATCTACTGTCTAGGTAAATATGAAGACAGTAAAAATGACGCAGTAAAAATGAGAGGTAAAAACAAAGCAGTAAAAAAAATTGAGGTAAAAAAATGGAGCAATAAAAAGTCAAGGTAAAAAGGTGGCAGTAAAAAACGAGAACCATGAGTAAATGAGGAATGGAACCTAGAGACTAGTGATAGGAGTCTGGAAAGGAAACTGGACCTAAAAATCACTAGATTTAGGTAAAAAACAGTCAAACTGGACTAGGATTGTGAAAAATTGGATCTGTTTCACTAAAAAAATAAAGGGGCAGAATTGGAAAACCAGGACAGTCCTTTAGAAACAAACTGTAAGACTGAACTGCTTGGAAATCTGGTAGACATCTAGACTAAGGACGAATTTTTCAACCTAAAGGCAGTTAGGACCAACCTAAGTAGGAGCAGTAGCTACTGACAGATCCAGAAAGGACCAGACTAGGGTGGCAGAGGGATGTACTGACAAGGACCAGGAGTACGAAGGACTAGCACACAGGGACTAGAGGAGGACTGGGATAGAGATCTACAGTACCTACCCAGGAGTTCACCTGGAGGGGCAGACTCGACTTACTGGAGAAGCAGACAGACCAGAAGATCACCAGCAGAAGGGACCAGGAAGGAGAAGTAGTGACTGCCCTAACATAGAAGGCGGCTACCAAGGGTGGGACAAGGAAGAGTTGGCTAGAAGACAGGCAGCAGAGAGGCTGGCCAGATACGAGCACAGGGAGCAGCAGAGAGCAGCAGTTGAACCAGGAAGGAACATTGGTGGGCAGCCCAGCTCGGAGGAGAGCATTGCCAAAGGAAAGACCAGGGACTTGATTGACATGGACTTGGTGGGCGAAAATTCAAGCCAGGAGACACTGCTTGGAATAAGCAGGAGGACAGGATCAGCTAAGGGCGAACCTGGTCCCAGTTTCAAGAACTGGCAGGAGGATGATGACATCAGGAAGTATGATGGCTCAATGCCATCACCAAGGACCAACAGAAGGGAGTTTCCAAGATCAGGAGGTGAAGACATCCATCACAATTGGAATCCTCAACTGGAGACAACAGTAGCATACGACCAGTTTCAAGAGGAGGAGAGGAGAAGCACCAGCCGAGCTAATACACCGAGACCAGGAATACAGACACCAGGGGACTTGGTGGAGACGCTGGAGTCACTGAAGAAGAAGCTAGACCAGGTCAGGAGTGAAGACAGGATTACAGGAGAAGCAGTACCCACTTCAGATCCGACCAGGACCAGCAGACAGGGACATCAGACCACAAGGAAGCAGACAGTTCAGTTTCAAGGACCCGAGCTGGATGAAGAAGAAGAAGACAGGAAGTAGCTGGAGCAGTTCAAGGCCCAACAGCAAGCTAGGAGGCAGGCTGAGAGGGACAGAAGGAACCAGCAGACCATGGAAGAGGTGTACAGGCGCCAGATGGAGGAATTAGGACAGGCCACCAGGTTCAAGGAAACCATGCAGGCTTGGGAGCAGAAAAACAGGGAGGAAATTCAAATGAAGGAAGCCATGAGGTTATGGCAGGAGTCCAAGAAGATAGAAGAGCAAGACCAGGAGAGACAGAGGCAGGAAGCCCTTAGAACCTGGCAGGAGGCTCAAAGGAGGGAAGAGATCAAGCAAGCAGCAGAGAAGCAGGAGGCCATGCAGCAGGATTTGTTACGCCAGGAGGCTATGAGCCTGTGGCAGGAGGCCCAAAGGCTGGAGGACCAGAAGAAGAAGGAGGAGGAGAAACAAGAAGCAAACCGCCAGGCAACCTTGTATAGGTGGCAGGAGGTTTTAAGAGAAGAAAGCCAGAAGCTACAGGCTCAACAGAAGGGGAACCTGTGGCCAGGATTTGAACAGTCTGAGGTACAGGGTGGAAGAGTTGGTCCTTTAGGAGCAGCAGAGGTAATGGGAGTACCAGTTCAAGCAACTGCTGTATTCCAGGGACCGGCACAGAGCCACTTCCAACCCCAGACCCGACCAGCAGGACCATTGCCAGGAAGGGGAGCATCAACGTCTTATGTGGATCACCTGACTGGTGATCTATACCAGCCAGAGGCACCCCAGTTGGTGTATTGGCCAGGGGGAGGAACAGACATAGGAACAGGAGCCCCCAGTATAGGTACAGGGTTTCGAAGAACAGCGGATGCAGTTGGAGGAGCATCAACTGGGACCAGACCATCAGTGGGAATTGGAGTGCTAGTGGCCCCTGCGGCCAACAGTTATCCAGAGCAGCCGGTACCACCACTGTATCCACCAATCGGAAGACCAAGCATTCCACCGGTGTATCCACCGGATGGAAGACCAGGGGTGTTACCAGTCTACCCAGCAGTGGGCAGACCAGGCGTACCACCAGTCTATCCACCAGCTGGAGGACCAGTCGGACTGCCAGCATCAGGACCAGTCAGTATGGCACATAGGAAGCCACTGCCATACTCCAAGTACAAAGAAGGTACAAATCTTGATGCTCATATTCGTCAGTTTGAGCCGACCTTGTGGCACAATGGGGAAACTGATGAGCAGGTTATCATCAACCTGATGGGAACCACCTTACTGGATAAGGTTGGGGCCTGGTATGAGAATTTTCTGGAGAGTCATCTTTATTGTTCATGGGAGGAGGTCAAAGCGGCCTTCCGGAGGAGGTACAGGGACCAGACCACAGATGAAGCAGTTTACAGGGAGTTGAAGTCCTTCAAGCAGGCAGATAGGGAGAAGGTGCAGGATTACTATGACAGGTTTATGACCCTGATCAAGTGTCTGCAGTCAGATCCTGGAGAGGGATTTCGGATTACTAATTTCAGGGCAGGTTTACTGGAGTACATAAAGATTACGACCAGTATTGCACCAGTGAAGACCCTGACAGAGTTGGTGGATGTTGCTCTAAGGTGTGAAGAAAACTGCACCGATTCCAGTGGTAAGCCAACCAAGATTGAAGTCAAGAAGGTGGAGACGACCAGTAAGCCAGCAACTGTGACCAGGAAAGAACCAGGTCAAGATGCCCCTAGGCGAATCTGTGACACCTGCAAGAAGCTGGGCCATGAAGATCGTGACTGCAGGTACAACCCAGCAAATCATAAGGGACCAAGTATGAAGAAAGAAGGAGAGGAACCAGTAGGGGTGAATGAAGTGTCTGCTCCAAAGCCAACAGCCACCTACAACAGTAACTACAACCAAGGGTACCAGAGGTCATCCAATCCCAGACCAGGTAATGGCCAGCAGGGAAGTTATGGTGACAAGCCAGAATGTTGTTATTTGTGTGGTGGATCAGGGCACAGGAGTTGGAACTGCCCTCTGAAGGCACAGTGGGACCAGTTTCGAGCACAACAGGACCAAGCACCCAAGAAGCAAGACCACCATGTGACGAATGTGGAAATTGAATGGCTCAATGAGCCAGAGGACCCAATTGACGTGGCTAGTATGACCAGAAGTCACGGGCAAAAGGCAGGATTACCTCCTATTGAAGACCAGTCCAAGGAACTAGAACCAAGGAAGGCCAGGACCAAGGAAGACTTGAAGGAGGATGAACGGCTCAGGGATTCTATGCTAGAAGCCCTGAAAGAGATTCAGCTCAAGGAGGAGCAGGAGGCCAGAGCAGCAGAGCAGACCAAGAGTGCTCACTCACATGAAGCTCAGGAGATGGCTGAAGCAGAGATACAAGACAGTGAGTGGGCAGGATTCCCAGATTCTGATGTCCTCAATTACAGCTTTAAGACTGATCAAGAGGGACCAGGAGTACTTGCAGAAACCAGTACAAAGGGGGACCAGGAGCAAGATTATGCAAAATTGGCCCGGGCAGGAGGATATTGGCCAGTCCAATCACTGTGCCTTTGGGTCAGCTACTACAGATGGCTCCAAAGATGACTGAGATTGTCAAGGCTCATGTGTTTCCGGAGTTAAGGGCCAGTAAGGATTCTGGTCAAGGAGAAACGGCTGGGGTGGAGCAGATGACCAGAAAAGGAGGTCAACGAGGTTTGATACCTAACTTGGCAGTAGATGTTGACACAGAATTGCCTATGTTAACTGTGCAGATTGGCGACGGAACTTTGGACAAGGTATTGCTGGACGGTGGATCTGGTGTCAATCTCATTACTGAAGAGGAGCAGAAGCGTTTAGGATTGAAGGACCCACAACCTGCTCCCTACAAATTGAGGATGGCAGACCAGACTGTGGTGGAACCAGTAGGAATAATCAGAAATGTGAAGGTACACATCCATAGCATTCCTTATCTGATTACACTGACTATCATCAAGAATAAGGAAGTGAATGAGGAGTATAGCATGCTCTTAGGTCGTCCTTGGTTGATCGATGCAAAAGTCAATCATGACTGGGGTAGAAATCTGGTCACAATTCGAGGCAACGGGACTGTCAAGACAGTATCAGTGAGCCAGAAGAAGGAGTCTGGACCAGATTTACCTGAGGTACTGGTCTGCTACAACCTTACTGAAGGACTCATAGATGAAGAGGAGGAACGTTGGCTGGCCACCAAGCAGGATGTATTGGTCCTTGAGACAGTAGGACTGCCCCAAAAAGATGGAGACCAGGAGCCGGTGGCAGGAGCAGAAAGGATCTATTTGGACCAGTTTCTGACAACCATACCAGAGTACTCGACCAAGGGACTAGTCGAACAGCAAAAGGGGGATAGTGGGCAAGTAGGCTAGGAAGGGACCAGTTTGGGTGACCAGGCAAGCCTGGAAGGGACCAGTTTGGGTGACCAGGACAGCACCAGCACCAGACAGCGACATACACTAGGAGCACAAGACCAGGACGGCAGACGCACTAAGGACCAGGGAGAAGACCAAGACCAGCAGAGCAAGAGAAGAGAGGACCAGGGAGAAGACCAAGACCAGCAGAAGAAGACAAGGGAGGACCAGGGAGGAGACCAAGACCAGCAGAGCAAGAGAAGGGAGGACATGGAGGCAGACCAAGGCAGTGCAGGCTTCAAGGACCAAGACAACAATTTTTTCAAGGATCAGGAAGCAGACCAAGATGAGCGAAGCAGGATCAGAGAGGACGAGGATAGCAAAAATGAGGAGGGACATGACAAAGATCAGGAGCAGGAGAACAGGTGGGAAGAGGGCCAGAATTTAGAAAAAGGAGATGAGGGTGAACTAGAGGAAAAATTAATAGAAAAAAGAGAAAAAACAAAGAAAGTAATTAGAAAAGGGGCAGGAGAGAAAGAAAGGAAGCAGCTAGCAGTATTGTGTGGGGTAGTCGGAATCAGCCCTCTAAAACAGGAAGAGGAGATGGGACAGTAGAAGCAGCACTATCAGGCAAGAGGAGGAGGCAGGCAGGGTTTCAGTAGCAGCGGCTGCCAAAGTAGAGAGAAGCAGGAGCATTGCCAGCCAAGAGGAGGAGGCAGCCAGGTTTATAGCAGGAGCGGTTACCAAGAAGACCACGAGCAAGAGCTTGAAGAACAGAAGAAAGTGGTTGGAGACCAAGAAGATGAGGCAGCAGCCAAGATAGAGGACCAGAAGAACGGGAGTCTGGAGAAGGACCAGCAGGACATCAATCCAAATGACCAGGATAAGAGAGTGGATAGGTTGGACCAGGGAAACAGGGACCAGCCAAGGTGGACCAGAGATGGAGGAGGTAAGAAAAATAAAAAAGAAAAAAATGAAGGAACTGACCAAGAGAAATGGGACCAGCAGGAGGTAGAACAAAAGCACCAAAGATCCAAAGACCAGGCTAGGATGCCACAGGGATCTAGAGGAGGACACCAGGTCAAGACGATGGGTGGGCAGGTGAGTAGTCCAATACAGCTCTCCAGTAGCCCAGAGATGGTTTTAGTGTTGGCATTCACCAGGCAGCAGCCAGTATTAGAGCAGCAGCACCAAGATCAGCATCAGGACCAGTCCCAAAAGCAGTCCGAGGAGCAGCGCCAGGACCAGGTTGTGACGGACCAGCCACAGGAGCAGGATCCTATAGACCAACAGGAGGAGCCAAGTGTGGATTTACCCACAAGCCAGGTAGACACCAGGATCTCAACCAGATCAGGAGGGACATGACAGCAGGCACCAGAGGACCAGGTGAGTATCACCAAGGAGGTAGGCCTGTTGGTTCAGCAGTTGCAAATGGCATTGGGACAAGCATCCTGTGTGCAGGATTTGCAGGAGCAGGAGATGGAGAGACAGGCTTGGGTTGATCAGGGGGTCCAGGCAGAGGTACTCAGTACCAGGAGGATGGAGTTGGAGGCCAGGACTAGTGCCAAATTCAGGGACTTTCACAAGTTGGTCGTGGAGAACCAGCAACTCAGGCACAGGGTGGAGGTGGCTGAGGCGAACTCTTCTCAGGCTTCTAGGGGGTTGACCAGGCATCTGCTGTCTACCTTCAAGAAGCAGGTACTGGACCAGATTCAGGCCTACTTAGAGGACCAGGCCAGGTACTTCAGGTATTTGATGAGGTTTGCTGAGGCTTACCCGTCTTTTGTTTACTGGTCTGTGGATGAACAAGATGAGGGGGCGGATGAGGCGATGCCTGATGGAGGGCAGTCTGTGGAGGTTGGGGGAGCTTCGAGCAGTGGCCTCAGGACCACTTCTGGTATTAGTTCCCACCCAGGGGATGGACCAGTAGGTATTGTCCCTATTGTACCACGAGTACCAGCACCACCAAGACTAGAGGCAACACCAGCAAGACCAGCATCAGCAACAAGAGGGGCGGCACCAGTTAGTGGTCAGACATTCATTCTAGGCCAGGTTACTGGTAGGACCAGTAGGACTTTCCTTTTTGATTTTTTGATACCTTAGTTTTTTTGGTTAACCCCATAAAACTTAAAACCGAGCATCTGAGGGCAGATGCAGGCTAAAAGGGGGATAATGTTAACAAGGGATTTAAGGTAGTAGAATAGAGGAGCAGTAAAACTGCAGAGGAGCAGTAAAACTGCAGTTACTGGAGGGGACAGTAAACTGTTAAGTTATTGTCCTGTCCTGCAGTAACTCTATTTTGGATGAACTGTCAATTTTGGATGAAAACTGCCAGATGGATGAAAACTGTCGGATGGATGAAATCTGGTGGTTGGATGAAGTCTGGTGGTCGGATGAAAACTATTAGGGTTTAGGGTGGCGGCTAGGGTTTTTGAGGCGACGGCTAGGGTTTTGGGTGGGGTTGTGAGGGAGGGGGCTGCGAAGCTCATTCTCTCTCTCTCTCCCCTTGGGAGTTTTCTTTGGAGCTCTCAGATTTTAGTGTGTAGGAGGTGTTGTAGGATTGTAGGAGAGTTGCTGCTAGGACAGTTTTGAGGATCCTGGAGGGTCTAGGGATTGCTAGCAGTAGGGAGCAGTATGATGTACTGATTTACAGTGAGTAAAGGACAGAAATCGATTACATTTGTGTGTACATGCTTAGATTTGCAGTAATGAGTAGTTGAAGGACCAGATTGGTTAATTCACCTGGTGGGTATAGTAGATCTGGTGTTTAAATGAGTGGGTATTGTAGATCAGACCAAGGAGAGTAGGAATATGTATCAGATCTGAGGATATACCTCCAGAATTTTCGTAGATCTAGGTAGACAGTTTCAGATCTAGGGCAGGATTTGGGGCAGTTTTAGGGGGACAGTACAGTAATTTTCACTGGATTTCAGAGAGTTTTAGGACAGTATTTATCTTTGAAGGAGTGAGTAAAAATACTCCTTTCACAATAAGCATCCATGCCCATGCTTCCCGCATCTACTTGTCGGCGTAGACATCCTCCCGAATGACACGGTTGAGGTCGTCAGAAAATCCACGAGGATCACCTTCTTCAATTCTCGTGCGCCACCCCAACAACCGAGCGCATTGCCTTCGAAAAAGGTACCGTAACTATTTTGGCTCTAGAGATTCCGAATTGGTGAATCCTCGGAAACCCTTGGGCAACGGCAATTCCACCAAGTACAAACTCCGTAGCAGCGCGGCGAGGACCTCCAATTTATCCCGGCCCACCCCTTGTGGCTGCCCCCAGTCCAAGATGATGCGCTCAGCTTCGGGAAAGGGGTGGGGCGTTGATGGAGGTGGCGGCCATTGCATGCCCTGGCTTGCTCGCCTGGTGGTGTTGCGTGCAGACCGCCGGGACTTGATGGCGCCCTCCATTGCATGTCCGTCCAATTTACTCCTACAGCACACTCCCCTATTCCCTGGTCTCGATTTTCTCTTCGTCCTAGCACCCCGACCTATCTGCCACAGCCGCGCGCATTTACATTCCAAAGAGTCCGCTGCTACAAAGAGGAGCAGCACGCAACATACCTCATTCACGATGTGTATGAGGGCAACACCCTGCATGGAGCCGCGATGGTGATCAATTCTAGGGCGGCTGCACAGGCCTCGATTCTTTGAACCTTCTGTCGCTACCTCCTCCATCTCCTCTCCCGTAGCCTTCAACTCTAGCAATCTCCACAATGCCACACCCCTTGCTCCCAATCCCAAGACACCTCGTGCCCCCGTTGATGCTCTTGGGGCCCTCGAAAAACAAAAAATCCCCTGCAATTCAAACACTCCGGAGACGCACACGCCATCGCAAATTAATGCTTCCAACCTCAGTCGCGGCCAACCCCTGATCCCTTGAGTTCACCTCTAAACCCCAGCGTCTCCAGAGCGTTGCTACGCAAGGAAGTTAGCAGGGTTTCTAAGTTACAGTGCACGCAGGGAGAACCTGGGACACGGGAATGACCCTCAGGGTCTGCCTAGGCATATGAACAAACGGTAATGAAGATCATGCGTTTGCTGCGAGCTCGAACCCAACCGCATGCACATATGGGAACTTGCCAATCCAAAGTGCTTCTCAATGTGCTGTAACACCAGTTTGCATACGTAACTTTTCCATCTTTTGCCCCCGGAGTGTATTTTCTTTTCTAGGAGATTCCGTATTCTGTGGTATTTGAGTGACTTGCACAGCTCTGATTTGGGAAATTTTTTGCTCACCGTGTAGCTGAGAGGCAAGCCCCAATCCGTCGCGGTTTATGCAAGAGTAGGCGATTACTTCTCCGAAAGTTATTCCCCACACTGGTGCCCCAGCGACCATAAAACGGTCGCTTGGGCACTAAAGGGTTAAGAGGAGAAGAACAAGAATATGTTGAGAAGCATGAAGATTCTTAAATGGAGGCTTTATCATAATCACCCCTTATCTCAAAAAGATTGTTTAAAGCTAAATTAGGTAGAGTGAGTATTGGAGGTTATGTGGGGGAGGTGGTTGCTTTTATGTCAGGAACATGGGAGAGATGGAAGAAATTCAAGTCCAAGTGTACAAGTTGTGTAAAAAAAAGATTTTTATGAAAAGCAGTGGTTGTAGAGAATTTAGATGGCAATTTTTTATTTGGAGCATTTTGGAAGAAAAGAAAAGGGGCTGGCGCTCACTAAATTTAAGAGTCACAAATTGCATACACAATTCATGAGGTGGCTTGGAAAACCAGGCAAGTTCAGAGTGAGGCTCAAAGGGGACTCAAGATTTTGTAAATCATCTGGAGGGTATTGTACAGGGTGAGCCCCTACCCAAAGGGACTCAACCTATGTAACTCTTGTGATTACATTTAACCCCTAAAGCATCAACTCAACAGTTTTGGTGTGATTTAGGGTCTGGTCAGACTCCTTATGAGTCAAATTTTAATGAATGTGGCTGTAACTTTGGAACAACATGGGAAGTTGTCATATCTTTCTAGCAAGACCAAAGTTTCGTTCCATTGGGCCCGTAGTTAAGAAATAATTGGTGTTTAAAGATCAAAATTCAATCCACGGCAGCTCGGGCAAGTTTGTGGCCGATGAGAGTGGTGTACCAAATCTGTGAAAGTCTACAGTGACTTCCAAATGATCCTTTCTGAAGTCGTTTTACAATTTTTTTTTTAACCCCTAAACGGCCAAAGTCCTAGAATGGGCGTTTTTGGACTTTGGGCAAGTTCCTAAAATTTCAAATTTACTTGAAATTTTTTGAATTTTTTTGTGGAAAAAGTTTTTTTCAAGAGGTTATGGGGATATTTATTTTTTATTTTTTTTGGATGAAGTGAGGAAAAGTTATGCTCCTTGGAGCATAAAACGCCCTTCCACGCGCACGCTCAAATCTACCCAAATCTAATTCCTAGGTGAATTAGGTACATGTCTACAAAATCTGATGCCCATGCAAGGTGTAAATTCTTGAGAAAATCATCAATTTCCAGAAGGGGTATGTTGAAATTCAAATACAAAGACCGTTTTTTTACAATAAAAATAGCATATGAAACATTCTTGGATTGAAAATCCAAACGGTGGAAACATGCTCTAATGGCTCTTCTACACACAAGATTTTTTATTTTTGGAAAAAACGAAAATCTTGATTTTTGGTGGAATGTCAAAGTTTGTAGTCAGATACAAGATCTTACGGTTGGAAATACCAAAATCGGTTCCAATTTTTCACTATTTGGATTGCTTTCAAAAGGGACTATTTGGAGGCAGCTTTGAGCAAAAGCACCCTTGACCGTTTAGGGGTTAAACTTGAATTTGAAAAATCCAACCGTAGGATCTTGTTAAGAACCATCCAATTCGTCTACTTATTAAGTTTTGTAAACTTTGACCGTACGGATCTTGGGAATATATATTCAGTCAAAGTTTCAAGTTTTATAAAAACCGTCAAGACAGATCAACAGTGATTGGGTCATCTTCATCACCCATTTTTCCTTCACCATTTTCTCCTCTTAAACCACAGTATATGCTGTAAAATTCATATCTATTTTGGATTTATTTATTTTTTTGGATTTCTTTCCTCTACAATTTCTTTTCTATACAAATGCATGTATACACCGTTCGGATTCCCAAAAATTGATGATCTTCTTAGGCATTTGTAGTGTGGAAAAAGAGCCAGTGTATATGCATTTCATTTGACTCTCGTCACTAGAAATGTAGTTTTCCAATGCTCTTGTGAATTGTACTGTCTTCAATTTTTTTGAACATACTCCCAACTCACTCTAGAATCCAAAAATAAAGAGCCTCCAACCACACAATCTCAAAAAATTGGTTGTTTCACCCTCCGAAGGGTGGCTGTCCCTGCCGGGTAGTACCCAAAAAAACTTTTCAGTCAAATTTAAACCTTATGGTATTCCAAACGGTGAAGAGTTACAATCTAAAATTTTGTGTACACATACATGTACAAGTTAGATACTAGATCCTACGGTTAGATTCTTTAAAATATGTTTGTATCTGTATAATTCTACCTTGAACTAAAACAGGGTAGAATTGAGGCAGAATTTGGGTTTTATGGCCAAAAACTTTAGGGGTTAAGATTCACTGATATTGTTGCCTGTGTCAACTTGGATTGTCATGGTTAAGGCCGCAGATTGAAAGATAACATGGTTATTTGTTGAATCTGTGAGGTTGTAGGTTTGAATCCCCTCGTCGACTTTCATATGGGTCATTGCATGAATTTAGAAGGGAGACCTCATGCTTCTTGCTAAAAACCTTCTCCCTTGCCTAGGTTTTTTCATGGGACGAGTTTTTCCCCGTGGAGGAAATTCTGTGGAAAAACCCTGGAGGAGCCCTGAGGGTCAAATAGCGTGGCGGGAAGTGCGTTTGAGAGAGTGTAGAAATTTTCCAAATAGGGTTACATATAGAGTGAGCCCCTCTGAACAGGGGCTCACCTTGTATGTAAGCTTATTTGAGAAATTTCTATACTCTTTCAAACGCACCTTTGGTCGAAATATCTAGTGTAGAGGATGCGCCCGGGTTTTCTAGCGGAATTCTTCCGGCGAGGAAAAACTCGCTCTGCAAAAAAACTTGAACATGTGAAAAGTTTTTAGTCGGATAACACTAGGCAATTTGACCTGATTAAATATACATAGCCACCAACATGATTTGAACTCACAACCTTTTAAAGGAATACTTTCCCTTTTGAAGGGATACTTTTCCTTTTGAAGAGATACTTCGCCGTTGCGCTAGTGTGTCAAGTATCTTCCTTTGCAAAAGCTTTGTCTGGCGGGGGCTTAGCTTGCGTAACCCCCACGCTCGTAGCTAAAATATTTTGTTAAATCAGAGTTAATTACCAAGTTAGGCTCATCGATGAGGCTAACAACTTCGATGGCTGTTGAGTGACATGGGCGTGCTCCGAAACGGCTTGAGTTCGAATCACATTGCCGTCATTTCTAGGAATTCCATATGGGCACTATAAATTTTTTGATTCTAACCTATCAATAAGGTACTGTGTTGGGTGGTACTAGTCTGATTAGGGGCGTGGGTTCAAATCATATTTTCTATGCATACTCGTGGCTTTGTATGCTTAATCAGGTCGATTGATTGTTGTAACTTGGCTGAAAACTTTTCACCTGCCCAGGATTTTTTGTGGGGCTGATTTTTATCCGTGGGAGGAATTCCGCTGGAAAACCCGGGAGGTTTCTCTGCAGTAGGTCGGGACGAGAGGTGTATTAGGGTGTATAGGAAATCTTTTAAAGGGAGTTACGTATAGGATAAGCCCCTCCTGGGTGGGGCTTTGCTCCTGCTCTCATTGCGGGGCTTTGCTCCTCTTCTCATTGTGGGGCTTTGCTCCTCTTCTCATTGCGGGGCTTTGTTCGTGCTCTCATTGCAGAGGGAAGGTTTCGCCCTTGTTTTTAATGAGCTCAGCATTCAACGAGGATGTGGAGGTAAAGAGGAGCGTTCTTGGAGCACCAAGAAGCCAGCGATTACATAATAGAGTCTTGTTTTTTGTTGGTGATGGTAGTTTTAAGCGGAGAGTCCTCTTTCTTTTACTTTCTCACAGTCGAGTGAGAGAGCTGGTTTCTTTATGCTAGTTCCCGAGGCTATTCTTGGTTTCTCTACGAATCTTTTTAGAATTATCTTTGCTATCTTGCATCAGGGAGTTTATCTCTTATCCTCGTTTAATGCATTGAGAGAAGGTTCTTGGCATGGTTGTCAAAACAGACGGACCGTCGTGGTGACAAGACACAATCAAATGTCCGTCCGATAAGGGCGTTGACCGGTTGACTCATGGTAAAACAAATTTTCCTAGCGCTAACTTTTGCGTGCGCGAGCGCTCGCGCGTGTCCACTCGGGTGCGAGTATACAGGCGAGTGCAAAATTTTATTTTTTATAATTTTTATAAATTTTTTTTATAATTTTTTTTGCACTCGCCCATATATTCGCGCCCATCCGAACTCGCGCGATAGCTCGCGTTGGACTTCCACCAAGTTGTTGTTCATTTCATTTTGGTGCTACTTCCTTCATTGAGCGCGAGCATATCAGCAAACATGCACAAAGAAACCAGCCAAAGTTTTTTTTTTTTTTTTTTTTTTTTTTTTTTTTTAATTTTTTTTTCGCACTCGCCCGTTTGCTCGCGCCAGTCCGCACTCGCCCGATAGCTCGCACCGGACTACTTCCAAGAAGTTGTTCATTGCAATTTTATGCACAAATAATTGTTGGTAGACCAAGGAGCTCAGTTGCTCAGCACGCGATGTGATGGAGATCAATGAGTGATGAGAATATTTTTGTAATATGATATTGGAATAAAAATAGTAGCAAAAGGCATAGATAATTAGTTTAGTAGAAGATTTTGGAGTTAGTTTAATTTTGTTTAAACTAGAGCATTTTGTGTACATTTCCACTATCTTCGCATTGATTGAATCAAAATTTATTTAAACGTCAATTCATTGTTGACTATGTCGTTTATCACACTTGATGGCTTTTTATCCATGACTTTTTTTTTATATTTCTCCCATTCTATCCCTTTATTTGTTGATTTTTCTATTCTTCTTCCATTCTATCTTCTCGTTTTCCTTTTCTTCTATTTCCAGTGGATGATGTATTTATTTATTTTATTAGCCTTCATTGGTCTCACATTCTATCTTTTATTTTTATGCATTAAATTTTCCAATTGTCTTCCATTCTATCATCTCGTCCCTTTTAACTTCATTATTATTCCGTTCTATCTTCTCGTTTTCTTTTTCTTCCATTCTTAGTCTATCATGTATTTATTTTATCATTCCCATTCCATGATGTATTCTTTTATATATTTATTTTTTGTAAACTTATTGTATGTGCCAATTGAATGAAACATGGTAAATAAATTCAAGAGTAACATGAAATATTAGTTATTTACATATTTAATTAATGAATGCAATCATAAACAAAATATAAAACCATATTTAACAAGAATAACTTTAATAGTACAAAAATCAAGATTCAAATCATATAAGAACATATCTACATGAATTTTGGAAGTTCAGTTTCATTTCATTTTTGTGCTAGTTTTTTCTACGCATACCGACAAGCACGCACCCAACCTCCACCAAGAAGTTGTTCATTTCATTTTGGTGCTTGATTTTTTCCTATGTGCATGCTTACATGCACATGCCCAAAGGAGGAACTATCACCAAAATGAAATGAACAATTTCTTTGTGAAAGTCTCGCGCAAGCACTCGGGCGCGAGCATGTAGGCGCGCGTGCCAAAAATAAATAAAAATAAATAAAAATAAAAAAAATAAAAAATAAAAAATAATATATATATTGCGCGCGCGCGCGCGCGCTCGATGCTCACGCGCGTGCCTACGGGCGCGAGCAGACGCGACGACGGGCGCCATCCCATGGTAAACAGTAATAAACTGTGAGGATAATAATTTTACTCGCGCGCGGGAGCTTGTCCGATAAGCGCGTCTGATAGTCAGGTAAAAAATCGTCCGTCACGTCTGTTACGTGACAAGACGACAATTTTATGCCCCGTCCGTCTATTATGATAACCCTAGTTCTTGGAGGCGAGTTCGAAGATAGTGTAGGGTTTTTCTTTAATAGATAGTCGCGCCAAGTTAGTCACTCTTGACCGGACGCCGGCACATCTTGTCAGAATAGGAAACAGATCCCTGTAGGCGATGGAGCATAGTGAAATTGTGAGGAAGTTCAACTATCGTTCTTATTCTTTAGCTGAGTTTAATTAATAACAGGGTACACAAGTTCTTCATGCAGCAAATGCATCACCGACCCTTACGTCCGCAAGGACGAGGGAGATCTTATTTTGCCTCCTCGAGGTGAATCCTCGGTTACAACAAGAAGACCTTCGTCCTCCGTTCTTGGGTGTGAGGGAACCAGACGAGGCGGGCAGACTGGCACAAGCAATTGTTGCTAGTTGTAGTTGACATGTGGATGCGACGACAACATGCGACAACATCAATATGTGGTGACAAGAACATGCGAAAAACAACATGCGGTGAGCTCGTCTGAGCAGCTCGCGTATGAGTGGATGCGGTGAGCGAGAGCATTGCTTGTGCAGCTTGCTTGTGGTGGCGAGTGGATGCGGTGAGCGAGTTCAGCCTATAGTTGATTGGGCGCTTGCGGAGGCCGTGAGGGCAAGAGGTTCTCTTGTGATACCACGGAGGCTCTGCGAGTAGGCTATTTAGGCCTTCCTTGGCTCACCTATAATTGTGAAGTCTTCAATTCTTGTGAGGATATTTCCTCATTGTTTCTGTTTGGTGAGGGATTTTCCCTTTTCAACTTTAGTTTTATGTGCATTGTGCTTTAGAGTTTAGTGAGAATTGTCTCCCCGGGCAGACTGGGTTGAGCTTTTCTCTCCTTTAAATTCTACTGTTTAGGTAGGAGGCTTGCTTCAAAGCGGGGTGCATCTTGTTCTCTTTAGCTTTCTTCGGCAGTCTATTTCGATTGCATGTTTTGGTCCTCCTTGGATCTTGGAGCTTAGGCTTCTCACACCCGCATGTGTAGTGTTGGGTTTCTTGGTTACTGACCTTGGTGGTTGATTCCTCCCAGTTACGGTGGTCCCCTTTGGCGTTTCTCCCGCTCTGAGGTTGTTCAGAGTGTCCCCGAGGTTGCTCCCTGGATCTGGCCTTTCAGGTTTGTTTGTATTGGGACTACGTCCTTTGGTTACTGTTTCTAATCTACTCTCCCGAATATGGGTTTGAAGGTAAGTCCCTCCCGGCAGGAACTCATGCGAAGGGATGTCCTTATCGTAAAGGGGTAGAGCGTAGCCCGACTCGTGCGTAAGGGGAATCTCCCATTGCGGGAGCCCCGACCAAGAGGGGCTCACCTTGCATAACCGTCGTGGCCCATTGCCCGTCTTGAAATATTATAATTACTGTGCACGGGACGAATAATTGAGATCGAGGAAGAAGCCCACTGAGGGCATTTAGCTCACAATCTAATGGTCGTGGGTTCGATTCCCCGCGGGAGATCTGGACGTATTTATGAATTTTATGCTTTGTTAGCAATTTAGCTGCGAGCTCTATGTGCACGTTGGCATAGATTTAGTCGTGAGACCCGAGATTTCAGAAGTTTCTATTTTACATGAGACCCGGGATTTCAGAAGTTTTTGTTTCATAGGTTGATATCTGAAATTTATAAGCCAGCTCATGCTTTTGGGCGTAGCGGGCATTTGGTGGGGGCGGGAATTCCACCCAAAAGCCCAAGAGGCCAACCGTACAGTAAGAGGCCCCGCCTCTAGGGCCTCACGGGATGTGAGGTCCCTGACGAGGAGGGGTAGGGCATCAACCCGAACCGACGAGGAAAGGACCTCACATCCCGTGAGGCCCGTAGAGGCGGGGGCCTCGTACGGCGTAACACCCTGTCGCTGTCACCTGCCCGGGACTTTAGACGTGAGATTGTGCCTGTCCAGGTTTTTTCCTGTGAGGTTTCGTGAGGGATGCCGCAGGAGGGCCTCACGTTGGGTGAGGGGACGTTGCAGCCTATGGACAATTCAGCAACCGGGTGTTACGTTTGGGATATTACACGGGGGGAGCGTGGGGAGAGAATAGTAAATCCATCCCAAGGGGTTGTGTGGGAGGGTATCCACTGGGAGGTAGCGCAGGCAGGCAGGGCGGGTATACCGTATGGAGGTCCGTCCGTCTGTCCGTCCGTCCAGGCAGTCAGTCTGTGCGCGCGTGCGTCCGGGCGGGCGAGGGCGGGGGCGAAGAGGGGACTGCGACTGCAGTGGCACCGACGCTGCCAAAGGAACCAAAGGCGGGAGGGACACTAGGGAGCAGGGATGAGCGGGGTGCCAGGGCAGGGCAGGGCAGGCCAGGCCAGGGGTGTTTTGTCTCCGTGATGCGGAGTGGACTAGTGTAACTTAGTGTAGTAGAGCACTCACCAGTGTGTCTCAGTGTATGTGCCTTCTTTCTGTCTGTATCTCTCTCTCTCTCTCGCGCTCGGTGCGTCGCGTTGCGTTGCACCGGGAGGGACTCCCTCGCCCCCTCCCTCCCTCCCTCCCAATTGGGCTGGGCGTCACTGTATTATATTGTATTGTGTCTTCCTCCACTTCACTGCACTGCACTCCCTTCCCTTCCCTTCCCTCCACCCCCTCCTCCTCTCCCACTTCCACCGCCGGACACTTCCTTCCCCACCTCACCTTGGCGTATTGCACTGCCTTGATCTCAGCTTCTGCCTGCCACAACAACCCCCCCCCCCCCCCCCCCCCCCCCCCCCCCCACCATGCCGATGTTCAAGACCGCCTTCAACGGCTACTCTGTAAGCCATCTCTTTCTCCCTTCTCTCCAACTTTCTTCTTCCTCTTTTGGGCCAATTCTCTGCCTTCCTGCCTGGATTGCAATTGCGATTCGGGAGCTCGATGCAATTCGGGACTGGATGCCAATTGCTTCCCCAATTGCTGCACGTTGGTCTTCAACGAGAGGATTGTCACTACTCCAAGCAAGGTTTTGGAAGGACTGGGGTTTTTCGTTGCAGAATTTCTCATGTGACCTAATTTCGGCCTCAGGGTGTGAATTTCCGATTGGGGTTCGTTTTAGGGGTTCTACAGTGTAGTGTACAAGATAGATGCGAAATATGAAGGGGTCTAGAAACGTTATTTCTAGGATGTTGGACTGAAAGAGTACTTCTGCAAGGATTTCTACTTGTAAAAAAACGTATTGAATTGCACTGTCCAACGTGAGACGCCGAGCTGTTGGAGCTAGTTTGGATTTGGATTTCAGGTTGACTATGGCTTTGTTGACGTGTGGGCATAATGATTCCGCTCATGCATTCTCAAGTTCTCGATACTCTAGTCGTGCTTAAGAAGTGGCTCCCTTTTCCGGCAGGTGTGAGGTCGTTCGCTGCAATTCTGGTTCTTGGTCTTGTCTGTAGTTCCGCTTGTTGTCAATGGAAGATCGATTCTTTGACTTGTCTCTGTTACTTTACAACACTTTCGGTTGCTGGGGCTGCAAACTCTTACATCCTACTTTTTGAAAGACATGGTGTTCGATGTACTCTTGAATAGGTGAGTGGTCTAGGTGGCTGGTCTTTTAGCACTTTTAAACCTGAGACGATGAATCTGTTGATATCCCAGGTAAAATTTAGCCCGTTTCTGGAGAACCGCCTGGCTGTGTCCACTTCGGAGAACTTTGGCATCGTCGGTACTGGCCGTCAGCACATACTTGACGTAAGTTTCTCTTAAGATAATTTTCTTGGACAGTTTTCTCTGTTTGGAGGTAACCGAAGTTGAATGTTGCAGTAGTTTCTCCTTTCCACTTACGGTACTCAGTATGGAGGATTGGTTCTGCTTGTTTTATTTTAAATAGTTGTTGGCGAAATGTCGTGAGTCGCACAGGAGAGCTGCTCATTCATGCCCAGTTTTCAGAGAATTAATTAATTTTTTAATTATCTGCAGCTGACTCCCAATGGAATGGTGCAAATAGCTGCGTTTGACACCCCCGACGGTATATATGATTGTGCGTGGTCTGAGGTAACTTGGGCTTTCTCCACCTTGATCTGCTGAATTTCATCAGGTTTAGGGATCCGTCCCGTGGTTGTTCTGCCGTTGAGGTGCGAACCTCAGTTTTATCAGGGGCTGAGGTTCATATCGTCTTGCAAGGTCGATGCATAGTTTCTTTTAATAAAATATGTCCTCTAATTTGCAGTTGTAATTTGATGTTTATGGTGATACATGCTACTTGATATCATACTTGGATTGTACAACAGGACAATGAAAACGTACTGGTGTCAGCAAGTGGAGATGGTAGTATCAAGGTATTAATTAATCAGTTTTTATCTTGTGCTCTTGCTCGTATGTTCGACCATAAAAATTAGGAGGTTTTGAACATCTCTAGGCAGCTTCAAAGATGATTTCAAATTAATTTCCCTAAAACCTTGATTTATATACAAACTTGCCTGATTTGCACCTAATGTGTTGGACGGTGAATTCCGATGGGCTTTAATGGTTGAAAATGTGGTCAATTTTTGAATAAGATGTGAAATGCCGCTCATAAAATGTCTGACAGTGTTCATGCACGGTTTTGTTTCCTTCTTTCAGGTTTTTGATTTGTCAGCTCCTCCTATGGCTAACCCAGTTAGCAACCGTCTAGAGCATGCACATGAAGTGTATGTCCTCTTCTCATAATCGGCCCGAATAGACATGACCCTCTAGCCGTATTCTACGGGTCGGCCTTTCACTTTTCAAACGGAAGATTCATGCAGTGACCGACACCAATGCTGTTGATTGTGCGTTGATCTGTACTTATCAATCTACTGTGTGTTGGAGCAGGGCTTCGGTGGACTGGAATATGGTCAGGAAGGATTCATTTTTGAGTAGCTCGTGGGACGACACTATTCGGGTAGGCAAATACCTACCTATGAGGGGACCTCCAGTTTCCTCACCGCCGTCTTTTCAATTAATCACATTTTTTTGTCAAAAACGTTATCTGAACCAGAATTCTATGATTTAATAAATTTTCATGTAAAAAAGGTAACTCAAGCTTGATATCTTTCGATGCTGCTGCTCAGCACTGCGTTGGACTACTTAGCACTACTTTGCCTTACTGTGTGCGACTGGGTCACGACTGCCCTCCTGTATTGTAGTCTTTAAATCTGTTGGAATAAATGAAGCATTTTAAAGTGAGTTTGAAGGTTGTAGGAATACAATAATTAGGACGTCTGGAAACAGTTACAGGTTATTAGTCAAGTGTCGAGGATTCATATAAAGCGTCTCACAGTAATGTAACGGATCATACATGCATGTAACTTGTCGGTGTTTAGAATATGCAAAACGACTCCTCTAATGTTGGCAATCGTTGGATTCTAGTACAGTTGTGGACCTTAGATGCACCGCATTCTCTAAGAACTTTCGCCGAGCACTCTTACTGTGTCTACAACGCAACCTGGTAAGCCTGATTATCTATCTCGTTGCTACCTTGTAATTATTTTATGGTGATGCTTACTCTTGTGAATTTTATAGTGATGCTTACTCTTGTGAATTTTATGGTGCCGGTTGGATGTAGAATGGACCTCTATCACATCGCTGTCGGTCTAGGATAGTGTTCACCTCATATGAGAGCAACAAAACCAGCTGAAACCTCAATCCTATTATCCTATATTAATGTTTGTGTTTCAACTTGAACTGGGGACTTTGGTTTGGCCAGGAATCCAAGGCATGCAGATATTTTCGCATCTGCCTCTGGTGATTGCACTCTGCGTGTATGGGATGTTCGTCAACCCCGATCAACCTACGTTATTCCAGGACACGAAATGGAAATACTTTCATGCGATTGGAACAAGTACAACGAGTTCATGCTTGCATCAGGCTCCGTGGACAAGTCCATCAAGATCTGGGACGTCCGAAACCCGCGCCAAGAACTCACCCGAATGCTGGGCCACACTTATGCTGTCCGCCGGGTGAAATTCTCCCCTCACCAAGAAAGCCTGATGGCGTCATGCTCCTACGACATGACTGTCTGTTTGTGGGACTTCCGGCAGCCCGAGGACGCCCTCCTTGCTCGTCTTAACCATCACTCTGAGTTTGCTGTAGGAATTGATATGAGTGTTTTGGTGGAGGGTTTGTTAGCCAGCACTGCTTGGGATGAGAGCGTCTTTGTTTGGCAAATGGGCATGGATCCCCGTGCTGCATAGACCTTCTCTTCACATATTTTTGTTCAAATAACACCCACTCTCCTCGCACTTGTCCCTCTGGTTGCTTCTGGAATCATGACCAATCTTTGGTGCTTCCTGAAAAAATTCAGTTTCTGTTCATTCTGATCCTGGTGCAGAGATTGTATCTCCCTCAAATCCTGCATACAATCTAGTAACGTTATTCTCCTCAACAATTTTCTTCTGTTCTATCATGACCATTGAACTCCCAGCTTGAGATTAGCGCCAACGATTTCCATTTTCCAATCATTAGAACAGTGTCCAAAATGAATACAACACGGATCTGTCTATTTCCCCCGGACGAGCGGTGCTTGGGGGGTGGGTCGGAGGCCAGTCTTGGGGTGGAGAGGGGAGGGGGCAAATCTCTGCCCCTATTATTTGCCTTAAGTGGAGACCTCCCTAGGGTAAATTGGGGCCTACGGCCCCAAATTTATAAAAAAAAAACCAAAAAAAGACCCCAGGACCCCAAAACCGGGAGGGTAGCAAAATGGAGCCCACCGAGCCTAGTAACCGAACCAGCGGTTGTGGGTTGGTTGCACGGCTCGTCCGGGGAAAATAAAGAGACCCATACATCACCGCTCGGTAGTCCTGGTCGTCAATCAGGTAGATTTCAAGATTGACGCTTCTTAGTTGAATCGTGCACATATGCACTATTATAATACAAGGAATTGCACGCTGTAGTCAGGGGGAGAAAGACGGCATGGCAAAGAGGACAAGGACCACAAGCTAAGGATGTAACAAGGGGATCGATGCCTCAGAGTACAGGGCATACCTGAGCAAAATGCACATGCTGATATTGTATATGCAATGATATTGTCTTGTACAGTACCCGGAAGAAAAGATACGTGAATTTTACTTATCTCCAAGTTAACTAGAGTATGGATAGTGAACTTCAAGTGAGCACTACACTTTCACTTTGTGAGCAATTGCGGGATTTTTACCTATTTTTAGAACTAGGAGTAAGGTTGTCAAAAGTAAATGGTTTTGTCTAATTATAGAAAAAATCTATATAAAGTAATAGTTCTCCATTGCCCTATCTAAAGTGTGTCCATGCCTTTTTCATGCATTAACTATTATTAGGCCTCATTATGGTATAATAATGTTTTGGGCCACTGTTTTAAAAAAAGATATGTATGTGATATTGAATTGTGATTGCATTGTAAGTTGTAGGGTTAACTTTTGAGATGATTGTGGGTGTTAGCGTGACTTTGTTTAGCGTGTGGTATATTATTCTTGTTGAAATAAATTTGTTTGGTGTTGTGGGTAGGTTGAGTGGGATAATCTTTTGAGAAAGATGAAGACTAAAGCGTTGACAAATGCTGACAGATGCTGAGAAAGGACAAGTGGTTGGAATGCACAGAGCTGGAAGCAAAGGTGTGGAGATAGCAAGAGAATTAGGTATGCCCTCTTCAACTGTTTATGGTGTTATAAACAGTTTCAAAAAATGAGGAACTGTGAAGTCACCAAAGCCATCGGGTAGGCCTCGAATGTTCACAAAGCGGAATATGAGATACTCAGAACGTCTCCTTAGTAAAGATCGTCGTAGACCACTCACAGAAATTACAAATGAGATGGCACGTATTGCAGAGGTTAGTACTTGTACTGTAAGGAAGGCTTTGCACACCCTTGGTGATAGAAGCTCTGTTGCTTATGGAGGATGGCGCTCTGGTCCATCGCAGCAATTTGCCAAACAAGTGGAGAGAAAAAATGGGTATAAAGAAGTTGGCGTGGCTTGCCAACTCTCCAGATCTGAATCCAATAGAGAACCTATGGAAGATTATTAAAGATGCAGTTCAAAGTACATCCCGGCCACACAATGCAAAAGAAATGGTGGAATCACGTCATAGAGTATGGGAAGAGATACCTTTAGATCTCTTAAAAACCCTTGTTGATACCATGCCTACACGTATGAAGGAAGTAATTAGTGCAAAAGGTGGTAGTACTAGATTTTGAGTACTACATAGGAGAAAGCAAATTTTGTGTTGATTTTGATTTTTTTTTCTATGTAAACAAATACTATTATTGAAATAGAATCTGAAGGCTTTCAAATGCAATTTTTTGCATTGAATTCCATGAATTTTTAACCTCGCATGAGCTCACCAAATTAGCTGTTCAGTACATTTTTCTAAAACAATTAAGAGAATCACGTATCTTTTCTTCCGGGTACTGTACAGTACAGTAGGGATTTATGATGACAGGGTTAGTTGATTTGACTTCACAGTTGGTGGCCCTTGTAGGGCACACCCATTCTCGACTTGGTTTCTGCATTCATCTTGATCAACTTACAAATTAAGAGGTTTGCTGTAAACTCTGAATCCAGGATATGGATGAGATGGCCAGAAATACAAGCATGCAAGCTTGACAAGCATAGAAAGCCACCAAGGCCCCTTCGAGAGCCAGGCTCTAAAGTCTAAGAGACCCCGAGAAGAGAAGATACTTCAAAAAAGTCTTAATTCCTAATTGCCATATTCCTAGAATGGGCTTTTTGAGATTTTGGGCCGGTTCCTATGATGTTAAGTTTGGATGTTGTTTCTTGATTTATTTTTTGTAGAGGTAGAAAATTGTAAGAGCTTTGTGGAAATACAATTTACTTGGTAATTTTTCACTAAATATTGGAAAACATATTTAAGGTGCCCAAAGCGGTTTTTTCTTCTCCTCACATACCTTTAAATGTTTTGCTACACCCCTTGACTACCTTTGGAATTTTATGTACATGCAACCAACATAATTGGCTTTGAGAATATCTAAATTTTTATTAAAAAATTAAAAATTAAAAAACTTTTAATATAGACGATGGAAAGATTCAACGTTTTCTCATTCTTTTGGGCAAGATGCCAAAAAATATATTTCTTTATCACACAAAAGATAGAGAACTAATTTTTTTTTCCTACTTTACAAATAATCTGCTTTCCCTTTTTGCTACCTCTAAATTTTTTTGAACAAAAAAATAACCTCCAATAGACAATAGTTACAGTGGAAAACCTCGAACTTGTGTAGTGTAAAAAGTGGACACAAAGAGAAGTCAAAGTTTGTCAAACTTGTTAAGAGAAAAACAATATTTCTAATTTCAAAATCTATAATTTTATAATCCTTGTGATCAAATTTGTTGAATTTTTTTATGCATGATCTTTTAGAAGTCTTAGATTAGATCCTCCAGTTAAAGATGAAAACAAAGCTTTAGTTTTGAATCTTCCAGCCTTGCTTTAAAAATGACAATTTTGAAGTGTTTATGATGAAAAATGGTAACAACTAATTGGGGTTTAACAAAAAAAATGATTGTTTCATAATGCAAAGAATTAAGAGGTTTGCTGGCTCTTGCAGCAAGGGTGATCAATGGAATTGGCATCCTCTAAAGTTTGAAGTTTAAAGTTGACTTCATGTGTTTTAAGTGTGAAACAAGTGCGGTACGTTTTTCTTTGGGCCCATGAAGTAGCACTTGTGAAAATTGATACTAAATAATACTGTTCCTTAGGGCTAGCTTTGGCAAAAACTAATTCCAAATAAAAATGTCGGATAAAAAAAATTATTATGTTGCCTATATGCCAAAAAACGATGAAATAAAATTAAATGAATGATGAAATATCCTGAAATTGAATACATGAATCAAAAATAAAATAAATTAAAAATGTTAAGAGTGATCACGTGAAGTGTACTAAAATAACAAACATTCAATGAAACTTCATTAATTGTGGAAGCTGCCCTCAAGGTACGGTAGTTTCCATTCAATGTAACACTGTTCTCTCTAGGCATCGTCCTGTTAGTGTTATAAAAATTGATTGGTTTAAAAGTGTAATAATAGATTTCTCTTCATGAACACTTTCAAAATATTTGATCAAGGTAAAAATGATCATCCCTTGTAAAATTTATTGCCATGAGTAAATGCTTACTGTAGGTAAACTTAACAGGAGATGGTGTTCTATGGTACTCAAGTAAGTTGTAAACTGAGTGAAGGCTCAGTTGCACATCATTGCAATTGTTAATCTCTAAGTGCTGGTATCTCCTTGATTGGACAAATAATTTCATCAGGAACAGCAAGATGAAGCCAACCCAGTGAGAGTTGGATCCTACATGCAAAAATTTCTGAATGAGACACTGGGAAGTTCACTTACATTTCCGTCAAGAGATAAAATTAAAGTAACAAGTTTTTCAAATACACACTTTAATACTTGAAAAGCCAGCCAACAAATGATGGATGAATCTTTTCAACATGACCATGCTCAACATTAGGGGTGTTCAGAGTGACGAAGGAGGCCACTTGAAGGTAAATACATGAACCTTGAAATTCCATTCAAAGATATCATGTCAGGAATATGAAAGGAAGTAGTGGGGACTCACAATTTTCAGGAAAACCTCATTCTATAGCTCAAAGTTACGAACAAAATGCTCAGTTCTTTCACCTGCCAGGTGATTCAAAACTTAAAGTGGACGTCTTTTGCTACAGCAAATGCCTCATGGGCCTTGAAACAAAGCAAGCACTTAGCAAGGATATTCCAAACATCTGAACGATTACACGACTTTCCTCGGCTACTAAGCCGGGTGCTCTGAAATCAATTCAGTTCTTTCTCGCAAATTTCCCAGTCAACACCATCCAAAGTCAATACGCCGGTGGTATTGCATAAATATAATCTTCGATTGAAGCACCCTTTGGCAGTCGAATTCTCAGATGTCCAGCTTCTTCTGAATCTCAGCCAGAGTCTTGGCCGACTTGTGCACCTGCTCTCTCTCCTCGTCTGTCAAGGGGCTATCCATTACGCCCACGATCCCTGAGCGGCCAATCTCCGCGGGTAGGCTCAGGTACACCTCGTCTTCGATGTCATGGAAGTCCCATTCATGATACGATCGATTCTGAATTTGTAGCTACTTTCGAAATATATTGGGTGAGAGTAATTTGATACAGAGCTTGAGCACTTTTACAGTTTCGAAGTGGCGGAGCTCTGGAGGAAAACGGAGCTGACGAGGCCAAGAACGGAGCTGAGGAGGACAAAAAAGCGTCACTTAAAACTCATCGAGGAGGCCCCCACCCTCCTCGATGAGTTTCAAGTACTGGATGTTCTTCTCGTGACTACTTTCCCGGAAATAACGACAGCTGGCCCAGTGGCCCTTCCAGTGGCCCGTCCAGTGGCCCGAGCTGCAGCTCTGAACACCCCTATTGAACTAATGTTGATTGTCCTAATACCAACCACTGCTCCAAAACCAATCAGTAGGTTCCTCAAAACTGATCAAACCTAATTCCTAGATTGTGAAAAACAAATGTACCTCATTTGTACATTAGAGCATGTGATCGGAATTGGGTCACTTGTTACTTTGCATTTTGACATTCTATAGAAAATTGAGAAATGCATATTTCTTGTTGCATTTTTTTCCAATCCTTCTGAAATCCTATTTCGAAGCCTCTCGTATTTTTTTTTCATAATTTCCCACTACTCAAAATACCCAAAACTGCTTAAGTGGTTGGTTTTGGGACAATCAACCTTACAGTTGTGGCCACACCCTCCAACTAGTGGCTGTACAAAATATTACCCTATGTCAAGTTCCTTCAACTTTACCACATCATGTCACTGTCCATTCCTGGTTGCATTGAAATCACCCAAGCATTCCAAACACGACCACAACCATACGAACCACCTTGAAGGCTCAACAAAAAGAGTAAATTGCTGCAAGGGAAGGTAGACAGTGAAATTGGGGGTCCACCGCACTGCCCTCCAAAAGAGCAGAGACTACCGTACCTTACTAGCAGATTCGGCACAAATTAATTCTAAAAATTAATGCCTAAAATTTTTGGAAATTATGGACATCTTTTGCCTAATAGTATGAAATTTAAAATTCATCATTGCCTAAAATTGAGATTATATCCAACTATGAAGCTTCGAATGATTGGAATGAGGGAGAAGGTGCTCCTTTTGTAATCAAGCCCACTTACACTACTCCACAAAGAATATGGGTTAAGAAGTAGCAAGACTCTAGGTGGGGTTTTCGAAATGTGTTGTACACAGATTTTTGGACTGTGATTGAGCATAGAAGATGAAGTTATATGAAAATGTGATGAACTAAGAAAAGTTGAGTAACCAAGCCTTCTTCCATCTCCAACAAGATTTATGTCAAAAAAACGTTTTCATGCAAAAGATATGGACAAAACAGCACGTAAAGGTCCATGTATCAAAATGTGTTCCAAACAGTTTTTTTAAAGCTCAATTGTGCATAGAAAATCAACTTTTTTGAAAATATTTTGGTCTAAGAAAAGCTTTAAAATCATGCTATCTTTCACCTCCAACAAATTTTGTGTCATTTGGAGACTTTTTGCAAAAGCTATGCTTGTTATTAAAATGAAGACTAACTAGTTGTTTCAACTCAAAGTTCACATATCCCACATGCATTGTTGAATATAACTCCATTCCTCGTGTATAAGTAACTGAGCATTCTATGCCTTAGATGTTGGATGAGTGCCTAATTCATATTTAATTAAGATTCACAAGTGCCTAACCTTTTGGATATCATTTTTTGAGGTGCCTAACCTCATTTTCCCACTTTAATTAATTATTAGGCAGTGATGTGCCGAACCTGCTAGGAAACTACGGTACGTGCAGTTGAAAACAAACAAACAAAAAAACAAGAAGGAGAGAACGTGGACTACAGTGGAGGCTGGACTTGGAAGGAAGTGAGGGCCAAGGGCCAAGGCTCAAGCCATGACCATCGCCAAAGGTGTGAAGCAAGATCTGGTTGGGTGCCGTCGCAATTGGCACTTGGATACATATAATTTGGACGTCGTCGGGAGGAGGGGCCGTCATTCAACTCATGTGCTGGAAGCTCCAGGACTGGATTGAAGAGGTTGGAGCATTAAAACCAAGCTTACTACTAACTTAATTAAGTGTGAGAGAAAATATTTGGTGAAGTTGCACTGAAGTAGTTGTGGCAAGTGCCAGCGCCTCTCTCTCTCTCTCTCTCTCTCTCTCTCTCTCTCTCTCTCTCTCTCTCTCTCCTCTCTCTCTCTCTCTCTCTCTCTCTCTCTCTCTCTCTCTCTCTCTCTCTCTCTCTCTCTCTCTCCTCTCTCTCCTCGGCTCTCTCTCTCTCTCTCTCTCTCTCTCTGCTCTCTCTCTCTCTCGCTCTCTCTCT